>CAUEEP010000925.1:1690000-2006742 GCA_958450365.1 Mesorhabditis belari
GGCTTGGCTTTGGCTAGCTTGGGTTTGGCTTTGGATGGCTTGGCTTGGCTTTGGATGGCTTGGGTTTGGCTTTGGATGGCTTGGCTGGCTTTGCTGGCTTGTTTGGCTTTGGATGGTTTGGCTTGGCTTTGGATAGCTTAGGTTTGGCTTTGGATGCACTTGGCTTTTACTTGGTTTATCTTTGGATGGCTTGGCTTGGCTTTGGATGGCTTGGGTTTGGCTTTGGATGGCTTAGCTTGGCTTTGGCTAGCTTGGGTTTGGCTTTGGATGGCTTGGCTTTGAGCTTGGGTTTGGCTTTGATGGCTTAGCTTTGGCTTTGGATGGTTTGGCTTGGCTTTGGATGGCTTGGGTTTGGCTTTGGATGGCTTGGCTTGGCTTTGGATGGCTTGGCTTGGCTTTGGCTGGCTTGGGTTTGGCTTTGGATGGCTTGGCTTGGCTTTGGATGGCTTGGGTTTGGCTTTAAATGGCTTGGCTTGGCTTTGGATGGCCTGGGTTTGGCTTTGGATGGCTTGGCTTGGCTTTGGATGGCTTGGCTTGGCTTTGGATGGCTTGGGTTTGGCTTTGGATGGCTTGGCCTGGCTTTGGATGGCTTGGGTTTGGCTTTGGATGGCTTGGCTTTGGCTTTGGATGGTTTGGCTTGGCTTTGGATGGCTTGGGTTTGGCTAGCTTGGCTTGGACTTAGTGCGAAGGCTAGCGGCTAGCGCCTAGCACTAAGTCTATTTGGGTTTGGGCTGAACCCCGATTTTCTGGATCTCAGCCAGTTCTCGGAGCTAAGGGACACGCGTTTGGCGGTGTGCATGCGCCCCCCATGGAAGCATCTTGACAAAATTTCAGGTCACTCTCGTGTCTGGAAGTTGAGATATAGAAAGTGGTTTTTACGATTTAGGCTTAGGCTTAGGCTTAGGCTTAGGCTTAGGCTAACTTGGCTTGGCTTTGGATGGCTTGGCTTTGGATGGCTTGGCTTTGGCTGGCTTGGCTTTGGCTGGCTTTGGCTTTGGCTGGCTTTGGCTTTGGTTAACAATTGCTTGTTAGCCAAAGATTGTGTTGTTTCAAATGTTATTGCTTTACATTCGAATTAGTATGATTTCCAAAAACCGACCATTGCATTCCATTGATCCTTTTACTTGGCCCTAGCACTTTGTCGTTGAGATTCGGGAAATTCTCTATCATCAATCGGAGCACCCCATCCGATGACGAGGATGAGGTTTCCGCTTCCCCACCTTCGTCGTGCATTGCCTGGATTTTGAGAATTCAAATTATAATCTATAAAAGGGATAGAGCATGAATTCAAATCAATTCAATGTGCGAAAAAGTCAAAAATGAACCGGAAATTTGATTGGCTTAAAAGTTTTGCCCATTTCTTATCAGTTTTGAAAATATTTAAGGCTTTCCCGAGCACATTTCGTCGTCAGAATCGAGAAAAAAAAGAAATGGAGAGATTTTGGGCGATTCTCGATACTTTTTCTACTATTTTTCGCAATGACGCTCAGTTGGTTTCAGAAGATTTTCGAATTTTTGAATTTTCAACTTCTGAATAGCTCAAAATATTGTGTGACATCCAGAACTTACGAAAATTCTATTTGATTTGGAGAAGGATTTCGTTTGGCAAAGATTCGGGGAAATAAAATTTTTAAAGAATTTTTAGAATTCCAAACTGGTCACAGCATTAGAAATTTCCGATCTTCGTGGTTCGCGCCGATCATTTGAGCGCCAAAAACTTGAGCGCTGATTATTTGAGCGCAAAGACTTGAGCGATGATTATTTTAGCGCCAAAGACTTGAGCGCCGACCATTTGAGCGCCCAAGACTTGAGCTGATCATTTTAGCGCCAAAGACTTGAGCGCCGACCATTTGAGCGCCGATGACTTGAGCGCCGACCATTTGAGCGCCAAAGACTTGAGCGCTGATTATTTTAGCGCCGAAGACTTGAGCGCCAACAAGTTGAGCGCCAAAGACTTGAGCGCCGACAATTTGAGCGCCAAAAAATTGAGCGCCGATCATTTGCGAAAGACTTGAGCGCCGACAATTTGAGCGCCAAAGACTTGAGCGCCGATCATTTGAGCGCCAAAGACTTGAGCGCTGATTATTTTAACGCCAAAGACTTGAGCGCCGATCATTTGAGCGACAATGGCCAAATCTATTCGAGCTTGCAAGCATACACCGCCTAAAAGGACGAGAAACCTTAATACGCTCTTCTGCGTTTTCTCTCATCCTTAAATAATAGGATCATAATTCGACAAGATTCAATACAAGTAAAAACTTGTTGACCATTTTCGATATATCATCTTCAGCATATCATCTTTGCATGTATTGGGGTAATGGTTGCGCAAGTTTCACTTTTAAGCGTACAGCGCAAGTTTTGCCAGCGCAAAATTCGTCGCGCCACCTTTGCTTTAACATTTTTCGCGCGAAATTGGCTAGCCTGTCGCGCAAGCTTCGTGGCGCGAGATTGGCTAGCCTGTCGCGCAAGCTTCGTGGCGCGAAGTTCGCTAGCCTGTCGCGCAAGCTTCGTGGCGCGAAGTCGGCTAGCCTGTCGCGCAAGCTTCGTGGCGCAAAATCCGCGGCGCAAGCTTCGTTTTGAAGGCGCAAGGTTCGCGTGGCGCAATCTTTGCTTTTTGTTTTATAGCGCAAGCTTCGTGGCGCGAAATTCGAGGCGCAAGGTTCGTTTTGAAGGCGCGGCACAAGATTCGCGATTAACATAGGCGGCGCAAGCTTCATGGCCCCATCAAAAGCTATAAACCAGCAAAGTTTGTAGAGGATTTCTCACAATTCTGAACAATTTCAACAGGATCTGCTGGCTAAATGACACGAGCAATCGATGATTCAATGCAGAATTTCATGCTGATTCTGAATGTGCTTTCCGTTTCCGCTATGGAGCACCCAGTCAAAAGTTCAAAGCGTGCAAAGTTTTGTAGGGCTTTCTCACCGAATTTCTCAAAATTCTGAATAGAATTTCAATCCGTTTCTTAACGATTTATTCTTCAAATACGACTCAATGAGCTGTTAAAAGAATATAGACGAAAATCGAGACGAGAAATTGATAAAAATGATTGCTTGAGCCACCATTCGCCCAATCGTTGCCGGTGTCACTCTGGAAATGAAAAAAATTAACGGGAAACTGTCTTCAAACACTCAAAATTCGATTGCTCAATGAAGCTAGGGGAATTAAACGTAAGCCAGAGATTTTGTTGACAAAAAGCGGTGATCTGGAGGTCACAGGAGATGCTGAGCATTTTTTAAAGACTGATACTCGAGTTTAGGTCGATTCAGTTACCCAATCTCAATACCTCACGCGAATCTCGAACGGAATCGCTAATTTCAGGCTAGAGTTTCGTTTTTTGTCTATTCTGGATGTCACAGAAGAGTCTAGAATCGAAATTTGATGGCTAAAGATAAAAGAAGATTTTTTGAATGAAGTCTTTACCATTGCCATCACAGTCGAGATCAGGAATAAAAAGGTGATCAGAAATTTGATCATTTTTCAGTTTCAATCAATCCAATAGCTGTCGTGCCACCCAGAATGGGGAATTTGATCGAAAAAATTTTGATTTTATATTTGTTTTTTTACCCAAAAATCTGCTCAGCTGGATTTGGCAGCCAATTAGGGGAGGAGTGGGCGCAAAATCGCGTTCAACAGTGATTCAACCGTGAAATCGATGGGCTACAAGAATAATTAGCTTATGAAATTTAAGCGAATCGGCAGTAAATCAACAGCTGAGCCAGGGAAATCCTCCAAAACCGGGTGCGGAAGTTGATCAAACCTGAAACCTCGTTTTCCTGCTTGGAATTCCCATTTTAAGGACAGGAATGATCGATCTGGATGTCACCCAGGATGCTGACAACAAATTCGAGGCAAAGGAAGAGATTTGGGCTGGTTCATTTACCCAGCTTCATTTACCCAGATCTCATTACCGTTTTCCTAGTAGAAAGACATCTTTTAAGGAAAGGAATGATCGATCTGGATGTCACACAGGATGCTGACAACAAATTTGAGGCAAAGGGAGAGATTTGGGCTGGTTCATTTACCCAGCTTCATTTACCCAGATCTCATTACCGTTTTCCTAGTAGAAAGACATCTTTTAAGGAAAGGAATGATCGATCTGGATGTCACACAGGATGCTGGCAACAAATTCGAGACAAGAAACGAGATTTAGGCCGGTTCATTTACCCAACTTCAGCTATCCCCGTCTCATTACCGTTCTCCTGCTTGGAATTCACATTTTAAGGAAAGGAATGATCGATCTGGATGTCACACAGGGTGTTGGCAACCTTGCAACAAGTTTCAAGACGAATTTGCACTGGTTCATTTACCCAACTTCATTTACCCCTATCTCATTACCGTTTTCCTACTCGAAAGAGATCTTTTAAGAACAGGAATGATCGATCTGGATGTCACACGGGATGCTGACAACAAATTCGAGGCAAGAGACGAGATTTGGGCCGGTTCATTTACCCAATTTCATTTACTCCCATCTCATTACCGTTCTCCTGCTTGCAATTCCCATTTTAAGGAAAGGAATGATCGATCTGGATGTCACACAAGGTGTTGGCAACCTGGCAACAAATTTCGAGGCAACGGACGAATTTGGGCCGGTTCATTTACCCCGTCTCATTCTCGTTTTCCTAAGAGGGCAGGGCGTCCCACAATCAATGAAGTAGCTCCAGAAAATCGTGGATCCTCAAAGCTAAAATATTTCTGAAGCTCGCTGTTGAGACAGAGCCGGCTGGGATTGTAGAGAAATATGAGAACATGAGAACTCGTGGCACATCCCCACCAGCACATGCAAGCTGCTGGGAACTTGCCTTTTTCCTATATGAATTTTGAGTATTTCACCCAAGTGTCATATGTCGTTTAAAGGTTTTCGGGTATGGTGAAGCCAGAAATCACTGTTGTTTTATTCGGTGGCATCAGAAATTTTCCCAATTGCAGGACTGGAGCAATTTCTCGGTTCCCTTTCACTTTAGCTCATCCTTTTTCAAAGTATCCTTCAAGCTGGAGTGCACACTAGTGTTTCCATTCGTTTTTGCTGTTTTGTTTTTCATTGAGAAAATTTTTCAATTTTATTTACACATCTCTATCAGGAATTTTCATGAAATCTTGTAACCTAATGAATAAAAAAAAATAAGTTATTCAGCGGAAAAATACAAGTGAAATACGGTAATAGTAGTGGTTTAAAATCAATCAAAAAATCACAACAACAAAAAAAGCGAAAAAAAAAGAAAAAAACGAAAAAGGCACCGAGTGAATGAAATGAAAGAAATGAAAGAAAAATTTCGATAAATGAGCAACTTTTCGGGGAAACAAATAGAATTTTTCGCGTTTCTGGAAGTCATTTGAAAAAATTAGCACGGAAAAACTTGATTTACTTCAAAATTTGCACTTATCAAAGCTCGATTTTGGTTGGGACGAGGAAATCCGTATTTTTTGAAGAGGAATCAACAAATTTTCAATTTTTCCCGCGATCTGGAGCGCACACTATAGTTTAAAGCAAAAAAAAACGGATTTCCTGGTCTTTGAGAAAAATCGTCTTTGAGAGTACGGTAGCTGGGGCGTGGTTTAGAAAATCGTTTAAAATGGCGCTTTTTTGAAAAACTAAACAATGCCCCGGCTAAAGTGCGTTCCAGGAAACGAGAAAAACGTTCCAGAAAACGGAAAAACTTGATTTACATTCAAAATTTGCACTTATCAATGCTCGATTTTGGTTGGGACGAGGAAATCCGTATTTTTTGAAGAAGAGTCCACAAATTTTCAATTTTTCCCTCGATCTGGAGTGCACGCTATAGTTTAAAGCCGAAAAAAACGGATTTCCTGAAAAAGTCGTCTTTCAGAGTACGGTAGCTGGGGCATAATTTAGAAATTTTTTTTAAATGAGGCTTTTTTAAAAAACTAAACAATGCTCCGGCTAAAGTGCGTTCCAGGAAACGGGAAAAACAAGTTTTTAAACACAAAACACAGTGGCATTGCTGCAAAAAATGGACCAAGTCGTTTCGGCTCGATGAAGCCTTTGTTTTTTGGACTACCCGTGGCGCTCTAGTGGCACCGACTGCTTAAAAATGCTTAGAAATGCTTAGAAATCGAAAAAAGCCAAAAAAGCTACATAATAAAGGTCAATTTTAAGGTCTGAAAATAGCTTTAAAATTTTCAAAAAAAAAAATATCACAATTTTTCTTTGTAAAATGAAAGAAATTTAAAAAAATTGAAAAAAATTGAAAAAAATGCGTTCCAGCTTGGGGAAAAATGGCGAAAAAATGGAAAAAAAAGGGATGAAAGACGCGAGAATTTTGAAAGGAAACGAAAAACTGCAAGACGAAAAATGAAAATTGAAGAAAATCGATGAAAATCAAAGAAAATCGAAGAAAATCAAAGAAAATCAAGGAAAATCGAAGAATCGTGAGGAAATTTTGTTCAATTTATACCCAATGCGTGCCAGGATGTAAGAATTTTTTGTGCGAAATGGAGAGAAGCGAGAGAAATGCGAAAATTGGTCTCGCTCAAGTTTGAGACCAAAAGCGACATCTAAAAACGTTTCTAAGCTGCTCCGAGATTTTTTTGATCAATCTGGATGTCAGTCTAGTTGCTAAAAGCATTAGAATGAAGCTTTCGCTAAAATTCAAAAATCGATTTTCTTGAGGCACAAGTTTAAGTCAAAATCGATCTTTTAGCAAAAATTTTTTTTGCTGAAAGATCCATTCTAATGCTTTTAGCAACTAGACTGACATCCAGATTAATCGAAAAAAATCTCGGAGCAGCTTGGAAATGATTTTAGATATCATTTTTGGTCTCAAACTTGTACCTCAAGAAAATCGATTTTTGAATTTTAGCGAAAGCTTTATTTTAACGCTTTTAGCAACTAGACTGGCATCCAGATTGATCAAAAAAAATCTCAAAGCAGCTGGAAAACGAGATTAGATGTCATTTTTGGTCTCAAAATTGTACCTCAAGAAAATCGATTTTTGAATTTTAGCGAAAGCTTTATTTTAACGCTTTTAGCAACTAGACTGACATCCAGATTAATCAAAAAAAATCTCAGAGCAGCTTGAAAACGATTTTAGATATCGTTTTTGGTCTCAAAATTGTACCTCAAGAAAATCAATTTTTGAATTTTAGCGAAAGATCCATTTTAACGCTTTTAGCAACTAGACTGACATCCAGATTAATCAAAAAAAATCTCGGAGCAGCTTAAAAACGATTTTAGATATCGTTTTTGGTCTCAAACTTGTACCTCAAGAAAATCGACTTTTGCATTTTCTCGAAAATGACATCACTACTGTGCTCAAGTTGTGTCCTGTGGTCCAGCTTGGCGGAAAGTTGAAGTTGTGAAGCTTGAAGCTTTGAAGTTGAAGCTTTGAAGTCCTTTAAAGCTTGTGAATCAAATGAGTCGCTCCTCTTTGCTCACATGCGTCATGGGAAGCGAGTAGGCGGCGGATAAAGCCGATTCTTCACGAGATGGATTGTATTTGCCTGAAATGGACGCATTGAAATGGCCAGATCAAGTTCAGAATCACAAAATTCAATTCTTTTACCCGAAAAACTCCCGGTTTAGTTACCCAACTTAGTCAATAACTCTAGAATGCTTAAGAACTGTTCTAAATCGAAATCGTTAACCTCTGTGACTTCCAGCTTGAGAGATCCTTCGAGAAAAACGACTAGTTCACTTACCCAATTTCCCCAAAATCCACTCACCATGTAATTTTCGACTTTGCCGCACGTATCGCATTGTGAAGAAAGCGGCCGCCAGAAGCAACAAGCCGATCACTAAATTGGATGTCACAGTACGATTTTGAAAAGAAATTTTTCGTTTTAGAGTCAATCTAAAAAAGTAAAGATATTCAGTTAAGCCTGTAAAAGTAAAGATATTCAGTTAAGAAGTTAAATATCGACAAAACACGGTAAAAACTCGAGGATTAGCTGCTGTGACTTCCAGCTTGACCAAATCATTTCCGAAAACTCACAGCAAACGGCGATAATCGCGACAATAATGCTGGCGGCAGAGCTGCCATTTTGGCTCGCGTTTCCGGTTGCGATCACCGCCTTCGTTGTGTCCTCGGTGGCTAAAATTAAGGGAAATTAAGGGATCGTGGTTTCTGAAACGAACTTGGTGGCTGAGGAGAGGTGGGAGTTGGCCAGGCGTGCTCGTGCACATTGTTGTTGCCGCGGATCGGTGGCAAGACTGTCGGCTGCTAAAGAATGGGGATTTTTGAATAGGATTCTCAAAATCGTCAATCCTGGAGCGCACTCTATGCTCACCTGCTCTTGTTCCTCCTCTTTTTCGTCTTCTTCCGTTTCTGGTTCTTCGGTCGTCGTCGTCGTTGTGCTGGTCGTCGAGCGAGTGGTCGATGGCTGAGAATTGGGATTTTGATGGATTTAGCATTGAGAATGGATGTCGTGCGTTCCAGAATGGAAAGCTAAGGCACTATCCGGTGATAGAGCCGAGATTTTTTGTCTTGAATTGTAGAGAGAAGTTTTGAGGCTCTAGCACAGCGAGAACTCGGTTTGAATCGGTTTGAAATGGTGATTTTCGAGTTTTTCCTCTTTAGCCAAGCCAATTTTCTAACTGATTTGTGTTTCTAGAATCGTTAAATGATCAGTCAGTTGTTGTTTTTGAGATCGTCGATCGCCGATCGCCTTTGTTGTGCCTTACAAAGCTTAAAAAGTTGACAAAGTTGAGACTCGCGGCAAATCGGACAAATAAAAACTCAATTTAGGGCTTTTGAGAGCCATTTTTAAAGTTCTTTAATGAATATGAGCAGCTTTAAAATAAAAACAGCTCAACCAGTTCGCAGGAATTCGATTTTTTGTCACCGAATCGATTAAAAGATGGCTACAGAAGAAATACTCGAAAATCAGCTCGAAAATCAACTCAAAAATCAGCTCCAAATTTGAACGGATCGTCATACTTCGAAAGCTCTATGATAATAATGGCAAAGCTTTAAAATAATAACGGATTGAGCTTTTGAATAGTTTTCGGATATTTCAAGGAATCCGGGTGTTTTCAAAGAATCTAAGTCTTTTAAAAAAATCAGGGTCGTTTGAACGGATTGTCACACTTTGAAGGTCAGCTTTGAAGGCCTATAACTTTGTCCAGAGATCATATTTTTGCTATCTTTTTATATCATTGTAGAGAGGAGATTTCAGGCTTTCAAATGATACCAAATAAAGCTTTATTGGCTTTTTGCATTCCCATAAAAACCAGGTTACACTGGAGCTGAGTTGGATCGGCCTCCGTTTGTTCGTTTCCTTTGATTTCTCTGGACTGGCTTACCCAATCAAGCTCTATTTAGTGGCAATCGAAAGCCAAAAATCTCCTCTATTCAATGGTAGAAAAAGTTTGGCACAAGATAATCTCTAGACAAAGATATAGGCTTTCAAAGTCGCAAGTCTGATAATGGTATCAATAGTTATCTTATGCCAAACTTTTTATATCATTGTAAAGAGGAGATTTCAGGCTTTCAAATGATACCAAATAGAGCTTGTTTGGAAAAAAGTCGGAGTCAACTCTGAGTCAAAGAAAATCAGAGTCAACTCTGAACAAATGACATCTATCCGACTCAGCTCCAGTGTAACCTGGTTTTTATGGGAATGCAAAAAGGCAATCAAGCTCTATTTAGTATCATTTGAAAGCCTGAAATGTCCTCTTTACAATGATATAAAAAGATAGCAAAAATATGATCTCTAGACGAAGTTATAGGCCTTCAAAGTATGACGATCCGTTCAAAAAACCCAGATTTTCAAAAGACGCCGATTTTTTAAAAAAACCCAGATTTTTTCAAAAGACCCGGATTCTTTGAAAACACTCGGAAAAGCTCAATCCGTTATTTATTATCGTAGAGCTTTCGCGGCCCAGACGTCAAGAAAAAGACAAAACCGATTTCCAACCCAAGTCAATTGTTGGTTTTGGCTCTGGAAACTCGCTTGGCCATGAATTTTCCGTTCCGTTTCAGTCCCGGCAATATTTTGAAATGAATAGAGCCAGAGTTTTTGACTAGAGCCAGAGCCAAAAGCGCTAAAATCTTTTCCAAACCCTAGTCACCTGTTTGGGTGACTCAGTCGTTGTCATCATCCAGAATGGCAGCACCGATTGTGTCGTTTCCCCGGAGGCCACCTCAGCCGATTCCTAAAGCCGATCTTTTTCCTTTCCAAGTCAAATTCCCCTACCGTAGTCGTCTGTGGGGATATGGTTGAGTCGGGCAGTGGCCAAAGTCCGTCAACATTGTTCACAACATTGCGAACTGGAGCAATGGTTGAGATTTGAGTGGTCGTCTCTTCGGAATCTTCTGAAATTTGAATTTAGCCATTAGAAATTTAGCCATAGCCTAGTGTGCGTTCCAGAATGAAAAAAATATTTTATCAAAACTGGCGATAGCACTAGAATACGGTAAAAAAAGCAAGGAAAAGCTTTTCTGAAAAACACCTCTCTCCAGAAATTTCCAATTTCGAATCTAACACAAAAATCGGCTATAGTGCGTTCCAGATTAGAGCTTTTGTGAAAAAAAAACCATTCTAGACCAACCCTCTTCAGCTGTAGAGGCTCCAGTAGTAATCTGGATGCCGCCCGGGCCAGCCTCGGGTCCATTCTCTTGAGTCATCGTTTCAAAGCCGGCACCGAGGTTCTAGAAATATTGTGCTTATTGTGCTTTTTGTGTCAATTCTGTTATTTAGAAAGGATACGGTAGATTAGACAGTCGGGAGTACGGTAGATTACTGGCTAGACAGGGTACTACGTTCTATCACTAGTAATCAAAATTCTGATTCTGAATTGTGTTGTGCACTCCAGCTTGCACAATTCAAAAATCTTGAGCGCTCTAGTTGGATTTAAACTTATTTTTTCAATGCGAAAGGGATCAGCTGAAAAAGTGATGGAACGAGGGTTACTGTAATTGAGTCAACTTTTAGCGCTAAAGACGTTGTGCGCTCCAGCTTGAACAATTCAAAAATCCTAAGCGCTCTAGTTGAATTTAAACCTATTTTTTCAATGCGAAAGGGATCAGCTGAAAAAGTGAGGGAACGAGGGTTACTGTAACTGAGGCAATTTTTAGCGCTAAAGACGTTGTGCGCTCCAGCTTGCACAATTCAAAAATCTTAAATGCTCTAGTTGAATTTGAACCAGTTTTTTCAATGCGAAAGGGATCAGCGGAAAAAGTGATTGAAAGAAATTACTGTAATTGAGGCAATTTTTAGCGCTAAAGACGTTGTGCGTTCCAGTTTGCGCCATTCAAAAATCTTGAGCGCTCTAGTTGGATTTAAACCTATTCTTTCAATGCGAAAGGGATCAGCTGAAAAAGTGATGGAACGAGGGTTACTGTAACTGAGCCAGCTTTTAGTGCTAAGGACGTCGTGCGTTCCAGTTTGCGCAATTCAAAAATCCTAAGCGCTCTAGTTGAATTTAAACCTATTTTTTCAATGTGAAAGGGATCAGCGGAAAAAGTGATTGAACGAAAGTTACTGTAACTGAGCCAACTTTTAGCGCCAAGAACCTTGTGCCTTCCAGATAAACTAATTCCAGAAGCCTGGCCTTTGTTCTTTTGTTCTTACCTCTTCTTCCTCAGCCGTTTCCCCGCCTTCCTCTCCGCCCTCGGAGACCTCGAATGGAGTCGGGGTGGGGAATCGCGTCGATTCATTCTCGCCTCCATTCACGACAACTGGAGCTGATGGGAACGGCCGGAAGCCGAGATTCGGCGAAACTGGAAGACAGTAAGGATTTTTAGAAAGAGAATTCAATCATTTTTCAACTTTTAGAGCTTCCGTATTTTGTCGAGTGCCTACGCGATGTGATTTTTCGAAAACTAGCTGAATTTCGACCAGTTTTTGATTGTTTTTGGACGATCTGGAAGTCACATGACAACCCTGGATCAAATTGGAGCCCGAGACTCAAAAACAGAGTACCGGGGTACTGTAGCGTGCCTACGCGATGTGATTTTTCAAAAACTAGCTGGATTTCGACCAGTTTTTGATTGTTTTTGGACGATCTGGAAGTCACATGACAACCCTGGACCAAATTGGAGTCTGAGACTCAAAAATAGAGCACCGGGGTACTGTAGCGTGCCTATGCGATGTGATTTTTCGAAAACTAGCTGAATTTCGACCAGTTTTTGATTGTTTTTGGACGATCTGGAAGTCACATGACAACTCTGGACCAAATTGGAGCCTGAGACTCAAAAATAGAGCACCGGGGTACTGTAGCCTGGCCAAGTACAGTACCCCAACACTACAAAAGTCATTAATCTGGTCAACATTTTGCTTCGTTCTATGCTGTGCCTACCAGTTTGCACGTGTGTCGTTGTTTCGTCGCTCTCCTCTTCTTCCTCGCTCGGCTCAGGGCTTGATGGGGTGACCTGGGTGAAAAAAGAGCGATACATCGAGAATTGAGATTTCAAACCTGTTGCCTAGGCAAAACTGTTGCCAGTTGCGGTCCATTCGGGTTGAAGGGCAAGAAGTTCATCTAAAAGATATGCAAATTTGCAAATTCACCGATTTTCAGTCTAATCCGACTCCGTAATTTGGAATGTCTCGTACTCAAATGCAAATTTTTTAAATCATTTTTTTTCTAATTTTTTTTGAAAAATTCAAAAGTGTGCCTTCCAGGATTTCCAAAAATCGTTTACTTTTTTGAATTTTCATTTTTTAAACTCAAAAAATTGCAAGCTACTTTCATGCGAGAAAAGATTGGGTGAATTTCTCGTTCAATAGATGGGTTTGGACTAAAGAAAAGAAAAGAAATCGACCTGCTGGGATGCATTTTGATTGCTGACAGTGTTGGTGGGGGTGATCGACGTCGTCGTTGTGGTCGTTGTGGTCGTTGTGGTGGGCGCGGTGATGATGCGCGGGTGCGCGGTGGCGGTGACGACGTTGTGCGCGCCCAGCGGCACGATCGGAACTTTAACGGTGCTCGTTGTTGTGCCCAGCGTCGTCGTCCGCGTTTCCTGAGATGCCTAGAGTTTTTGGGCGAGCTTAGTCATGCATTTCGTTTGAAATTTTTTGAAATTTCATTCACTTCGTAATTTCTCTGAAATTTTGCAGAAAACTTTCATTTTAAAGTTTTTTTTTCTCGAATCTGGAACGCAGGAAAGGTTTTGAAAAAGAAAAAAACTCAAAATTACTGATTTAAAATTTTTGAATTTTTAAAAAATCATGCTAACGAAAAAATTTGCATGCAAATTTTGGGTGGATTTAAATTTGAGATAAATGTCTGGATTTCGACTCTACCGTAATCTAAAGGCTAACCTGTGATCCAAAAGAGCTTTCCACACCGCCAACACCGGCATTTGGTTGCAGCGTTGAGGAAAGGACGAGCGTCAAGCAGTCCATCCATTCTGAAAACTCCATCATTCTATTTTCATTTCAAAAATGGTTTATTTTCAAAACATGACATCCATAACTGACAAAAATCTGATTTTTAATGAATTTTGAATCTTTTGGACGATTTTAAGCTCGCAAAGTCTCACGCTTAAAATGATTTTTTTCAAAAAGCTTTTCGCTCAATTTTTTCGCAAAATTTCCAAAGTGTGCGTTCCAGAATTTGCGAAAAAAAAGTTTTCAAGAGATTTCGTGAACTTACGGCCAGTTTGCGGGTGGGGACAGTGACAATCGTAGGAGGCGTTGACGACTTTCGGGGTGACCGTCGTGTACGACGCCGAATCGAGCGTGCATTTCGCGTTCTCGCCAAAAACGGCGCAAGCTGCGTCACTGGAAGCTCGGGAATGGAATGTAGTTTTTTTTTGACACAAACCCAATGCACACATCGATCACATTGCAGTTGGGACCGATGAAGCCTTGTTGGCACTGAAATTGGTTCCTTTGAGCCGAGGAAATCGATTTGGACTCCAAAATGACCTCCAGCTTTTCGGAATCAGAAAAGATTTTGGTCCCTTGATGGGCAAAATTTCGGTTTAGTTACCCAATCTTTTTTTCGCACTTTGACAAAATTATATAGAAGGCGTAGGCAGAAACTGATGCTACAGTGCTTCCTAGTGCCATCCAGGATTTACGATTTCTTTTGGGTTTTTTGAATTGGAGCGATATTTTTCGAGATTTGGCTTGGATTTACTTGGCTATCACTTACTTGACACATTGGGGCTCCGTCGACGAGCGTGCACTCGCCCTGGGCGCAAGACGGTTCGCAGATGATCTGGAAATTGAGCTTTAAGAGATTCTGAATTGTTTTTGGTGTACCTAAAATCTTATTTGGTAGGCTAATTTCGGGAATTTTTGCAATCCCGCAATTTCCGCAACAGGGTCATTTCCGCAATTTGCCATAACTTTCTTCTAAGTCGACCAATCTTTATGATTTTGGTGTCATTTTGTTGCATTTCTTGAGATCTACAAAATGACACAAAGAGCAGAAAGATTGGATGATTTAGAAGGAAGTTATGGATCAAAAGAGTCGGAAGGAAGATGGTCATGAACTAGATGAGTCATAACTTTCTTCTAAGTCATCCAATCTTTCTGCTCTTTATGTCATTTTGTAGATCTCAAGAAATGCAACAAAATGACATAAAAAGCATAAAGATTGGTCGACTTAGAAGAAAGTTATGACTCATCTAGTTCATGACCATCTTCCTTTCGACTCTTTTGATCCACTGCTGCTTCCTGCTTCCTGCTTCCTGCTTCCTGCTTCCTGCTTCTTTAGATGCTTAGCTTAGATGCCTCCACTGCTTTCAATCAGCTGCTATTCGAATTAGTCATTAAAACAGTTTTGGAAGTTGAATTCCCGCCTTGTGTTTTGCTTTTTTTTGTTTCTTATTGATGCTAACCTTTTCTTTTTAGTTACAACGATTTTCAATATGGAAAACCGAATCCTTTCAAGGATGCGTCGTTCTCAGGGCTCATTCGGTGGTCTGTGTCGTGGCCCAAGTCTCTGTCCCGTAGCAGAGTGCCGGGAGGACGGTGCTGTCAAACAGGTGTGTCGAAGAGGTGTGCCCGAGTCCTCTGATGATTCCTGAGTATCTTTGTGACTTCTTTGATGCTTCCTAGTGCTGTCCAGGTCGCTCGTATTCTTCTAGCGATTTCTGGTCTTAAGTCTCCCTCCATATTGATGCTTCCGAGGTAGGTGTAGGAGGTGACTTCTTGGGCCTCTTGTCTCGTGTCTTGGGTCTCGTGGTAGCCACTCTCTGATCCGTATCGTCCATCTGTCTTCTAGTGGTTGATTCAGGGAAAATTCATTCATTCAAATTCATCATATGGAAAACCGAAGAATTCAATCGCTCTTGCGCAATAAGAAAACGATTTTTTCAAAAAAAGACGAGCGAGCTTTCATTTGTGACTTCTATTTGAGACGAACCTGTTCGCAGAGAATCCCCCTCGTGTGTGGTGAGCATTCGCAAACGGCCGTGCTCCCATTCGCCTTACATTTCCCGCCATTCGAGCACGGCACCGAGGCGCAAATGTCGAGTTGACAGCGCGAGCCGGAGAAACCGTTTTGGCATAAACAAGTTGCCTGAAAAAGCGAAATTTCTGAAGTCAGTCTAAAGCCATTTCTAACGTCAGTCTAAGCTCAGTCTAGAGTCAGTCTAGAGTCAGTCTAGAGTCAGTCTAGACTCAGTCTCAGTCCTCCCAACCTGTCCATCCGATCCGACAACGCACGTCCCATTGTTTAAACAGTCCACGTTGGCACACGGGCTCACCGCGAAATCTGGTGTGCCTGTGGGCGTCCTTGTGCCTTGACTAGGCGACACTCCGGGTGGAGCTGGGCCCTAAAAAATGAGTTTTAGCAATTATTGGTCGATTTTTTCTTTTCGAAAACTAAATCCTGGATGTCATGCTAGGGTTCTACGCTTTTAAAACTTTAAACTAACAAAATTTTGACTCTAGCTCTAGAATTTAGCTCTAGACCCTGGAGAATGGGTTTCGTCAAAAGATCAGTTAGTTTTAGTTTTTCTAAAAGGCATCCTGGGTGTCATACTGTAGTTCTGGAAGGTTAAAAATTGAAATAAAAAGATTTGGAATTTTTGGAATTGAAGATTTTTTACCCCTTGCAAGTCGAAGATCGGAAAAGCTGGGTCAGCAGCGCCGCCGTTTTCGCTTTCGCCTGGAAATTCAATTTGATTTTATTGCCATTATAAAGTTTGATATGCACGGCAAAAGTGAATGCAACTAAACGGCTAAACGGCTGAACTAAAAAAGCTGAACTGAAAAAAAGCTGAACTAAAAAAAAGCTGATCTCTTTGCAGAACTGAAGTCAACGAATCGCTTTCGTGTGTGCCAGGATGAGAAGTTTCGGCTATTAGGGAAATCGGTTATCGGTTTTTGGGTTATCGGTTTATTTCGGTGCACCAGTGTTGAGCGTCATCAGTTGACGTCATCAGTCGAGCCTGTTGACGCCGATTTGTCGGCTCAGAAATGAGAAATCCAGCTCAAATGGATAAATTTGCCAACGCTGGATGGCACAACAAGTTTTCCGGTGGTTAGTTCCTGTTCAACGACAAAATTGGAGCAGGTGGTTTTTCTTAGTTTTAGGACTGGTTAATTTTCTCGCGAAAACAAAAAACAACTTAGAGAGTTTTGGTTAAATTTGCGAATGCTGGATGGCACTACAAGTTTTCCGGTGGTTAGTTCCTGTTCAACGACAAAATTGGAGCAGGTGGTTTTTCCTAGTTTTAGGACTGGTTAATTTTCTCGCGAAAACGAAAATCAACTTAGAGTGTTTTGGTTAAATTTGTGAATGCTGGAGCACACGACACTCGTTTTCGTGATTCGTTTTTGTTTCACCTCTCGTTTTTAGCTGAAAGAGTGGGAAGACCGGAGCCGCCGAGGCAGAAGTCGAGTTTGAGTCGTTCAGACGGTCTGAACCCGAGTGGGAAAGTAAATTGCGGAAAATCCCCGGTGACATCCAGCATTTTGGATACAGTGAAAAATTTGCAAAAAAAGAATGTGGCGAAACGAAAAATTTAAGCGCTGAAATTTTCTCGGAATCCGGGATTTTTTTTCGGAAAAACTCTAAGAGTGCTATTGATGATTTTACCCAAAAAAAACTTTTTTCCGAAATTTACCTGTCGACTCGGCCACGTAAGGGCATCCGCAAGTGAGGCCGGCCGAGGTGAAAGCGTTTCTCCGCAAATGCGGCGGGCAACCGATCGGTTTCTCGTTTTGCACCGTCATCTCGCGAAGACACCGGGGTCCTCGATCTGGATTTTTCTTATGTAAATGCCATTCTGGACTGCACTACGCATTTTGGTAAAGTGAAATTTCGAGATTTGCAAAATTTGCTAATTTGTTGGATTTGGCCTGTTTAGGACTGGTTGAATATTTAGCTGATGATTCATTGCTTTGAAGAAATTTGCATTTAAAACTCAATCCTGGAGCGCACTACGCATTTTGGTAAAGTGAAATTTCGACATTTGCCAAATTTGAGATATTCGAACTGGTCCTGTTTAGGACTGGCTGAATATTTAGCTGATGATTCATTGCTTTGAAGAAATTTGCATTTAAAACTCAATCCTGGCACGCACTCGACTGTATTCGGACGGAAAATGTCCTCGGATGCGTGGAGAGGGGAAAGCGAACTTTGGACGAGCTCGAGTCGGAGACGTTGCAAGTGAGCGAGTCGGTGGTTAACGTCCAAACGAAATGCTCCCACTCGTCTTCTGGAATTGAAATTTTGAGAAATTAGTGCATTCTGGATGTCAGCACATCTCTAAGAACAAAAATTTTCTCAAAATGATAAATTTAATGCAAGTTGGTTTTTGAATTTCAAGGACTGGCTCAAATTCGCAGAATTGTGATCAAGAACTGGCCGATTTAAGACCGAATTTCGGCTAGCTGGATAGCACAAGGGTGTTTAGTTAAGTCTCGTACACTCCTGTGGCAAATGTGAGTTACCAATTTGAGGACTGGGGCTACCAGTTTCAGGACTGGCTAAAATTCTTGCGCTAAGTGTTCTTATTGAGAAATCTAGCGCCAGTTTCTTGTTATCTGGATGGCACAAGGGTGTTTAGTTAAGTCGTGTACACTCCTGTGTCAAATGGCAAAATGTGAGTTTTCAGTTTCAGGACTGGCTAAAATTCGCAGAATTGTGATCAAGAACTGGACGATTTTAGACCGAATTTCGGTTAGCTGGATAGCACAAGGGTGTTTAGTTAAGTCGCGTACACTCCTGTGTCAAATGGCAAAATGTGAGTTTCTAGTTTCAGGACTGGCTAAAATTCTTGCGCTAAGTGCCTTCATTGAGAAATCTAGCGCCATTTTCTTGTTATCTGGATAGCAAAAAGAGATTCGGTTATGATTTCAAGACTCACTGTCAGCATCCATCACTGAGCACTCTCCGAGCGGGGTACCAGTGCTGCTATCCACGACTGTCATTAGTACCGTAGCCGGCGAGGCCTCGCTGCTGAAAAAAAATTGATTTGATTTTAATCAAAATTCATATGCAAATCAATTTTCATATGTAAATCGAGAGAAAAGTTTAAGAAAAAAGCTTAAAAATGGGATTTTTCGTCTTTTTTTTGAGTTCTAGCGTTTAATTTTTTTCTAGGTTTTTTTCTAGAGTTTTCTCGTTACCAGATTTCAATCTGGAACTCACTTTTGGTTATTAAAATATTTTTATCAACATTCTGAATGTTTTGTGCTTTTTAGTTTTTTGAAGTTCCAGGTCTCCGAGAATCGGACTCCATTAGTGAGAAATGAAGCGAATGAATGGATTGAAAGAAATCGGAAACGGTCATCCCAAAAGAAAAGCAATCAGTTGACCGAATCACGAAATCCCTCGCGGAAAAGGGAGGGTGACCACCGCGAGAAGAGGACTGGGTCCTTTCCTCTCCTGTCCGCCACCTATTTGCCTTTTCAATGGTGTTGGAGACTCTCCTGGAGCGCACTGCGAGTGTTCTCACTCCTCTTTTGGCCTTTCGGCCCAATCACTCTTTGGGTGCTAATGGGCTATCACAGCCGGTTCCAGGGTCACTGTCTCCCCAAATTTTAGCCCCCTAGGACCCTGAAACTTCCCGGCTGGCTCAAGTGACCTCCAGGATCAATGAAAATCGACTCAAATCGAATTCCTTGAAGAGTTAAAAGCTAGAAAATGAGTTGATAAAAGAGATGCGCTTGAAATGGCGATTTCGGCTTAAACGCGTGTCTCATTGTGGCAAATGCGTTCCAGTTTGAAGATTGAAAAAATTATTTACCTCAAATATTCAAAGGATCCAATCCAGGGCAGGCTCTCTCCTTCAACGACCCAAGCGGCGCGTCCAGTGGGTCCACTCGCGAAATGGTAGGTGCCCTCGTCGTCGTTTTGTTGAGCCCAAGCAAGGTTTGCTGGAAATCGAACGAATGGAAATAGATATGGCAAGAAAAAGCTTCGAGAAGCCTAGGTTCTCTTGGTACGCAGCTGTACACCTCGCTGTGCAACCTAGCGTAACTTAGCGTAGCCTACTGTAGCCTACCGTACCCTAGCGTAGCCTAGCGTAGCCTACCGTAGCCTAGCGTAGCCTATTGTAGCCTACCGTAGCCTACTGTAGCCTACTGTAGCCTATCATAGCCTAGCATAGCCTACCGTAGCCTAGTGTAGCCTACCGTAGCCTACCGTAGCCTACTGTAGCCTATCATAGCCTAGCAAAGCCTACCGTAGCCTACTGTAGCCTATCGTAGCCTACCGTAGCCTACCGTAGCCTACCGTACTCCAAATTCGTTAGTAAAAAGCTTTTTGTCTATCCTGGAAGTCACGAGGGTGATTCTTAGAAAATGAAGTCACAAATTTGCATTTTAAAAAAAGGCTTTTTTAAATGGAATTTGAAAGCAATTTGCATTTTGATTTGCATTTAATTAGCATTTAATTAGCATTTAATTTACATTTAAATTTACATTTAAATTTGCATTTAAATTTGCATTTAAGCTTGCATTTAATTTGCATTTAATTTGCATTTAAATTTGCCTTTAATTTGCATTTAATTTGGATTTAATTTGCATTTAATTTGTATTTAAATTTACATTTAAATTTGCATTTAATTTGCACTTAATTTAATTTAAAAAGCTTTATTTAAATGCATTGCATTATTTAAATGCAAATTAATGCAAACTGCGAATTACAGCTGCTTTTTGAACTTTTTGAGCTTCTTGAGCTTTTTAGAAGCTCACAAGACTCGCCAGGAGTACGGTAGTGAAATTTCCGATCCACAAAACTCACCGAGCGCCAGCGTGAGCACGACGGCCAGCTGGTGCCTCTTCATCTGTGTGAGGTGCCGCATTGCCGGCTTTTTTCTCGTCTTTTCCTTGTCAATAGCCCTAGGGGCTTCGTCGGATGAAATTATGGAATGCACGGGGAAAATCGGAATAAAAAGCTCGACGAAATAGCGACAAAAAATTTGGTCGTTTCTTGGAGTTTCTTGTAGGCTGAAATTTGCATATGAAAAATTAGAAATAGAAATTTGAATTCGAAAATGCGCCAATAGCTAGTGTGAGTTCCAGGAAAAGGAGTGGAAAAGAAAAAATTTAGAGTTTTCAAGAAAAATTCGAGTTTTTTGATGCCAACTGGATTTTTGACCTTTATTGGATCGATGAGGTTCTCGAAAAAGGGCAAAAAAATTGGGAAAAGGGTGGAAATGAAAGAGGAAGAGCTACAGAGCTACAAGAGCTTGTGAAGACATCTATCCAAGAAAAAAGGGTGGGAAGGAGGAGAGGGAGTTCAAGTGCCCGAACATTGAGAACAGTGAGAGAGAGGGCTGGTTGTGTTTCGAACGACCGCCGAAAAGAAGATGAAGCTGGGAATTGGGGAAATTGCGATCTGGAAGGCACTAAGGGGGATACAAGGTGGAAAATTTGGAAATAGAGAAGTTTGAGCAAAAAGTCATTTTCTACCGTAACCCAAAAATTTAAAAGACATCTTATAGGCTTTTGAACTATTGGAAAAGTCGTTGTGCGCTCCAGAATGATGGATAAAAGTCTCAGAAAATGAATTTAAACAAGAATTGTGGAGAAAAATTGACCAAGATGAAATCGTGAAGTAAAACGGATTTTTAAGAAGAAAAACTGCTTCGAAAGATAAAAAAAACATTCGTTTACGGGCAATTGGCAATTGGCAATTGGCTAAATCAAAGAAATAAGGCTGGTGAAGCTATAGAAAAAGGATTAAATCAACTATATATAAAAGAGCGATGTCTGTCTGTTTGTTTGTCTGTCTGCCTGTCTTTCTCAGCTCCAATAAAGCTAAAACTTCCTTAGAAAACCTTAGAATACATTATAGTTATAGCATTTAAATAAAAAAAGTCAAAATTCAAAACTCAATGGCAGTACGGGGAGTCGAACCCGGACCCTGTGGGCTGAAGGTCATCGCCTTGCCGACTGCGCCATAGGGGCCCGAAAACGGGCTCGGAAAAACCCGCCCTTAACCCGCTCTTAGCCGAGTTTTTCAGCTGATCCGTAAGAAATAAGAGCCGACAACAGATTAACAGCAACTTTTTTTGGTTAGGGACCATTGTCATCGTGGCGCAGTCGGTAGCATTCTCGTCTACAACCCACACGGTCCGGGTCCGACCTCCCATACTGACACTCAATTTTGTTTTTAGTTTTTATTATAAATAACCATAATCATAAAATTGAGTGGCAGTACTGGGGGTCGAACCCGGACCCTGTGGGCTGCAGATCAGCGCCCTGCCGACTGCGCCACGACGACAGGGAATCCTCCGGCTGAGAAACCGGCAGTTAAGCGAGTTTTAGTTGTTTTGGCCGGTTTTTCAGCTCTTTTGGATATCCAAGAGTCGCATTAAAGTCAAAGATGAATCTCTCGAGATTGGTGGAGTATTTAGATCAAAAATTGATGATATTAGCACGTCATTTTCTTGGTTTTAAGACAGCTCAGGTACAGAGCTATTCCTAGATTCAATTTTTCGGCCAAATCCAAGCCAAATCCAAGCCAAATCCAAGCCAAATGTTAGCTTTTAGCTGGCTAACACTTGGCTGGCTAGCTTCCCTAGCCTTTTAGCTGGCTAGCTTCCCTAGCCAGCTTAGCTTTTAGAAGCAGCTTTGTCCAGCATAGCTTTGATCCTTCCTAAATGTAAATTCTAGGTCTTCTAGAGGGCCCTAGGTCTTCTAGAGATCTTCTAGAGGTCTTCTAGAGGGCCCTAGGTCTTCTAGAGGGCTCTGGGTCTTCTAGCTTAGGGCTCTAGGTCTTCTAAGGGGCTCTGGGTCTCCTAGCTTAGGACCCTAGATCTTCTAGAGGGCTCTAGATCTTCTAGAGGGCTCTAGATCTTCTAGAGGGCTCTAGATCTTCTAGAGGTCTTCTAGAGGTCTTCTAGAGAGCTCTAGGTCTTCTAGATCCCCTCAGCTTTCCCCGGTGCGGAAGTGAACTCTTTGTGGATTTTGAGAAAAGAAAGGACAACAAACAGAAAGAGAACAGATCCGATTCTTGAAAAAGATCCCTCCCTTCATTCAGCTTCAGCACAAAAATTGACTGGACAAGACTAGAGGGAAATTCATTAAATGCTAATTTTTATCTAAGCCTAAAAGATGACCGTTCCTACCGTAACCCGTCTATTCTTAAAAGCCATTAAAAGTCATTTTTATCTATTAGAAATGATGTAGTGCGTTCCAGATCAGCCAAAAAAATTTTTAGAATTTACATTAAAAGCATTATAAAAAAAAATTTGCATTAAAGAGATTTCAGAGAAAATTAAAAACCTTCAAAATCATTTTGCAGATTTTTTATTAATCAAAAAACGAGTCGTGCACTCCAGATTGGACTCTGAGACTCTTAGAAAACGAAATTTTTGTTTCAATTTCTTCAAAAAACCTCCCCAGCCGTTTTCCCTGAGGCGGAAACGATTATTACCGAAGAAAAACGATAGAAAAAAGAGTTTTGATCGGAAATCGAAACACTGGAACGCACGGGAGAGAAGAGAAATGCGGGAAATGGTGCCGATTGCAAAAAAAAAAAAAAAGAAAAACGATTTTGGGGCGGCCGATTGATTCGGCGGGATCGTTTCGGATTAGTGGCACGGAAAGCGGCTCTGGAATTGGGAAATTGTTTGGAAAAGCTAGCGTGAGGTCCAGATCGTCCAGATCGATTCGTTTAAATGAGGCTTTTTCAACTCTGGACCCCGATGAAGGGGTGGTAAGGAAACAGCTTCGGACCTAAATTAACGGGTTGAATAAAATGGAAACTGGGACTGGGAAAAGCTGTCCTGAGCTCCAGATTGCACAAAGAAAAAGTTTGAAGTGCAATTTCTCAACCCTGGAACTCAGTAGAAGCGAGCACTTGTACCAGGCCAGGCCAAAATTTCAAGCTCATCAAAATACAATTCTAATTGATTAGAAAAGTGTCCTGAGTTCCAGTTTAGAGGTCGGTTAACATTTGAGGGTCGATTCGGACCGGAATTTCTCGGAAATCGAGCCAGCTCTTGTCGTTGCATCAACGAGAGACTGGTAGAGTGCAAATGAGGCCAAATGGGTAACATGAGATGGGATTGGAAGAAAAGAGATTTGTGGGCAGAACTGGAATTGAGACAAAGGTGAAGTTAAAACAGGGAAATCAAATTTTTAAACTAAACCGAAGCTAAACAGTGGACAAGATACCGTAACCCTGAAATCTAAAAGTCATTGGATGGGCTTTTTATATATGCGAGAATTAGCTGTGCGCTCCAGATTGGTAGATAAAAGCTTCAAAAGTCGAATTGGAAACGATTTATGAGAAATTGAGTGTCAAAGGGTTTTCAGCAAAAGTCGAAAGCCTGAAAGTCTTCGAAATGGTTTTCGCTATGTAAAAAGGTGTACTGTGTACTCCAGATCGCCAAAAAAAAGCTTTAGAAACGAGATTTAAATGCAAATTACATCGAAATTGCGTCGAAGGGATTTCGTCTAAAAAGATACCGTAACCCGAGCTATCTAAAAGTGACTGGGGAAGATCGTTTTCTATTAGAGATTATGTAGTGCGTTCCAGATCGCCCAAAAAAAGTTTCGGAAAGGGAATCAAAGTCGAAAATTGAGGCAAATTTGTGTCAAACTTGTGCGAGGCAAGAAAACAGTAACCTCAAAAGTCTCCATTTTGGCTCATAACTCTTTGAAAACTCGTAGTGCATTCCAGATTAGTGAATGCAACTTTCAGAAATCGAATCAAAAGCGATATGTAGCTTAAAGCGGCGGTCACAAAAGAAAGCGCAAGGATGACGGGAGGAGAGAGGAGGGGAAGGGAGGGGAAGGGAGGGGAAGGGAGGAGAAGGGAGGAGAAGGGTACTCACATGGACAGGGTCTTTCCCCAGGCCATCAAAGAGGCTGATGATCTGATAGAAAGAACCCAGTAGCCAGCAAAAGAGACACTTTGGTCACGATCACGCGCGCTCAAACAGATCACCCAATCACGTCTCCTCCTCCACCAATCAGTGAAGGAGGCTTTAGAATCGAGCTGGGAAGGCAGTGCGCTCCAGATCGACTCTTGGGACCCTTTTTTCTATTAGGGGATTAATTTGGCTGAGTTACGTGGGAGAAGTGAACACAACGAACTTTTGACCTGGGGACCTGGGGACCTGGGGACCTGGGGACCTGGGGACCTGGGGACCTGGGGACCTGGGGACCTGGGGACCTGGGGATCTGGGGACCTGGGGATCCGGGGACCTGGGGATCCGGGGACCTGGGGACCTTCTAGGGGACCTGGGGACCTTCTAGGGGGACCTGGGGACCTTCTAGGGGGACCTGGGGACCTTCTAGGGGGACCTGGGGACCTTCTAGGGGGACCTGGGGACCTTCTAGGGGGACCTGGGGACCTTCTAGGGGGACCTGGGGACCTTCTAGGGGGACCTGGGGACCTTCTAGGGGGACCTGGGGACCTTCTGGGGGACCTGGGGACCTTCTAGGGGACCTGGGGACCTTCTGGGGGACCTGGGGACCTTCTGGGGGACCTGGGGACCTTCTGGGGGGACCTGGGGACCTTCTAGGGGACCTGGGGACCTTCTGGGGGACCTGGGGACCTTCTAGGGGGACCTGGGGACCTTCTAGGGGGACCTGGGGACCTTCTAGGGGGACCTGGGGACCTTCTAGGGGGACCTGGGGACCTTCTAGGGGGACCTGGGGACCTTCTAGGGGACCTGGGGACCTGGGGACCTGGGGACCTGGGGACCTGGGGACCTTCTAGGGGGACCTGGGGACCTTCTAGGGGGACCTGGGGACTTCCGCCTGAAGACTCTAGGAATCTAGAACCATCTAGAACCTGGCTGAGACTTCATCTAGAGCCTGAGAGCCTGGAATCTAGGGACTAGTGGCTAATCTTGGACCTGGAGCTGAGACTCTTGTCTCTCCAAGCTCTTCCCTCCAAGCTCTTCCCTCCAAGCTCTTCCCCTCAAGCTCTTCCCCTCAAGCTCTTCCCTCCAAGCCAGGGTTCAAGCCGTTCCATTTGTAATCCATTTGCTTTGATAGCTTGATGCTTTGATAGCTTGATCTCCAGATTGATCTCCAGATTGATCAATGAAAAGCTTTCGGAAACTATTGCGGTTGATTTGGGCAATGAACGGGTTTAGCGAATGGGTTTAGGGCTCTTGTTGACTCTTAACAGCTTTCTAGTGCGCGGGGAAGAGTCGCGTGAGAGGAATGACACTTTTCACGGCGTCTTTAACCTTTTTCGAAATGCTGGCGACTGTTTAGGTGAATTGGGGAACCTGGTACCTCTAGATTTGAGGAGGGACCGAAAACCGAAACAAGGACTGGGCGTTTATTTCCTTATTCGTTAGCCCAAAATCTTTTCTGATTGAAGAAATGGCAATTCTGGAAGGCACACGGAATAACGTGCTACTCAAATTTCGGTTTCTACTCAAAAATCGAAAGTCGAGTTCGAGGAAAGAGATCTGCCTTAGATTTTTGCGTAAATAACTCGGAAAATGTTTTTAACTTGAAAAATGGTAATCCTGGAACGCACAGAACAAATTCCAAGACGAAAAATTGGCAAATCTAGATAAAATAGCAGTGTACAAAGGAGCGGAGCGTACTTGAAAGTTAGATAATGGATTTGCCACCAGGAAGCCTCGGGCTGGAGTGAATCATCGAAAAAAAACGGTGGGAAAAAGAAAGCGGAAAGACAGGGAAATTTGAATATCAAACAAAAAGGAGCCGGCAGTGGCCGTGATTTTTCACACGTTGTTGTTTGTACAACCAGAGATTGAGAATGGCTCAGAATCCTTGCCGAGAATCGATTGATTGCAGTTTTTTCAAAAAAAGGAGCTAAACTGGAGCTCACCAGGAATGGTCAAGCAATTAGATGATGCGAAACGGTCATTTGTCATTTGTCTCATTTAAGAATGGCTCAAAATCTTGCTTGGAAATCATGAAACTGCAAATTTTTTTCAGCCACAAGTCAAACTGGAGCTCACCAGGAATGGTCAAGCAATTAGATCATGCAAAACGGTCATTTGTCATTTGGATCATTTCTCTCATTTGAGAATGGCTCAAAATCTCTGTCGAGAATCGATTGATTGCAGTTTTTTCGAAAAAACTAACCAAACTGGAGCACAACAAGAACGGTCAAGCGATTAGATGATGCGGAACGGTCATTCGTCATTTGGGTCATTTGTCTCATTTGAGAATGGCTCAAAATCTTGCTTGAAAATCATGAAACTGCAAATTTTTTGCAGCCACAAGTCAAACTGGAGCTCACCAGGGACGCCCGATTGAGCGAACAATGATTTTTGCGCAAAAAAAAATTGGGATGATTCGGTGCGAGGGGAGGTGTCAACAGAGAGAGAGATCCCGCGAGAAACACAAAAACACCGATTCGATCCGAGAAAAGAAACGATTTCGAAAAGATATGATTGGATAAAAGAAAAAGAAATAATGTGCAATGGGTTTTAAAAAAAAAATTAAAAAAGCTAAATTTTGATGTTGAATCTTTTAAATCAAGGCTTTGACCTAAAATTTTTTTAAAAACTCAAAATTCTCTCTCAATCTCTCTTTAGTTATCTAGTGTGCCTTCCAGATCAACCAAATAACATTTTAAAAAGAGTGACTAATTGCGGAATTCTCAGGGAAATGTGGGGATAACAGGAAATGAGGACTACGGCCACAAAGACTACAGTTGGAAGGGAAATAAAACGATTCTGAGAAGGGAAATGGTTATTCTGGATGTCACAAAAGTAGAAAGTAAGAATAGCGACCTAGAAATGTTTTAAGAAAATGTACAAAGTTCTGCGAAAATGACGCGTAGCCTAGCGTAGCCTACCGTACTCCAAATTCGTTAGTAAACAGCTTTTTGTCTATCCTGGAAGACACAAGGATGATTCGTAGAAAATGAATTCACAAATTTGCATTCAAAAAAAGGCTTTTTTAAATGCAATTTGAAAGCAATTTGCATTTAATTTTAAATTTTAAATTTGCATTTAATTTGCATTGAAATTTGCCATCAATTTGCATTTAAATTTGCATTTAATTTGCGATCAATTTACATTTAATTAGCATTTAATTTGCATTTAATTTACATTTAATTTACATTTAGATTTGCATTTTAAAAGGTTTTTTTAAATGGAATTTGAAAGCAATTTGCATTTAAATTGCATTTAAATTGGATTTTAATTTGCATTTAATTTGCATTTAAATTTGCATTTAATTTGCAATCAATTTGCATTTTAAAAAATGCAATTTGCAATTTTTAAATGCAATTTTACAATCGTTTCTTGTAAAAATCGTTTCTTTTGCACCCTTTTCAATAAAAGCGATGGGAAAGTTTGGTAGTAAAAAGGTTTGATTTTGGGTCCTTTTTCGTGTCACCCACACAACTCAGCCCGTTGATGAGAAAAGAAAGAAAAAAAAGCGACAACTTTTGTACAAGGACAAGACTAAGAAAGGGTCGCTAGAGTAAACAAAAAAACTTTTTTTTACCGAAAAAAGTCATAGGTAAAGATTGGAAAGGCTTTTGTGACATCCAGTTTTTAATTTGCTTTATGAAAAAGTTCATTTTTACAGAGTTATACCACAATTTTAGTCACGAAATCGAGTTGCCATTTAAAAAACGAGCAAAATGAGATAATTACGTCTATTTTTAAAGTTTAAAGTTCATTCTGGGTGTCACAGAGAAAGAAAATACAAATTGCAAAAGAAAATCGCGTAGTGCATGGATGGCGCAGTCGGTAAAGCGTTTGTTTTCCAGGCGATTGGGGGCAGGCCAAGGGTCCAGGTTCGAGTCCGCTTGGTGCAGAAATTTTAAAAAAAGAATTTTTTTAATGCAAAATCGATTGCGAACTTGTTAAATGGGTAAATTGATATTTAAAAATGCAAGAAATGAAAGAAATATTGAAGGAATTTGGTCCTTTTTTGAGTTCAGAAGATCGAGAATTGAACGAACTTTCACCAATCGACCGATCGACAAAGAGAAGGGCAACTGCGAGAGAAAGAGTCCTTGACATCAAAAATATGTCCTCTCCTTCGTACAGTAATAATTGTCGGTCGGGAAAGAGAGGGAAAGAGAGGGAAAATCGACCGAAAAAGAGAAAAAACAGGACTGCCGCTCTAAAGTCCAGAAAATGAATGGATTTTCGTGATTCGGCAATCGGAATCATCTTTCTGGATATCACGATGGCGTTTAGTAAAGAGAAGAACAAGGGAATTGAGAAAAAAAGCGAGGGACATTGAGTGGATCGAGTTGGTGCCGAAAAAAATGGCTAAATGGCTTTAGAAAGGAAAACGATCGCAAGATTTCGTGATCCTGGAAGGCACGGGAGAATTGTAGAGAAAAATAAGTCGTTAAAGTCTTTAAAAAAATAGAGTACGGTAATAGCGTACAGTCTCGTAGTCGATGTTTTAAAAATTAGCATTTATATTTAAAGCATATCAAATTCTTAAAGCGTGCCTTCCAGATAGAGGTTTAAAATTGAAATTTCGAGAAATAAGTCAAAAATAGAGCGTAAACTGGCTCGATAAGGAAAGCCCTTTGATCTTGCCGCCATTCGAAAACAAAAAGTTTTTAACTTGTTAAATGCAAATTTCTATAGTGTGACATCCAACTTAGAAGTATCAGTAAAGAGAATTTCAAAAAATTGAATAGAAACGCAAAAATTCGGGCCAATCTTGAACCAGAGGAATTACTGGCTGAGGAATTGCTGAATTTCACAATTTTTCGTAATCCTTCGGTTTTCTTCTTGGGAGTGATGGGAGTACTCGAAAGCGAAAAAGAAAGACCACAGGACCACCCCTGGACCCTGGGGAGGGGGGGCCGGGGGGTGGACAGTCACTTGAGTCCCCCTCGATCCTTTTCTAAAACCATTCCCCTGTTTCCCGTCGAGCCCGCGGGTTTAGCCCTTTCTCTTTCTCCAAGCTGGACATCACACTAAAGAATGCGCCGGTTTTCTGGGCCTGATTCGATCTTTTTGCTTTCTTGATTCTAGACAATTCAGCTGGAATTGAAAGAAAAATGACGAAATTTGACAAAAAATTTTATTTCTCAAAATTTCAAGATTTTTTTGATCCAAACTTCTCTGTGCGCTCCAGAATTGACTTTTAGTGAATTGGAAAATAGAATTGCTAATTTGAAACAAAGAAATTAGGTGAGAAATCAAAAATTGAAAAACAGAAATTGTTTAAATGAAAAAAACAGCTTTTGGGAAATATGGGAATCGCCTTCGTGCGTTCCAGGATTTCAAAAAAGCAGTACAAAATTTTTTGAAAAGCATTAAGGAGGGAAAAAACGGAGCTCCAAGAGTTGGAGTATCGACTTCGGGAATCCTTTCAACCACCACCCTCCTGATTCTCTCAGATTTCGCGATGACCTCCAGGAATCCCGAAAACGGCCAAGGATCGGATGGTTCCCATTTCCAAGTGGCCCAAACAAGGTCAGTCCTTTTCAGGGGCGCGCTTTCTCCGCTTTCATTGTTGTTTCAAGCGTTGAATGGGGGTTTTGGCCGTCCTGGCTGGGTTGCTGGCCATCCTGGAACTCACAAAGCTCATTCAGCTCAAAATGGGTCAATTAGCGGGTGAGAATTTGGTGGGGTTAGGTTTCAGGTACAGTGTACAGGCTGGTACAGTACCATAGGTCTAAAAACATTCAAATCAAAAAAACCCCCTCATTTTCCGATGTTCTGACATCCAATTTGAAGATATAAATGGAAATTTTTCGAAATTAATTTGCATATATGCGAGAAATAGCGGTGTACTAGAATCAGTGAAAAGAAAAAGTGGCAAAATGGTTTAAATCAAAAAGTGTTTATTTTAAAAACCATTGTGCACTCCAGGATGGCCGAATCAACCGAGGAAAATGAATTTATCAAACCAGAAATGGGATTGTTTGGAACGGAGTTGTTCAAGTGGCGTTGGTGTGTTTTCTCGAGAGCTTGTCCGCCCGTTTTGTGGAGTGAGTCAACGAGGAAATGGACAAGATCGAGATGTTGATTGGAGGAATGGAGAGAGGGAAGGGAAAGCTGAATGGGGAAACGATTTGGGAGTAGGGAATTTGGAAGGCGTCATTGTTGAAATCAAGAATGGTAATGAATTTCAAATTGCATCTAGGACAGGAGTTTTTCAAGGGAATCACCGTAGTGCGTTCCAGGATTGATAGATCTTGAGGAGAAAGAAGATGAGGAGCTCTTTAAGACCTGGATTTTAGTCAGCTACCTATCAGTTAATGCAAGAGTTGAAATTGCATTTAGAACAGAAATTTTTCAAGGCAAACACCGTAGTGCGTTCCAGGATTGATAGATCTTGAGGAGAAAGAGGATGAGGAGGCCTTTAAGACCTGGATTTTAGTCAGCTATCTATCAGTCTATCTATCAGATGATGCAAGAGTTCTCGAGGACACACGTCACTCAAATTCGGTCACAAAGAAGCCGGAATGATGATTTGTATGATGCGATGAGTAAGCATTAAGCATTTATTAAGCTGTTAACTAGAAACTGGACAAAATTCGGGTTCAAGGAGTCTAAAATCGATTCTCTAAAAATCAAGAATTTCATCAATCTAATCAACACCAATTTTTACGTGCTATCCAACTAAGAAACAGCCAAAGTTTCGTGAAAATCTGTCTACTCAAAAAAAAGTTAATGGAGTGAACACATTCTCAGGCTATTTCTTCCAAAAACCTGGCCACAATTGGATCCGTAATCGAAGAATCGAGCAGCAGCCGACCGCAGACGGCCTTGTGGAGCAGCTGCAACGGCCATATTTCCAAATCCGCCTTCCAAACGCTTTTTTGTGCCGGGATTTAGGATTGGGTAGACCATCTCGTTCTAATATCATTGTTGCACCAAAAGTGCGTTTGTGCTGCAACATTTCTTCTACGTTGAGTCCAGTTAATTGTTCGCCCTTTCCCCGTGTTCTTGCCTCCTGGCAAGAAGTTCTTGCCGTCTTGCCTTCTTGCCTTCTTGCCACAACTTATCCATCACTGGATACGGATTTCCAATTGAGAGAACTCGACTAGCACGAATTTACACGTCGAGTAGATTCAAAATCTTTACATTTCAAGAGGAATTCGCCACGAAATTAGTTAAAAGGCTGAATATCTTTAAAAAGCGGCGTATATAAGGCTGCGTATATAAGGCAGCGTTTCAAAGACGGGATATAGAAGACGGCGTATATAAGACGGCGTATATAAGACGGCGTATATAAGACGACGTAACTAAGGCAGCGTATCTAAGGCGGCGTTTAAAAGACGGCATATATAAGGAGGCGTTTAAAAGACGGCGTATATAAGACGGCGTATATAAGGCTGCGTCTATAAGGCTGCGTATATAAAGTGACGTTTAAAAAACGGCGTATATAAGGAGGCGTTTAAAAGACGGCGTATATAAGACGGCGCACAGCGTATATAAGGCGGCGTTCACAAAACGGCGTATATAAGGCGGCGTATATAAGGCGGCGTATATAAGGCGGCGTATATAAGGCCGCGTATATAAAGTGACGTTTTTGAAAAGCGGCGTATATAAGGCTGCGTATATAAGGCAGCGTATATAAGGCAGCGTATATAAGGCAGCGTATATAAGGCGGCGTTTCAAAGACGGCATATATAAGGCAGCGTATCTCAGGGCGGCGTTTAAGAGACGGCGTATAGAAGACGGCGTATATAAGACGACGTAACTAAGGCAGCGTATCTAAGGCGGCGTATATAAGACGGCGTATATAAGGCTGCGCATAGAAGACGGCGTATATAAGACGGCGTATATAAGACGGCGTATATAAGACGGCATATATAAGGCAGCGTATATAAGACGGCGTTCACAAAACGGCGTATATAAGACGACGTAACTAAGGCGGCGTATCTAAGGCGGGGTATATAAGGCTGCGTATATAAGGCGGCGTATATAAGGCGGCGTATATAAGGCGGCGTTTAAAATACGGCGTATATAAGGCCGCGTTTATAAGGCCGCGTATCTAAGGCGGCGCATAGCGTATATAAGGCGGCGTTTAAAAGACGGCGTATATAAGACGGCGTAGATAAAGTGACGTTTAAAATACGGCGTATATAAGGCGGCGTTTAAAAGACAGCGTATATAAGGCGGCGTATATACGGATGCGTATATAAGGCGGCGTTTAAAAGACGGCGTTTAACAGACGGCGAATATAAGATGGCGTATATAAGACGGCATATATAAGGTGGTGTTTAAAAAAAGGCGTATATAAGGCGGCACTTGTGACATTTTGTCGCGAATTTTTTGCAATAATTCTCGCTAAAGGTACGGTAGTTTTTCCCGATTTTAAAAAACGAATTACTTGCGAGGAACAAACTTTATTAATGAACAAAGAACACACGAATGAAAGCATGAATCAAAGAGAGCAAATTATTGGTGAAGACTGGAAAGGGAAAGGGTGGAAAAGAAAAAGAAAAGAAAAGAAAAGGGTTCTCGAGGCGGGGGTGAAGCTGGAGATGATCCAGTTAACTCTAGAGGTGGAAATTACAGCTCGTCGAGGCACAGAGTACATGGAAAAGGTGAGAATGAGCTGCGGAGGGGCAAAAAGAAGTGGAATACGGGGTAGACACTTTTTCGCGGGCGTACAGGGCGTACAGCGCGACGATGAGAACCGGTATTGGGCGACTCCCCTCCCAAATACACCGCTTTAGCTTAGCCCGGGTCAATCCCCCGCTTTCCCCAGCCGATCTGGAGGGCACAAAACAATATTGACAAAGTTGCGACTGTGGTTTGATGTTTTTGCAGTTTTGCAGTTTTTTCAGTGTTTTTTTGCCACCTCCAGAAATCTTCATTTTTAAAAAATTCTTCATTTCTGAAAAAAAACCTTCCGAAACCAGTTCTATAGGAAAAGTGACTTCCAGAAAGCGAAATTCTTTCGAGAACGTCTCGGAAAAAAAGAATTGAACGAGAGAATTTTGATAGAAATGAGATGAGGGCCAAAATCTGAAAAAGTAGAAAGCAAAAAATGAATTTGAAGAAATTTTTCAGCGATCTGGAGGTCACAAAAAGATTTGACAAGAAAAAAAATTAAGAATTTGTAATTTAAAAAAAAAATGAAAACAAAAACTGTCCAGAGTTGAAAATCGTCGAAAAAACAAATCGAAACGAAAAAACAAAACCCGTTTCTTTCCGAGCTGGAACGCACGTTATGCAATGTTCATGTGTTCGAGACGAAAAAAAAATGGCGATCGCTCAATAATACCTGGGTGACCTGGGTGAGGAGAGGCGAGGAAAGGGGACTGGACGGTCAGCGCTGGAATGCCTTGTCATTTCTCTCTTTTCCCTCTCGATCCCTCTTAGCTGGATGTCACTGTAGCCGTCTGCGGCCTCGACTTTTCTCTTTTCTTTGGGGGTGAGTGCCCGAGGGGACACTCAGTGCGCGGCTCTCAAAGTCGCAGCTATGCAGCGCATTTTCAAATGGGAAACTGATTTTACCTGGTTCTGGATGTCACAGAAGCTAATGAAAAAGAGAAAAAGAGAAAAAGAGAAGGTAGAAAAAAATTTGAAATTTGGTAAAAATTTGGATTTGGAATTTTTTCAAATAAAAATCTTTAAAATTGAAGAATTTTTTTGCACAAAAATTTTGATTTTAATTTCAATGATTTTAAAGATTTCTTTAAGAAAAGAAATCGGTCTTTTGAGTGTAATCAAAGGCAAAAAAAAAAGCGAACAATTGGATTGGGGAAAAGGAAAAAAAAGTCGGCAAAAAGCTCTGTTGGTTGAGGATTTACAATAAGAATTGTAGAAAATAAGAGATCAAAAGAGATCAAACTCTTGCTCAGGCTTTTCGATAGGTCATTACAGAGCCTGGATTGTGAGCTGGAGAGCTGGAGAGCCGTAGGAAGCTTTACAGTACCTCTACAATTGACAGAAAAGAGATGAGGGCCAAATTTGAAAAAGTAAAAAGCAAAAAATGAATTTGAAGAAATTTTTTGGCGATCTGGAGGTCACAAAAAGGTTTGACAAGAAAAAAATCAAAAATTTGTAATTTTAAAAAAAACGAAAAAATAGTGCAAAGTTCTCCAGAAATTTTTCATTTCTCAAAAAAACCTTCCGGAATCAGTTCTATGGGAAAAGTGACTTCCAGAAAGCGAAATTCTTTCGAGACCGTCTCGGAAAAAAAGAATTGAACCAGAAAATTTTGATAGAAATGAGATGAGGAAAAAATCTGAAAAAGTAAAAAACAAAAAATGAATTTGAAGAAATTTTTCAGCGATCTGGAGGTCACAAAAAGATTTGACAAGAAAAAAAATTAAGAATTTGTAATTTAAAAAAATGAACAATTAGTGCAGAGCTGTCCGGGTTGAAAATCGTCGAAAAACCATATGAAATCAAAAAACAAAACCCATTTCTTTCCGAGCTGGAACGCACGTTATGCAAAGAAGTATTCAAGGATTTGTTAAAAAGCATTTAAAGATTTTGTTAGGAATAATGCAAAGATTTGTTAAGAAGTATTCAAGGATTTGTTAAGAATTAAAAGATATTCAGCTTTTAATTATAATTAAAAGATATTCAGCCTTCTAGTTATAACTAAAAGATATTCAGCCTTTTAATTAAAATTAAAAACAAGAAATAAGCATTTCTCTCTTGGTGACTAGCTTGATTGACTTGTAAACAATGGGGGAAATTTGGGGAAAAGAAAATCTCAACTCTCAATGGGGAATTGAGAGAACTGAGAGAGAAATTCGGTGAAAAACATAAACAATCAAAGCAGAGAGTGTTCGTTTTACAAAATAACAATGAAAAACAAAGTGATTGAGTGATGGGAAAGCGTTTATGTGACCAAGAACAAGGTTACAGGGTGGCCAAGAATTGTGGCCAAGAATTATGGCCAAGAATTGTGACCAAGAACAGGGTTACAGGGTCGCCAAGAACTGTGGCCAAGAATTGTGGCCAAGAACAGGGTTACAGGGTGGCCAAGGATTAAGGCCAAGAATTGTGGCCAAGAATTGTGACCAACAACAGGGTTACAGGGTCACCAAGAATTCCCAACGTCGCATTATGCTATGAGCAACAACGTCTTATTATGCTCTGAGCTCAATTTCACTTTTTGCTTACCTGCTTTTATGGTTTTTGTGTATTTTTCTTATTTTATGAGATGATTACTAACTTTCAATGCATTCGTTTTTTTCAGGTTCTTTTCAGGAATGCAGGAATGGTGAAAGCGTCTCCACATCGATAATTGATCAAATTAAGTTCTACGCTTAAGTTCTACGTTTAAGTTCTACGTTTAAGTTCTACGTTTAAATCATTCTTCGTTTTCCTCTACTACCACCATCATCTCCTTGAACAATTCAACAAATTTGTTTAATTACTCCCTCATCGAATTTTCTTGATTGGCATTGTCTAATTAAAGCCATCAACCCAAGCATCCAGAACAATCAGCCTAAGCATCTTTTCTCAAAAAGATTTCGATGATTAGCAACTATGGAAAGCACTAGAGGTTCACGTATTGTTCGAAACTTGATATTCAAATGAATTCTGGATGACAGATCAGCGGAGGGATCAACGGAGAAATCAAAGGAGAAAGAAAGGGTACAAAAGGGTTGAGGTCAACAAAAAGGAGGGCTCTGGGGAAGTGTTAGATTGGGAGGAGAGGATGAATGCTCAAGGTCAACCCTTTTTTTAGGGAAATCGCCTCGTGGAACCCCATTTATGGGAGGGGTGAATACGACACTAGTGTTAAATGGCTGGGAAAAATTTTTTTGCGCTCAATGCACAAAGTATTATCCTAGAATGGTTCTGTGTCATCCAGATTGGTTAATTTTTGAAGAATTTCTTGAAAACTCGGCACAGTTCAAGAGAAATCGACCCAGTCCTGGACGGGCTGGTTCAAAAAATTCGATTTTCGATATTTTTAATTGAAATCGATTTTGGAGCTTTCTGTGCCATCCAGATTGGCTAAACTTTTAAGAATTTCTGTGAAAACTCGGCATATTTCAAGAGAAATCGACCCAGTCCTGGACGGGCTGTTTTTAAAAAATTCGATTCCGATATTTTTGATTGAAATCTATTTTGAAGCTTTCTGTGCCATCCAGATTGGCTAAACTTTTAAGAATTTCTGTGAAAACTCGGCATAGTTCAAGAGAAATCGACCCAGTCCTGAACGAGCTGGACGAAAAATTCAATTTTCGATATTTTTGATTAAAATCGATTTTGAAGCTTTCTGTGCCATCCACATTGGCTAAACTTTTAAGAATTTTGTGAAAAGGCCGCACAGTTCTAGAGAAATCGACCCAGTCCTGGACGGGCTTTTTTGCACAAAAATTCATTTTTTGATATTTTTGATTGAAATCGATTTTAGAGCTTTCTGTGCCCTCCAGAATTACTGAATTTCGAGTGAGAGACTTTTTAGAGTTATTTGAAGCCAACTTTTCGTTGTCTGAAGTCTTGGAGATGATTTTGAGAATTTTTCACAATTGAATGGTCGAAATTTGAGCAAATCGCTGTTCCCCGAAAAAAGAACGGTTTCCCATCGTGAAAACGACCTGATTGTGCGAACTGGAAGGCATTGAACAGAGAAAAAGCGAGAAAAGATCCGAAAACGAAAATTGAAGCTAGGCGGGGTTGGGCTAGCTACCCTATGACGTCATCAAAATTTACATATTGTTTAAATTTTGCAAATTTTGCAAATTTTTGCATTTTTAATTTGCGTGCGTTCCAGGATTAAGTTTGGTAAAATGAAAATTCGATAAAAAACCGAAATATTGAATTTCTAGCCTCAAACTCTTCAGGGTCAACAAAAAATTTTGAAAATTTTGAAAATTTGCATTTAAAAATCATTTAAACGCTTCTGTGAGTTCCAAGATTAAACTTGGCAAAATCAAAAGTCGATAAAAAAGCCGAAATATTGAATTTTCGGCCCCAAACTCTTCAGGGTCAACAAAAAATTTTGAAAATTGGGAAAATTTGCATTTAAAAATCATTCAAATCCTTCTGTGCGTTCCAGAAAGGCTCGTTGTGCAAAGAAAAATCGGAAACCCAAAAAGCAACAAGGGAAAATGGAAGGGGAAAGGATTTTGCGAGAATAACGAGGTGAAGAACGAGGCGAAATTCGTATTTTGCATGTTCACTGACCGTGACCACCTCCACCCCGCGTCTCAGTCAACCCGTCCGCCATAATCCACCGAGAAAACATCGACGGCTTTACCCCAAGCCTCACCAAACAAAAGTGAACCCGGGAAAATGAGCATTTCTATAAGTAAATCACTCGAATCAGACAGTTTTCTATTAGAGTTTTCTTCTTGCCATGACAGCTTGCCTTCAGCGCACTTCAGCGCACTACAATGCTTCTTTGAAGAGCTAGGTGGCTTTGATCTGGGTGGTTTTGGTGAAAAAGGAACTGCTTGGCCTTGGCTCTTGGCCTTGGCCTTGGCTCTTGGCCTTGGCCTGGGCTCTTGGCCTTGGCCTTGGCTCTTGGCCTTGGCTCTTGACCTTGGCTCTCTAACTCTTAGCCTTGGCCTTGGCTCTTGGCCTTGGCCTGGGCTCTTAGCCTTGGCCTTGGCTCTTGGCCTTGGCTCTCTAACTCTTAGCCTTGGCCTTGGCTCTTGGCCTTGGCCTTGGCTCTTAGCCTTGGCCTTGGCTCTTAGCCTTGGCCTTGGCTCTTAGCCTTGGCTCTTGGCCTTGGCTCTTAGCCTTGGCCTTGGCTCTCTAACTCTTAGCCTTGGCCTTGGCTCTTGGCCTTGGCCTGGGCTCTTAGCCATGGCCTTGGCTCTTGGCCTTGGTTCTCTAACTCTTAGCCTTGGCCTTGGCTCTTGGCCTTGGCCTTGGCTCTTGGCCTTGGCCTTGGCTCTTGGCCTTGGCCTTGGCTCTTGGCCTTGGCTCTTGGCCTTGGCTCTTAGCCTTGGCCTTGGCCACCACTGTTTCTTAAAGTTCCTTAACGTAAATCGACTCCATTATCCTGCTGGAAGACGTATTGATTACTCGGATTTTGCTGGCGAAAAAGTTGCCGACAAAGAGCGACCAAGTTGTTTAAGACATCGCAATAATCCTGGCTATTCATCCGATTCGCCAAACGAACTCCAAAGCCACCTGTCCTTCTGCCGTGAAACATGCTCACAGGCAATGAACACATTGCCGCATTATCCTGCTGGAAGGTCACAAGGTAGCCATAGTTGAGTTTGACGAAGAACATTGTTTGATCTTCCACAAGGGAATGCTTCGAACTGGCCGGATTTACAATTTCTGTACAATTTTGTTGCTCAAAACGTTCAAAAAAAGCGGCTCTAGCGGCTCCAGCATTGCAGAACCAAGAATCCACTCTTTGGCATCCGACTGACAGATCCGGCAGCACCTTGCAAGGGAATGGTCCCAACTGGCCGGATGACGTCATTGAGATACAAACGCCGATCGAGCTTGGAGAACAGGATGCTTTATTTATTTTTTGCCCATTCTCAATGGTTCACAAGGAAAGGGCTTGCAACGTTTAGGCACTCGGGAATAGCGAACCTCGGGGATATATGGGCTTTTCCCTTCCCCCCAAATGTGGCAGGATGGTTTAGAGGTAGGTGTGGGCGCTCTAGCTTTTGCTTTTTGACTTTGCCTGGTTCGAATCCAGTTGTTTTCTTTGCTTTTTTTTGGCTAAGCCTTTAAAAACACTTTTTATTTATTTTAGAATGCCCAATAATACTTTTTAAGAACAGGTGACACTCAAAAGCTTTGAAAATGAACAAACAGTGCCTTCTGATCAGCAGCCCGATTGATCAGCAGCCAAATTGATCAGCGGCCAGATTGATCAGCTGCCAGATTGATCAGTGGCCTGATTAATCAGTGACCAGATTGATCAGCTGCCGGATTGATCAGCGGCCAAACTGATCAGCGGCCAGATTGATCAGCGGCCAGATTGATCAGCAGATAGATTAATCAGCTGCCAGATTAATCAGCTGCCAGATTGGTCAGCAGCCGGATTGCTCCGCAGCCAGATTGATCAGCTCCCAGATTGATCAGCAGCCCGATTGTTCAGCAGCCCGATTGTTCAGCTCCCAGATTGATCAGCTCCCAGATTGCTAAACAAAAAGTAACAAAGAACAACCCAAAAGTCAACCCAAAAGCGCATAACCGAAAGCGGCAAACGGAGATCCGGGTAAATCTGTGGCACCTTGTAGAGAAAAGCGACAGATTCGCCGAATGACGAATGACAGATTCGCCGAGATTCGACTAGCGCTTATTCAAACGCTTGTTAAATGAGTTATATAAATCCAATCGGGAATCTTTTTGTAGATAAATGTAGCCAAGGTTAAGGGCTACAATGGCCACCTTGTGGCTACAAGGCCACCATTTCATTTGGCCACCTTTTGATCTTCTTGTGACATGCTACCTTGTGATCTTGTTAGTTAAACGTATTTTTGTTTTCCAGGCTAGTTTTCCAGGCGATTTCGGCTTCTGGCCGGCAATTTAACATTTAGATTCTTCACTCTGAATGTTTAAAACACAAATTTTCAAGAAGCTCTGGTCTAGCGTTGAAATTTCTTGGCTACCGTTGAAATTTGGTGACGACCATTCCTGGATTGAGCCTGGACGATTGAGAGCTTGTAAGCCAACTTGTACGCGAAAATAAGTAGTTGAACGAGGAGTTGAATGAGAGAGAGATGCTCTCCTTTTCCCTCTCTCCTTTTACTATTCAAAGCTCTTGAAACTCAGCTGTGACATCCAGTTTTTCGAACGATTCAAATCGATATCGATATCGATAATTCAAACTCAATGCTATCATTTTGATTTTTTTGATTTTTTTGATTTTTTTGATTTTTTGGTTTTTTTGATTTTTCCCTTTCCCATCCTCTCAATCAATCCATCAAAAAAATCTTTTTTCGTTTTTTCATCGATTTGATAACGGTTTTGATGAAAGATTTATTACAAAAGCAGTCGTTTTTTTGTCTTCTTTCCTTCATTTTTCCTTTCTCTCGAGATGAGAAATGATTTTCTTGAAGTTTCGAGATCAAAAAGTTTCCCTAATCAAAATTTTTGGTTTCCTTTTTTCTTATTTATTTATTTTCAAAAATTTTTCCCTTTCTGGATGTCACGTAACTTGAATTTGATCTCAAAAAAATCGTTTTACCGTTGAAAATTTTTTTTTAGGACTTTCAAGTTCTCCTTGATTTTTTGAAAATTTTTCAAACAAAGTCTGTAATTTCTAAGGAATAACTCCAATCTGGATGTCACTAGATCTAAAAAGTTTAAAAGATTTTGTGAAATCCAGAATTAAAAATTTTTTTTCAGAACTTTTAAGATCTCCTTGATTTTTTGAAAACTTTCCAAAGAAAGTCTGTAATTTCTAAGGAATAACTCCAATCTGGATGTCACGATACCTAAAAAGTTTAATAGATTTTGTGAAATCCAGAATTAAAAAAAATTTTTCAGAGCTTTCAAGATCTCCTTGATTTTTTAAAAAATTTCCAAATCTGGTCTATAATTTCCAGCAAATATGTTCAATCTGGAAGTCACAGAATTGAAAGATTTGAAATTTTAACCTTAAATCGTTGATTTTAAAGATTTTTTTATGGATTTTCAAGTTCTCCTCGATTTTTAGAAAATTTTCCAAGTATGGTCGATAATTTCTAAGAAATAACTTCAATCTGGATGTCACTAGATCTAAAAAGTTCAATAGATTTTGTGAAATCCAGGATTTAAAAAATTTTTGAAAATTTTTATGACCTCGTGAATTTTTCAAAGATTTTCCAAGTATGGTCTGTAATTTCTAAGAAATAACTCCAATCTGGATGTCACTTTATCTAGAAACTTCAATAGATTGAGAATTTTTGGAAAATTAAACTTTCAAAGTGTGACAAGTATGACAATTCGAGAAAAGTGCTACAAATTGAGGAAAACAAAAACAAACAAAAAAATTTTGCCTTTCTGGATGTCACGTAACTTGAATTTGATTTCAAAAAAATCGTTTTACCGTTGAAAATTTTTTTTCGATTGGATTGAGAGCTTGTAAGCGAGTTTAGCTCGGAGCTCGGAGCTCGGAGCTTTAGAAGCTCAGAGAGTTTGTGGTTTTAAATGAGAAATGAATTTTTGCGAATCCTGGACATCATAAAAGGATTTGGGAAAGAAAAAAAGTAGAGTTTTGTTGAATTTTTGGATTTTCTGGATTTTTGGATTTTCTGGATTTTTGGATTTCTGGATTTTATTAAAATGACGTCACTTTCGAAAAGCCTATATAGATACTTTAGTCTAGTCGCGTAGGCTAACTTTGAACGTTCTGTTCTCCTTGCTGCTTTATGCTACAGTGTGCTACATGGTGTCAAATGATAGCTCTTGAAATCTAGTAATTTTTGATACCAAAAGTGTAGTTGGGAATACATATAATGATAATAAATAGAGGCTGAGAAAAAAAAGAAGAAGAAGTTCTAAAGCTTCTGAGAAAAAAGAAGAAGTTCTACAGCTTCACTAGTTCTACACTAGAGCTTAGGCTTGGAGTCCATTAGAGCTTAGGCTTGGAGTCCATTAGAGCTTAGGCTTGGAGTCCATTAGAGCTTAGGCTTAGGCTCCATTAGAGCTTAGGCTTGGAGTCCATTAGAGCTTAGGCTTGGAGTCCATTAGAGCTTAGGCTTGGAGTCCATTAGAGCTTAGGCTTAGGCTCCATTAGAGCTCCATTGAAGCTCCATTAGAGCTTCAAGATCAAGATCAAGATCATCTACAGATAATTGAAAGCTTTCGAGACTATTGGACTCTCTCAAAACCCTGGAGAGTCGATTCCAAATCCTGGCAGTTCTTATTGAAAAAGAGTTATGTTTTCTATTTTCTATTTTCTATTTTCAGCTTTTTTTCTACTCAATTCGACTCTAAACAACTCAAAAAAGGTAAGCAAATATTCAATTAGATGAACAAAACTCCACTTTTTTCTTTCCCAAATCCTTTTATGCCGTCCAGGATTCGCAAAAATTCATTTCTCACGTAAAATCATAAACCCTCTGACCTTCTAAAGCTCCGAGCTTCGAGCTAAACTGGCTTACAAGCTCAAAAAACTGAAAAATCGAAAAATCGACGAATTTTTAGATGTCAGCCGTTGGAAGTGTTTTCTCGATGATGCGCGCGCAAAGGACGAGCATTGAAAAGGAACGCGAAAAGCAAAATGGTAAGGGTTTAGAATAACATCTCGGAGCCAGGTTTTCTCAAAAAAAAAACCAGGAAAACCTCGAAAAGCCGAATGAAGACCGAGAGAAATTTTTGGACAGAGATTTTAGACAAAAATAGATCCGAAAACAAATTTCCGATTTGTTTTTTGAGCGATCTGGAACGCACTACGGTAGTTGGTTTGCTTTTTAGACGCTCTAATTCAAAATTTGAATTTTCAAGTAAGAAAAAGCTGTTCAGAGTATTTTGACGGAAATTAGATAAGAGAGAAGTAATTTTAAAGGATTTTTCGGGCCTCCTGGAACGCACTACGGTAGCTGGTCTACGTTTTAGGCGTTTTAGAACAAAATGGAAATTTCGAGAACAGACCAAAACTGTTGCCGTTGTGGGTAGAATTTAGAAAGCTTTTCTTTTCAAGATTTCAAGATTTTCCCTTTCCATTCATCGCTGTGCGTTCCAGATCAGCCCGTACAGTGGTCCGATCACGCGGAAAGTCTCGCGTTCGATGGTAATCCCACAAGTCCCGCAGATCCCACAATCGCCAGTTTCCACTCCAACAACCCCGAGTCCAAGTGTCTTCGCGACGGCTTCGGTGAGCTTTAGTGACATCCAGATTGCGCAAAAATGACTTTAAAAAGAAGTTTGGTCTAATTTAAAACACAAAAACGAAGCAGCACAAAAATGATGCCGAAACGCAGGCTTTCTGGCGCACAGATGGCTGTCAGGCTCTTCATTAAAAGCTCAGTTTTCTATCTGGAAGTCAGGAAAGCCAATGACGTCATTATAAACGACTATTTGTACTATTTAAAATTTGTAGACAATTTGAATACAATTTAAAATGCAAATTTGTAATTTTGCAAAAATGCAAATTTTTAAAATTTGCATACCCTTTAAAATTTGCATAAATTTTATCGTCTTTAAAAGAAACATTTTCTGATTTCTCTAATCTGGAAGGCATTTAATTTGCATTTATTGGTTTTTTCAGAATCTCTTCAAATTGCCTTTCTTCACTCAACGCTCCAACAGCTCTCCAGGCACGGAACATAGCTGACCGAATTCCGCAATCCACAACAATTTCTCTAAGCTTTTAAATAAATTTTCATCTAAGCTGGAAGTCACAAAGAAAGTCTCTTTTATTGGAATTGGGCAAATTCACAAAATCCGTCCATCCAGAGTGACGTCACTCACTAGATAGCAGGCTGACCCCCCTCCTATCTCCCCTCTGACACACTAAATTCCATTCTTTTCCAAATTTTTCCCTTATCTGGAACGCACAATAGCCATTTTTTAAAAAAAAACCCAAAATTTCATGTTTTATTCCAAGTGGTGCTGATGGTTCAGAAACGCAGGCTTTCTGGCGCACAGATGGCTTTCAAGCTCTCCATTAAAAGCTCAACTTTCTATCTGGAAGTCAGGAAAGCAATTGACGTCATGATAAACTCGAAAATGTTCATTTTAAAATCACGCTTTTTTTTGCACCAAAACAACGCTTTCAACTACACTCCTGTACAAAGTACGACCACGAAACGACCACAAAACGACTATCAAATGTCTTGAATGCATTTTTGGAGAGATCGGTTAGCGTGCCTTAAATCCCTTTTTTTTTAAATGGTTGAAAGCAGCCGAGAACCGAACTTTCCACGAATGAAATAAAAAAATCGTCGAAATCGAAAAAATCATAAAACCACAACATTAAAACAATAGCATGACTTCCAGGATCACCAAATTTTGCTTTGAAATTCAAACAAAATCGATTTACCCATCTTTATAGCTACAGAGTCTTTCCAGAGCTGAAATTCGGAATAGAATATCGAAAATCGACGCCGATTTAAGCTCAATTAGCAAAATGGGAGGCACGCTTGGGGTAGCCGATCGAATCTCCGTTGTTTGAAGGGAATGGAATGGAGAGGTGTGGCCTCGGGTCTAGACCGAGGCCTTGCGAAGAGATTGAGGCCACTGAAGAGCCACCAGACAACGAAAGACGCCATCCTGGAGCGCACGGAGCGTTGCCCGGGTGCCCGCGCGGCCGCATAGTCGATGACGGGGTGCCCGCCTGGGCCCCTTTCCGGGACTGGCCCCTTTCCGGCTGCCTCTTCCACTCGATTCCCAACTTCTCTCGCTTTTCGTGAGATCTGGCACGCACGGCACGAGAATCCATCGCTTTTCTCGGGCATCTCTGTCTTTTGAGTTTCCCTCCTCCTTCCTATCCAGTCTGTCCAATTTCCTTCTTTCTTTTCTCTCTCCAGCTCCCAATCTTTTCATTTTCAGCCATCCTGGAGCTCACCGCACCTCTCCACAACGTTGTTTTCCCCCTTTCTACAACTTTTACTCCAAGCCTACTACCCCATCTCTCTTCATCCCTTCACAGCGCCTCCAAAGCCTCATTTCCCAATTTCCCGGCACTTTCTCGGCAAGCTGGATGGCATCGCGTCTATTAACACTCTCAGTTTTGGCTGTGTGCCAAATTTGAGATCTCTCAATTAGTCAGCACCTCAGCCTCGACCCCAGCATCGAGACGAGATTAATTAAAAATCGCTTCTCTTTTCCGGTCTTCCTTTCCGTCTTCCTTTCTCGATCTTCTTTTTGCTAAAGGGCCTCCATCGCCAGCCTATTAGACCCGATGAAAGGGCTCATTGGATGGATGTGAAGGGGTGGAGGGGAGGGAGAGAAACGGGACTGGCTAAAAAGAGGCACATCGATTGCAGGGACACTTGAATTCGAATGAAGATCCGAAAATGCTGGCTGTCAATCGGAGCAATGAGACGTAAAAGTTTCGATTTTGTTGAAAATTTCGAAATTTGAAATTTTGTGTGTTGGGGTACAGGGTTGACACCCGAAAATGTTCAAAATGGGTTTTATAATTTTATTTTTCGTTCAAAGCATGCGGTGACATCCAGCAATGACTGTAGACGTTGAATTTTTTGCAAATTAAGCAAAAGCTCTTCAGAATTTTTGAGAAAAGTTGTTGACCAGAATTTGAGGCAAAAATTGAGACCGGGACAAATGTTCGATTGGTTTTTTAAGCAATCTGGAGTGCACTACGGTAGTTGGCCTGCTTTTTAGACGCTCTAACTCAAAATTTCAATTTTCATGTAAGCAAAAGCTGCTCAGAGTATTTTGACGGAAATTAGATAAGAGAGAAGTCATTTTAAAGGATTTTTTGGGCGTCCTGGAACGCACTACGGTAGCTGGTCTACGTTTTTAGGCGTTTTAGGACAAAATGGAAATTTCGAGTACAGACAAAAACTGTTGCCGTTGTGGGTAGAATTTAGAAAGCTTTTCTTTTCAAGATTTCAAGATTTTCCCTTTCCATTCATCGCTGTGCGTTCCAGATCAGCCCGTACAGTGGTCCGATCACGCGGAAAGTCTCGCGTTCGATGGTAATCCCACAAGTCCCGCAGATTCCACAACCGTCAGTTTCCACTCCAACAACCCCGAGTCCAAGTGTCTTCGCGGAGCTTTAGTGACATCCAGATTGCCCAAAAATGGCATTAAAAAGAAGTTTGGTATAATTTAAAGCACAAAAACGAAGCAGCACAAAAATGATGCGGAAAATTTTATCAAAATCGGTTTTTAGAATTTTATTTTTCGTTCAAAGCATGCAATGACATCCAGCAAAGACTGTACACGTAGAATTTTTCGGAAAAAGTGAGAGAAATTTTGAGTTGAGGTTGAGCGGAAGGGTTGAGCAAAAATCGAGGGGAAAGAATGTACAAGAGTTGCTCTGAATTGCTCAAGAAATGATTGAAAACGATTTTCTGGGGTTAAATGCGTGCCAGATTAAAGGGAAATGGCGATTTTGGAAGGCATTGAGGCAATAAGAAGGACGAGCAATGACGACGATCGACGATCGGTTGTTGCAAAGTTTTTCAAAACAGTTTTCTGGTTCAAATGCACTCCAGATAAGCGAAAAATGACTGAAATTTGTAAAATGAAGTTATAGAAGTTATAGAAAGAAAAGCGAGCTTTAAACTCGATCACAAATCGGTGAGAATTTCGAATTTTGATTTCAGCACTCGATCGCACATTTCATAGAGTTTCCATTTTGTGTGAAAGGTCGAGAAAATCAGGGAATCGTTTGTGTGAGAGATGAAATCTTTTTGAGCACACTGCGAAAGGATCGGCTGAGCGTTTGTATGATTCGCGAAGAGAGCCGAGAGGTGATTCGTCACACGCGACGCGCCCGAGGACAAGTGATTTACCTAGAATTGGCGATTTGAGATGCTTATCGGACGATCCCGCTATCGGATTATCCTTCTATCGGATTATCCTTCTATCAGACATTTGACTGTCCCGCTCCTTTTCCCATTAACAATCTGGCCTATCTGGTCCCGCCTCTTTTGCCAATATGACTTTGAACTAAAGTATCTCGGCTTTGGGCTGTCCAATTCAAGTCTTCTTAGTATCATTAGATGCGCCAAGTCTTTCTCTATCGATTGGTATAAAAACTATTGAATTTGGACCACCCAAACCCGAGATACCCAAGCTCAAAGTTAAGGTGCCACAAAGGGGCGGAGCCAGAAAGACCTTTTATAGGTGCCCCATATCATTAGATGCGCCAAGTCTTTCTCTATCGATTGGTACAAAAGCCATCTAAATTAAACAGACACGCCTGCTCTCTCGTTTTTTTGTTATCGGACGCCCCGCCCCTTTTGCCATTGACTTTGACTTTGAGCTAAAATATCTCGGCTTTGGGCCGTCCAATTCAAGTCTTCTTGGTCTCATTAGATGCGCCAAGTCTTCCTCTATCGATTGGTAGAAAAACTATTGAGATTGGACGATCCAAAGCCGAGATATTTAAGCTCAAAGTTTGACAAAGGGGACGGGGCCTTTCTAGCCCCGCCCCTTTTGCCAACCCAAGACTTGGCGCATCTAATGATACTAAGAAGATTTAAATTGGATGGCTCAACACCGAAATACTTGAGCTTAAGGTTGGATTGGCAAAAGGGGCGGAGCCAGAAAGCCTTTTATCTTTTGCCCGTCTTTTTTCGATTAGCAAACTTTGAGCTTAAATATCTCGGCTTTGGACTGTCCAATTTAAGACTGATTGGTCTCATTAGATGCGCCAAGTCTTTCTCTATCGATTGGTAGCAAAACTATTGAATTTGGACAGACCAAAGCCGAGATATTTGAGCTTAAAGTTGGAGTGCCCACCGTTTGCACACAAAACTGCTTCTCGTAGGGCGGCAGCTCGCTTTTCAGCTGGGTAACAACCAAAATCGGAACGATGATCAACACAAGGAATTGCGCGAAAACGAAAAGACCGAACGCGGTTTTTCGGCTCGTGCACGGCAAGAGAAGGGAGGCTGAAATTCGAAGTGAAACGAGTTCTCGATAAAATCTCGAATTACAATACACTTTGAGCTGGCAAGAGATAGATATTTGTTTGATCTGGATGTCACAAAAGGCATCGACTTTAAGAAATTCGATATTCGGCCGAGTTGGCACTGAGCTACAGTACACTCTGGACTACAGCAGGCCTGGCTGACCAGCCCTGGCCTACGACTACCCAAGCCAGCTAGAAAGCAAGCCTCGATTTCTAAAACCTCTCTACCTACCGTAAATAAGCGGAAACGAGGGTATCAAGGCTGAAATGAGGACCGCCGGCACAGCTCTCAAGATTTTCGCTTGCTCGAGAAGAGATCCTAAATGGAAAATTGAATTTCGAGCATTAACCTGGGATTCTGCTTAGTGAAATGTGAATTCTGGAAGTCATTCTTGCTTTTGAGTTGGGAAGCAGCTGATTAAGTCGTTTTTGAAAGTTGGTTTTCAGATGATTGGGTTGGAACAAAAATCGTGAACCAAGAAAGATAAACGTTCGATTTTTTCGAGCTAATTGTTAATCCTGGATGTCATTCTTGCTTTTGAATTGGGAAGAGGCGCTTGATTAAGTATTCTTTGCAACTTGGTTTTCTGACGATTGGGTTGGAACAAAAATCGTGAACCAAGAAAGATAAACGTTCGTTTTTTTCGAGCTAATTGTTAATCCTGGAAGTCATTCTTGCTTTTGAATTGGGAAGAGGCGCTTGATTAAGTATTCTTTGCAAGTTGGTTTTCTGACGATCGGTGCTGGACCGAAATCGCGAACCAAGAAAGATAAACTTTCAATTTTTTCGATCTAATTGTCAATCCTGGAAGTCATTCTTGCTTTTGAATTAGAAAACGGCGGTTAATTAAGTATTCTTGGCAAGTTGGTTTTCTGACGATCGGTGCTGGACCGAAATCGTGAACCAAGAAAGATAAACTTTCGTTTTTTTCGATCTAATTGTCAATCCTGGAAGTCACTCTTGCTTTTAAATTAGAAAACGGCAATTGTTTAAGTCTTTTTCGCAAATTGGATGTCAAGTAATCGACAAACGACGAAAGCAGTGGGAAAATTCTCAAATTTGCATGAATTTCGATTCACCTGGATGCTCGGACGAACTTGTGGCTCCAGGTGGGGCAATAATCGCCAAAATGATGAAACCGTAGAAAATCCAGAAGCCCCCGGCGGCCACTCCCATGCTAACGCCCATACAAGTGATCTGACGACTCGTGTAGGGTCCGCTTTGCTGAAAGTTATCAAATATGCAAATTTTTTGTACTAAATTTTAAAATGACCTCCAGCATTTGCATTTAAAACTTTAAAATAGCCGAAAGTTGAGAAACGGCGAAAATTTCGCCTCAAACTCTTTCACTCGAAATCTCAACTCGGTCAAATGTTGAGATTTTCAATTTTTTTCATTTTAACTACGTTTTGTGATGTCCAGATCGGACAAAAATCAAAATTTTTTTATTTAATAATAATCTAGTTTTCGATATTTTGCGACGAACTCGAAACCAACCCTCCACCTTCCCCATATTCGCTCGTTTAACGTCGGGTTCTCCGGCACACGCTCGACCGGCTTCTCGTCAAGTTTTTTCAAGCAATGTGGGCATTCTAAAGATTCTAAACAACTAAAATTCGCTATAATTCGTGTTTTCAATTCTGAATGAGACTCGGGAAAATTTGCATTAAAAAAATAAATTTTAAAAATTTCCATTGGAAAACTAGATTTGAAAAATTTGCATTTAAAAACAAATTTTAGAAATTTGCATTTAAAAATAAATTTTAAAAATTCGCATTTAAAAAATAAATTTTAAAAATTTACATTTAAAAACCTATATTTAAAAAATTTGCATTTAAAAAACTAAATTTTAAAAGTTTGCCTTTAAAAAAATAGATTTTAAAAATTTGCATTTAAAAAATAAATTTGAAAAATTTGCATTTAAAAAATAAATTTAAAGAATTTGCATTTAAAAAATAAATTTAAAGAATTTGCATTTAAAAAATAAATTTAAAGAACTGCATTTAAAAAATAAATTTAAAGAATTTGCATTTAAAAAACTAAATTTAAAGAATTTGCATTTAAAAAACTAAATTTTAGAAATTTGCATGTAAAAATAAATTTTAGAAATTTGCATTTAAAAAATGATTTTCAAAAAATCTCAAAAACGAAAATTTGCAAATTTTTTTGTTCCAAATGCTAGAGTGCGTTCCAGATTGGCCATTCAGCTATTTGATTTCGAAAATCGACTCACCTTTCCTCGTCAGCTTCTCCTCGTCCTCTTTCGGGTAGGGGAAAATCGTGAAAATCGACATTTTGCAAAAACTCGCGACTGGATCATCAAAGTGATGTCCAATTTCGACAATGCGCCTATTTTTTCGCGATCTTTCTAAGATTTCTACCGAGTAAACAGGTCGATTTCGAAACAAACCTTTCTCTTGGAAAATTCCCCGAAAACAAGGCCGATTTCTCTTTTTTTACCACCTTTGGATTGTTCGCGTGATCTCGGCATTCAACGAATTGACGAGAAAAGAAAAATAAAAGCGAATCGGGAAACTGGTTTAGGACTATTTTTGGGTAAACGACTGCAGAAAAAAAAATTTTTTTGGGCTTTTTAACGAATCGAAAATCGGATTGATTAGAAATTGATGGAAATTAGTTTAAAAGATCAAAAGATCAATTGAAATGAGAAACTAGTTGGCTAAATAGCAAGCTTTTGCGAGTCGAAAAGCTCAAAATCAATGCTAAACCCCTAAAATGCTGATCTCGCATTTTAAATGCTGTTAAAAGCCAAGAATTTGAAAAAGAAGTAGATCAATGTTAAATCTGGATGTCATGTTACATATTGGATCTCGAAACTTTTAGATTTGGATGCTTTTCAGTCAATCGGTTTCTAAGATTCTAAGTCTGGTACTCCAAATGCTTTTAAAAGCCAAGAATTTCAAAAAGAAGTAGATCAATGTTAAATCTGGATGTCACTTTACGTATTGGACCCGGAAATTTTTAGATTTGGTTCCGAGAAGGTCAATCGGTTTCTAAGATCTAAGGTTCTAAGACGCCGACATCCATCAACATCCATCAACAACCACTGCCGAGGATCGAGCGATCATCAGGCAATTCAAAAAGAACCCAAGTCTCACCTCGATCGATGGAAGTCTGTACAAATCACAGTTCGGCAAAGATATCCCAGCAAGAACCGTGAGGAGGCGACTCATCAAAGTTGTACGCTAGACAATCAATGAAGACGCTGGAGGATCCAGGAAGACGCTAGATGATCCAGGAAGACGCTAGACGTTCCAGGAAGAAGCTAGACGATCCAGGAAGACGCTAGATGATCCAGGAAAACGCTAGACGATCCAGGAGGACGCTAAACTATCTAGGAAGACGCTAGACGATCTAGGAAGAAGCTAGACGATTCAGGAAGACGCTAGACGATCAATGAAGACGCTAGACGACCAGGTATGATCCCTCGGATTAGGCGACTTCGTTTAGCCTTTACGCTTTACCAAAGTTGGAGGAGCGACGATTGGAGTGCCGATTGGACTCTGATGTCTCTCGGTCGAGTCGAGGGACTCTGATGAGACAAAAGTGAATCTCTATTAGTTGGATGGACTTCCATAAATCGGACGATCGATTGGAAGGCGTCTACTACTCAATTACATCAAAGCAACGTCTACTTCCATTTGCTTTGTCGCTGGTGGAATTCTTGAGCTTTGGTGTACGATGAGTTGGTGAATCCTATGGATAGCATCGATGCTGATCTCTACTGAAAACAGCTGATGAGAGTTAGTGACTCATTGAAGCAATTGGGCTTAGGCCTTAGGCCAATTTCCCAGTGGGAATTTTCTCCCAGACAAAGGAAATGGTTGTCGATTGTGCTGTCAATCAACATCAAACATTTCGGCAAGCTCGCGAGTCGTGAGTAAAGTTGACGTCAATTTCAATGCAAAATTCAAAACGCGCCATATTTTTCAAAAGAAAATGAACCTGTTTCAGAAAATTATCATAACTTGCACACCAGTTTTCAGCCAGCGAGAAACGCATTTGCGCCTAACACCTAGCGCCTAACGCCAAACGACTAATGCCTAATGCCTAAGCCTAAGCCTGAGCCTAAGCCTGAGTCTGAGCCTAAGCCTGAGCCAAACGCCAAACGCCTAATGCCTAATGCCTAACACCTAATGCCTAATGCCTAACGCCAAACGCCTAACGCCAAACGCCTAACAGCCACCTAAAAACAAAGCCCTCTACCTTGAGACTTGAGGCTCCGGGACACAACAAACCACGGGTAACATAAAAATCGATTTTCTAAAATTTCTAAAATTAAAACTCTGCTCAATATTCAATCTTCTAGAAAGTTTACATGACATCCAGGATTGCCATTTTTAAAACCTAGAACAGTTTTTGAGCTACAGGTTATTGTGAAATCATCCAGTCCTAAAAGTTACAACCCGAATTTTTCAAATTCAAAGTTCTTCATCATCCAATCTACTAGAAAATTTGCATGACATCCAGGATTTACATTATTCAACTTTAGAAGCCTCAAAGGCTCACGGTGTACGGTAGATTCTTCCAGTCTTTAATTTAGCATATCCGAATTTTTCGAATGCAACTTTTTCATTATCCAATCCTCTAGAGAGTTTATGTGATATCCAGGAGCGTCATTTTTTTCAAATTTAGATGTCCTGCCTACCGTAATCCCAATGATCTTTGCCAGCCCAGCACCGAACTGGGGTCACGGTAGCCGGGACACAACGATCCACGGGTAAATCGATTCTCTAGAAATTACAAATCTAATCAAACTCAGTTTTTCTGTGCTATCCAACTAAGAGAAAGCCAAAGTTTCATCAAAATCTATCTGGAAATAGCCTTGAAATGTGTTCACCCAATTAACTTTTTTTTTGAGTAGACAAATTTTAATGAGACTTTGGCTTTTTCTTAGTTGGATAGCACGTAAAAATTGGGATTGATTAGATTGATCAGATTCTTAGTTTTTAGAGAATTCATTTTAGATCCCTCCCCTCTTTTTCTGGTTTTGCCCCTTGAACCCCAATTTTGTCCAATTTCTAATTAACAGCTATATGCCCTCTTATATACGCCGTCTTCTATACGCCGTCTTTTAAACGCCGTCTTAGATACACTGCCTTAGTTACGTCGTCTTATATACGCCGTCTTATATACGCCGTCTTATATACGCCGTCTTATATACGCAGCCTTATATACGCCGCCTTATATACACCGTCTTTTAAAGATATTCAGCCTTTTAACTGATTTCGTGGCGAATTTCCCCTCAAATGTAAAGATATTGAATCTACTCGAAGTGTAAATTCGTGCTAGTCGAGTTCTCTCAATTGGAAATCCGTATCCAGTGATGGATAAGTTGTGGCAAGAAGGCAAGACGGCAAGAACTTCTTGCCAGGAGGCAAGAACACGGGGAAAGAGCGAACAATTAACTGGACTCAACGTAGAAGAAATGTTGCAGCACAAACGCGCTTTTCGTGCAACAATGATATTAGAACGAGATGGTCTACCCAATCCTAAATCTCCGTCACAAAAAAGCGTTTGGAAGGCGGATTTGGAAATATGGCCGTTGCAGCTGCTGCACAAGGCCGTCTGCGGTCTGCTGCTGCTCGATTCTTCGATTACGGATCCAATTGTGGCCAGGTTTTTGGAAGAAATAGCTTGGGGACGTGTTCAGTCTATTAACTTTTTTTTGAGTAGACAAATTTTCACGAAACTTTGACTTTTTCTTAGTTGGATAGCACGTAAAAATTGGGATTGATTAGATTGATGAAATTCTTAATTTTTCGAAAATCGATTTTAGACCCACAATCTCCATGATATCCTCCTCTGGGACTGTTGTGGCCGAGTGATGCGGCAAATTGCCGAGAAATTTCAACCCCGGCACATCATCGATGTCCGTTCGCTGATCGTTGAACCGTTTCGACTGAGATTGGATCACCAAATCATACAAATCCTCGTCGAAGCCCGGCGTGTCGCTAAAACTATTCCAATCAAAGTACGATAGGGTTTTTCAGTCGTTCTGGAAGGCACACTTTTCTAAAAAGTGCTTTGGATTACTGTAGGCTGATTTTCAAGTCAAGTCGAGCTACCGTAACCCTTGGGGCATTTATCTACCGTATCCCAAGGCTAACAGTAGTCGCAAAGCTGGCATTCTCTAATCTGGAACTCACACAATCTTTTGCAATACATCATCTCGATCGGCGAGTCCGGGGAAGAGGTGAGCCCTTTGCTCTTCCATTCGTCGGCCCTGTGCCGCCAGCAGGTACTCGATGAATTGCTCGGGGGTTTTTGAGAAATTAAGTTTTCGTTTTGAAAACCTTTCAAGCTGGATGTCACACTATTTTCCTAGCCACGTACCGTATCCCATTTACCGTATCCCACCTACCGTATCCCACTTACCGTATCCCACCTACCGTATCCCACTTACCGTATCCCACCTACCGTATCCCACTTACCGTATCCCACCTACCGTATCCCACTTACCGTATCCCACCTACCGTACCGTATCGTCGAGTCAATCAAGTCGAGCTACCGATTTTTAGATCTTTAATTTTTAGTTTCGGTTTTAGGCCGTTAAGACCAATGAAACTTGACGAATGAATAGATGAAAATAGACTGGAAATAGAGGGTAATAGACTGGAAAAATTGGCGGAAAGACGACGCTAGACTACGGTAGACGACGGTAGACTCTCTGAAAATAGATTCCTTTTAAAAAAAGGCGGGCAATGTTTTTGAATTTTTCAAATTTTTTGCCTTTTCTGTAGCCGATTAGAAAGCTTCTCAGTGTTTGAAAAAATAAAAAATTCACCCAGTCATTTATCTTGAAATTTCTTTCTTTTTCGCGACTTCTCCAAACCAATTTGACGCCATTTTTTCGCCAAAATGAAAATTCTTTTTTTCTTATCAGTTTTTGGATTCGAAACTCGACAAATCGTCGACTTTTTTGAGGTCAAATCGAGAATTTTCCCGTTTTCTTGATTTTTTAAGCTGTTTTTTCGTTTCATCGTTTGATTTTTGGCTTTCGGATGGCTTATGGCTTTTGGCTTTTGGCTTGTGGCTTCAGAAACTTGTGGAAACTTGTGGAATCTGATGGAAAAATCAGTTGGTCGAGTTTTTCAGCAAAGCTAAGGCTTTTCTGAAAAAACTGATCAACTAATATATCGAACTGGATGTCACAGAACATTTTCGCGTTTTTAGTTTTTCGAAATCTTTAATTTGTAACAAGTCGAACTACCAAACACCTAATGCCTAACGCCAAACGCCAAACGCCTAACGCCTAATGCCTAACGCCAAACGCCTAACAGCCAACTAAAAACAAAGCCCTCCACCTTGAGACTTGAGGCTCCGGGACACAACAAACCACGGGTAACATAAAAATCGATTTTCTAAAAATTAAAACTCTGCTCAATATTCAAACTTCTAGAAAATTTACATGACATCCAGGATTGCCATTTTTAAAATCTAGAACAGTTTTTGAGCTACAGGGTATTGTAAAATCATCCAGTCCTAAAAGTTACAACCCGAATTTTTCAAATTCAAAGTTCTTCTTTATCCAATCTTCTAGAAATTTTACATGACATCCAGGATTTACATTTTAAAAATCTAGAAGCCTCACAGGCTTTTGGCTTTTGGCTTGTGACTTCAGAAACTTGTGGAATCTTGTGGAAACCTGTGGAATCTGATGGAATCTGATGGAAAAATCAGTTGGTCGAGTTTTTCAGCAAAGCTAAGGCTTTTCTGAAAAAACTGATCAACTAATATATCGAACTGGATGTCACAGAACATTTTCGCTTTTTTAGTTTTTCGAAATCTTTAATTTGTAACAAGTGGAACTACCAGAATTTCCATTGTTCAGTTTCATTTTTTTATTTTCAACTTGAGCACTTTAAATCGATTTTGCACTCAATTCTGGAATGCACTTTTTGTTTTTTACGAATTTCGAGCTTTCAAAAGCCAATTTAGCGAATTTTCGGTTTTTAGTACAAAATTGCGTAACTAATCCAAACTTAGAATTCCCAAAATCGTTCAATCACTTTATTCTCTTCAAAATCAGCTCAAATGACATCCAGGATTTCCCTCAAATTCAAAGAAAAGGCCCAGAAATCGATCGAAAACCCTCAATCTCTTTCCTCCCTTTCCCCAAAGCTTTTCTCCGTCTCGTACTCTCCTCTCATCAATATTTCAGTGAAACCGCTTTCGGAATCTTTCCTCCTGGGAGGCACACTAGCTTCTCTGGCTTTTCTGCGTCTCGTTTCTGATTTTCTCGTTGACCCCTTTCTCTCGATTCCTTTACACTCACTTCTCCCACTCTTACAATGAAATCTCTCGCCGAAAAGCGTTTCGCCGGCCATCCTGGGTCTCAGCACACCTCCTTTTGTCATTCTTTTCCCACTAGCAATTGATTTTTCTCTTCGTCATCTTCGCCTCTTTCAGGACTGGGGCTATTTCTCTCTCCACTCGCTCTCTCCCCAATTCTCTCCAATATTTTCCCGCCTTCTGGATGTCAGCCTATCTCTTGGCGGCCTATCCATCTCACTGAGAGAGTCTCTGTATTTCTCAGTCTTGTACCCACCTCTACTCTGCCTCTGCTCTGCCTCTGCTCTGCCTCTCCCTCCCTCTCCTCCCTCCCCTCCCTCTCCCTTCCCCTGCTGGGTCCTGGCTAGAATTCATGTCTGGCAAGCACGGGACTCTTTTCCGGTTTTCTTCGAATCCATCCCAGTCGAGTCACTCCTTGAAAGGGATTTCCCCTTTCCAGCAGTCAGACCCGGAAAATCAGGCAACAGCTTTCTCGTCCTCTAAACCCATTCAACGTTTCCCCTGCCATCCAGGAAGCCGAATTAATTTCCTTGACAGCATTTTTGAGGGTTTTGTTGCTCTTTCTTCTCACCCGTCCTTTTCTGTCGACAACCGATTTTTCTTAATTCGAGTTATCTTGAGAAATTCGTTTCTAGAACTCTTTTGTGACTTCCAAAATTTTATGTGAGCATAAAATTTTGGCCATTTCGTTTGAAATTTGCTGATAAAACCAGTCAGCTACTAAACCAGCCGAACAGCCACGTCTTTTTTGGCTTTTGCTGTGCGAAAAATCGATCTCCTCTAGTAGGATGACATCCAGATCGGCTAAATTTCTTCAAATTTTCACTTGAATTCAATTAGAGAAATCGGTTTTTCCTTCGAATCGATTTTAGCTCAATTTCTCTTGAATTTCCACAAATTTAAAGAAATTTTCAGAAAAATAAGTTCAAATTGGAAGTCACTGAATGAGAAAAATCAGAAATCTTGATCAAATTTTGCTTTTGAAAAATTTCGCTGATCAGATTTTATGCAAATTTGCTGACCACCAAAATTCGCATTCAAAATATGCATTCTAATTTTGCATTTAAAATTTGCATTTAAAATTTGCATTTAAAATTTGCATTTAAAATTTTGCATTTAAAATTTGCATTCAAAATTTGCAATCAAAATTTGCATTTAAAATTTGCCTTGAAGATTTGCATTCAAATTTTATTGACCACCAAAATTTACAATTAAAATTTGCATTCAGAATTAGCATTTAAAATGGCATTTAAGTTTTCCATTCAGAATTTGCATTTAAAATTTTCATCTAAAATTTGCATTTAAAATTTGCATTCAGAATTTACATTTAAAATTTGCATTCAAAATTTACATTCAAAAATTTCCGTTCAAAATTTGCATTTAAAATTTACAATTAGAATTTGCATTAAAATTTTCCATTAAAATTTTCCATTAAAATTTTCCATTTAAATTTTCCATTTAAATTTTCCATTTAAATTTTCCATTTAAATTTTCCATTTAAATTTTCCATTTAAAATTTGCACTTAAAATTTGCACTTAAAATTTACATTCAAAAATTTGCAATCAAAAATTTGCAATCAAAAATTTGCATTCAAAATTTGCATTCAAAATTTGCATTCAAAATTTGCATTCAAAATTTGCATTCAAAATTTGCATTCAAAATTTGCATTTAAATTTTACTGATCATCAAAATTTGCATTCAAAATTTGCCTTGGAAATTTGCATTGAATTAAGTATTTAGAATAAGCATGTGACATCCAGATCGGGCAAATCTTTAGAAATTTCTGATTTCCGACGAAAACTAATCCATAAAAAAAGGGTCATAAAGGAATTTCAATATTCCAATATGTTAAATGAAATTTAAAATGAATAAATTCGGCCATAAAATCCGGCAGCGGCCATCCCAAGTTTGCTAAAAAAAAAAGATTAAAATCAAAGCCAGCGAAAACGCGAATTTCCGGTCGCTAATCTTTCAATTTTTCAATTTTTCATTTTTTTCTGGTCGAAATTGAGATAAGACTCACAATATTTGCATTCATCGCCCACTCAATTCCCTTTTTTCATTCCTTTTTCTCATTTCCACCCCTCAATTTCCCATTTCTCAGCAAAAATTCTCAAATGTCAACAAAATCTGTTCAAGAAAGAAAGAGCTATTGTTGAAATTCGAACTCTGCCACTTTAAACCTTTTGTTTTTCACGATTTCGACTTTATTTCTTTTTCTAGCTTTAATCTGGAAGTCATTTGAGAAAATGAGTTTTTTAGAATTATGAAAATCAAAAATTTCAATTAATTGCTATTTTGTGCCCGGGCTACCGTAACCCTAAAATGGCGATTTCTAAAGAAATGCCGATTTCATTTTTTAAACTTAACCATATTCTATTGTGACATCCAGCTTGCCGTAATCTGCTTGAAAAAAAGCTAGTTTCCTTTAGTTTTTCGCGTTCTAAGCCCTCGACTCAAATGTTGAGTCAGAGCTGATAATTTTGAGAGAAAAACGACTAGTTTTCGACCTTTTTTCAATTATATTCTCATTAATCTTTCCTTTTTTTTGATAAAATTCACCTTTTTGGTGAAAAATGAGTCATTTTTTTGTGTCAAAGACAAAATAGAAATGACACACAGCCATCGCGTCGGCCTTTGTGGCTTCAGAAGCGCTTTGTTCGCTTTTTTCCAACAGAAATCACCATCCTGGAAGGCACTGGAGTCAAGAAATTCATCAGCTTTTGATTTTGCAAAAAATCTGTCGCCTTCAATTCGAGCGAAGGTAGCTGGACGATTTTCTTCGGCTTTCCGATCAACACCAAACATTTCCGCTTTCTAAACGTCCGTTCTGGAAGGCACTGTGGGTATTGGGCAAAAATTTTCTGGAAAATTCTTGATTCTGAATTTTCCAGCATCTCTACTGCTGTTGTTGAGTCGCTCAATTTGCCCAAATTTCCCAATTCATCCAAATTTCCTCTTTATCCCCGAATTTCCCTTTTGTGCCTTCCAGATCGGCATCCCAATTTCTCATTTCCGCATTTTCTCTGTTAATTCCACCACAAAATGCCTCGAAGTCGGTTTGACGTCAATTAGGTGGGTGAATGGGGAAAAACAAAAAAAAGCAAATGATTTCCCTCTTCTAATAGCGTCAAATTATTCAACGGAAGCCTAAAAATCGTTGTTTTTCCTAGCTCTGATTTCACTTTTGTTTTTTTTGATTCAATTACGCAACCGTTATGAGTTTGGCACGTTTTTGTCGGATTCTAATCGATTTTCAAAATCCTAACTTTTTCAGGTTTCCATCTGGAGCTCACAACAGCTATTGCTGAGCTTAGAAAGTTGAAACAGTTAAATTTAAATTTTTTTCTCAACCGTTATGAGTTTGGCAGGTTTTTGCCGGATTCTGATTGGTTTTCGAAATTCTAACTTTTTCAGGCTTCTATCTGGAGCTCACAGCAGCTATTGCGGAGCTTAAAAAGTTAAAATAATTAAATTAAAAATTTTTTTTTTAACGTTATCAGTTTGACACTTTTGTGCCGGATTCTGATCGATTTTCGAAATTCTAACTTTTTCATGCTTCCATCTGGAGCTCACAGCAGCTATTACTGAGCTTAAAAAGTTAAAACGGATAATTATAAATTTTACAGTAACCTAAAGATATTCAGCTATTAGACTGTAAATTCATTTTTCCCCAAAAACCTCTAGCAAAAAATTGTCACCAAAATTTGCCCAAATCATTTTTAAACCCAACCAGATGCTAGTGTGAGCTCCAGAATCGGCAAAAAGTCAAAAAATTTATCGATTCAATGCCCTGCCTTGATGTTAAGCACTCGGTCAATTACCCAACTCATCCCAGGTTTCCAAATTTGGTTTAAATGGTTTAAACCATTTGGAAATCTGCCCAACTTCTGTTGTGCCCTCCAGCTAGCAGAAAGATAAATGGAGAACCCAAATTTCCAGAGCAGATTCTCATCATTTTCGCATCTGCTTCAACAATTGTGCAAGATTGGGTAAAATTGCCGAAAACGGTTGGTCAAAAAGAAAAGTTGAGCGCTTTTTTTTCGCTTCTGGAACGCACAATGGCTACTTGGCGGTGTTCGAGACAAAAAAAGGGTGGTTTCGAAATTCCTCAACATTCGCGAGAATTCAAAAGGCGCCCCGAGTGGGTCATTCTTTTGAAAGCCAAAAACAATTCTCCTTTTCAACGATTTTCAGGCGTTGTGACATCCAGAAAGAGCCCCAGCATGGCCATTGACTGGCCATCGCCGTCGAAAAAGCGCCAGTGGTGTCAGAGTTCTTCGCTCGGATTTCCCGAATTTTAATCTAGCCAGTTTTCTCGGATTTTCTTTCAGCATTTTTTTTTGTGACTTCCAGGATTTCATTATTATTGATAATTTCGTCAAATTTACACCGGAAAATCGCTTTTTCCAGCCTGCTCTCTTTTCCTATCAAAAAACTCGAAATTTTACAAAAAAAAATCCAAAATCGTTTTCGATTCGTTTATCCCGGAGGTCACTGGTTCTTATGGCATTGAAATGAAATTTGAAAATCGTTTTTGAAACTCTTGAAATTCTTGAAAAATTTCATCAATTTCTCTCAACAACTTTTCATTTGATCCAAAAAAATTGGACTTTTCCTCCTTCTTTTTTCTTCTAATCACGTTGTTTACCACCTGACTCCGCTTTTTATTTTCAATTTTATTCTTTTCATATCGCTTTGGGGCGTGTTTCTTCAAAATGCATCGTGTTTTCGCAAACATTCATGAGTTTGACACTGTTGTGCCGGGTTCTGATCGATTTTCGAAATTCTAACTTTTACAAGCTTCCATCTGGAGCTCACAGCAGCTATTAATAAGCTTAGAAAGTTAAAACAGTTAAATTAAAAATTTTTCTTTACCATTAGGAGTTTGGCACCTTTTTGTCGGCTTCTGATCGATTTTCGAAATTCTAACTTTTCCAGACTTCCATCTGGAGCTCACAGCAGCTATTAATAAGCTTAAAAAGTTAAAACAATTAAATTTAAAATTTTTCTCAACCGTGATGAGTTTGGCACGTTCTTGCGCGGATTCTGATTGGTTTTTGAAATTCTAACTTTTTCAGGCTTCCATCTGGAGCTCACAGCAGCTATTACTGAGCTTAAAAAGTTAAAACGGTTAAATTCAAAATTTTACAGTAACCTAAAGATATTCAGCTATTAGACTGTAAATTCATTTTTTGCATTTTATTGAAATTTCGTTTTTTTTGTTTTTTTTTTACTTTTACTTGTTTTTTGCGTTCCAGAACCACCAGAAATTGTAAAATTCTGAATTTCAGATAAATTTCGTGTTATTTGGAGTGAAGTGATATTTGGAGGCGCTCCAAAAAACAAAAACTGACACCCGAGACAAAAGTGGGATGAGCGTTGGCCTCAAGGATTTGAAACCAAAAACCCCAAGGACGAACAGAGCCTCGTGAGTCTTTGAGGGCACCTTTCATTGAAGAGATTTTCGGAAAACAACCTAGAAATAGCGCCCTAGTGGCGGAACTGAGAGCCGAATTTTACCCGTTGACTTTTTTGGGTTTAACTTTATTTAAAGCTTTAAATTTTATCGGAAACTGGTGAACTGGATAGCACAGCGGTTATTAAAATCAAAAAAATGATTCTTCGCAAAGAAATTTGTCAGTTGGTTTTTGGTGGGATCGAGTTCGAGGCGCTACCATGCGATCCATACCAAAAATTCCCCACAAATTCTATTGCGTTCTCGATTCTGGATGTCATTCAATCGTTTTCAGAGTTTTCAGACTTTTCAGCGTTTTCAGAACAAATTTTCAAAATCCAGACTGAAAACCTTGAGTCAGAGCTGACTCAACTTTTGAATCACGATTTGCGTCAATTCAAGCCAATTCGACTTTCCCATTCCCCCTCGTGACCTCCAGGATTTCCATTTTTCCTCAAAACAAACCGAAATTGTTTAATGAATTTTTGCAAAAACGGCTGAAGTCGAAAATGATTCAACTCTGAACTTTTGGCCGAATAATCTCGGGAAAAATTGCAAATCAAAATTAGCCAAATTGTTTGTCACGGGAGGGAAATGAGTCAGCATTTGGATTCGATTTGATGGGGGAAACTGGGAATGGGAAATGCGTAGATGTTTCCCTAGAAACGGCCAAAATGTCAGCAAAAAGTCCCCAAAAAACCAGAATCGAAGAATTGAAGAAATTCTGAAATTTTTCCCGCCAAATGACAGAATGACATCCAGAATTAAGGATGCGATGAAATTTAGGGTGCATTTTAGCAACGACAGCTTTTGTATGGCGTCGAAGTCTAACGCCCGAAAAGTGAATGCAGAGAATTAGCGGAGTTTGTGCAAATTCCGAATGGAAACGACAGAATGACATCCAGAATTGAGAATGCGATGAAATTTGGGACACGTTTTAGCAAGGACAGCTCTAATAGCGGGTGAACTCGAACGCCAAAAACCAACTTCGAAAAATCGCCGTAAACTAGGGTTTTTTTCGTTTCAAAATTCGTTCTGACATCCAGAATTGAGAATGCGATGAGATTTAGGGCAGGTTCTAGAAAAAAACAGCTCTAATAGCGCGTGAACTCCAACGCCAAAAGCCAACTTCGAAAAATCGCCGTAAACTAGAGTTTTTTTTGGTTTCAAAATCCGTTCTGACATCCAGATCGACCGTTTCCGATGAGATTTTCAAATTTTAATTAAATTAATTGAAGAAAAATGCAAGGATAAGGCTTAAGCATTAAATTTGTTGTTTTCCATGAATTTTCCTTGAATTTCCTTATCCGGATCATCTAGCTACACCGCTTTTTTCTTGGATTTATCCGAGAATCCATTTTAATTGAAATTTTGAAGACCTTGAAAAAGAAAAAAGGGTTTCTCAGCATTGACGCATTTTAGGGATTTTGACGAAGCTGAAAAATGAGATTTGAAAGGCGTATCCAGCTGGATTACGGTATTCAGTGGATTACGGTATCCAGCTGGATTACGGTATTCATTCAGGCTAGATTGGGTATTCAGTCTAGATCAGCTGGATTACGGTATTTAGTCTAGAATCAAATTTTGAAGAGCGGATAATTTTTAGATGATGAAAACAGTAGTGTGACTTCCAGAAGGCAGAAAAATCGAGAAGAAAAGTTTTTTTGATTTTCGGAGAAACGAAAAAAATCGTAGAAAGGATGCCAAGGGTCATCGAGTTGAAAAACAGTAGTCAAGTAGCCATTCATTGATCCAAGAATCTCTCGTGACTTCCAGAACTCCCAGAACTCAAATCCTTATTTCAGCCGAGAGGTCGTGGTGGCCGAGAGGTCGTGGTCGTGGTGCGGCCAATTCTGCATCGCTCAACATTGACTCGTCAACAGCAGAGTTGCTCCGTCGACTCCACTGAACACAAAAATTAGTGAGTTGCCTGCCAGCTTGGAGATAAATCGCCGTTTTGATGTTTTGTTTTTGAGGAATTTCAAAAAAATTGAGTCCAAGTCTGAGGCGCCGAAGTTGCTGGGAATTTAAATGCAAATTTCAAGGAAACTATTAAGCACAAATTTTCTAGTGACATCCAGATCGCTCAAAAATCCCTTTTTCAGAAGAGGCCACCTCGTGTGACTGTGTTTATTTGAGGCCTCCCTGATTTCCCTTCTGCCGAATAGGCCTATATTCAAATTTCTTCACACTCAACTACATAACTTTACGGTTACTCGCCCGCAGCTTCTCAAAGGACCGAAAAGAATCGAGGTGAGTTCCAGATTGAGCAGATCAACTCTTAGTTTCTATCTCTTAACGAAAAACAAGTCGCAAAACGTCATTAGAACATTCGTGTACTCAAGAAAACCTAGAATCGCTGTAAGTGGCCATTTTTCGTTTTCAATCAATGTTGTGACTTCCAGATTGAGCAGATCAACTCTTAGCTTTTAGCCTCTATCTAAAAATAAGTAGCAAAACGGCATTAGACCATTCGTGTACTCAAGAAAACCTAGAATCGCTGCATTTTTCGTTTTCAATCGAGGTTGTGACTTCCAGATTGAGCAGATCAACTCTTAGTTCTTAGCTTTTACTCAAAAACAAGTCGCAAAACCTCATTAGAGCATTCGTGTACTCGAGAAAACCGAGAATCACTCCAAGTGTCCATTTTTTGTTTTCAATCGATGTTGTGACTTCCAGATCGAACAGATCAACTCTTAGCTTTTAGCCTCTATCTAAAAATAAGTAGCAAAACGTCATTAGTGCATTCGTGTACTCAAGAAAACCTAGAATCGCTGCAAGTGGCCATTTTTCGTTTTCAATCGATGTTGTGACTTCCAGATCGAACAGATCGCCTTTTAGCTTTTAGCTTTTCCTCAAAAACAAGTCCCAAAACGTCATTGGCTTGTTTATGTACTCGAAAAAACCAAGCAAACCAACCAACCAGAAAAAAAGCAAGTGTCCATTTTTCTTTTTCAATGGATATTGTGACTTCCAACATCGATAGATCAGATGTTTTTTTCAAGCTTTCGCCTCATAAATAAATCACAAAACGTCATTTGATCGTTTTGTGTACTCGAGAAAACCTGGATCGCGTGTTTCGAATAGAAATTTTCGAGCTCACGCCAGAAATGGCAAAAAGATATTTACGATTGTACCGCAAACTCGCATTTTTTTCGCTTTCTCATGAATTTTATCACGCGGAAACATGGAGGAAAACATGAAAAGGGAAAATAACATCTGAAATTTGTGGGACTGGTCGAATATTTCGTAAACGCACCTGATCTGGCGCACCAAAATAGAATTTTCTTTAGTTCTGGAACACACTTGAATGTTGTATAAAGTTCTAAGCCCTTTTCTCTAATGTTTAAATTTTCAGAAATCTAGATTTAGGACTGGACGAATATTTCGTAAACGCACGTGATCTAGCGCACCAAAATAGAATTTTCTTTAGTTCTGGAACACACTTGAATGTTTTGTAAAGTTCTAAGCCCTTTTCTCTAATGTCTAAAATTTTCAGAAATCTAGACCGCTAGATTTAGGACTGGTTGAATATTTCGTAAACGCATTTGATCTGGCGCACCAAATTTGACTTTTCTTTAGTTCTGGAACACACTTGAATGTTGTATAAAGTTAAAGCTCATTTCTCTAATGTTTAAATTTTCAGAAATCTAGACCACTAGATTTAGGACTGGTCAAATATTTCGTAAACGCAAGTGATCTAGCGCACCAAAATCGAATTTTCTTTAGTTCTGGAGCGCATTCAACTGCTTTAGAAAAGCCAAACCATAGTTCGCTGAAATTAAAAATTTTAAGGCCCTGAGCCTGGAAAAAATTAAATTCGCATTTAATGGGAGAATAATTTTTGCATAATGTTCTGTGACATCCAGATCGGGGAAAAACCTTCAAAAGTTTTGATTTCAGATGGGCACCGCGACGAAACGAGCACAAACTGGCTCGCCCACCTACTTCAAGCCGGCCCCATCCGAGATCAACTACGGGAAGATGCGTTTCCTCATCACCGATCGCCCCTCTGACGCCACGATCAACAATTTCATTGAGGTGAGTGCCAAAGGTTGGCCAACGCGGAGTTGTTGTCAAACTCGACTCGACCGGTTCGTGTCGGAGCTGATTTCTTGGCTTTTTTTGGGCCAGAATAAGTTTTTCTTGAAAATTTGGGCATTCTGGAACGCACGAAAGGTAGTCTCAGTTTTAGAAAGTTTATGTTTCGACAATTTTAGTTCGGTCAAGCACTGGTTCGAGTCGAAGCCGATTTCTTGGACCGGTTTTGGCCAAAATTAATTTTTCTTGAAAATTTGGGCATTCTGGAACGCACGAAAGGGTTTAAATCCAGAAAAAAACGTTGTTTTCAAAAATTCGAAGGTTGAGTTTTATGATTCAAGATCTTGAGAGTTTTTCGGTGAGGAACTGCTCAAAAATTGGCCATTTGCCCAAGGAACGGGTTTTTGGATGTCACGAAAGTGGCAAAAGGAAAAAAAAGAGGCGAAAATTTGGTTTCTAGCCAACTTGACTTTCGATGACGTCATTAATAATTTTGATGACGTCATAAGAAATTTCACTGAGAATTTTTTTTTGAAACCAACGCTTTTTTCTAATTCTAAACCCTTTTGTGCGCTCCAGGATGCCCAAATTTTCAAGAAAAACTTATTTTGGCCAAAACCAGTCCAAGAAATCAGCTCCGACTCGAACCAGTGCTTGACCGAACTAAAATTGTCGAAACATGATCTTTCTAAAATTGAGACTACCTTTCGTGCGCTCCAGGATGCTCAAATCTTCAAGAAAAACTTATTTTGACCCAAAAAAAGCCAAGAAATCAGCTCCGACACGAACCGGTCGAGTCGAGCCTCACAAAAACATTCCATGAACTCCGCATTGACCACCGAACAGCTTGTGATTGCTTTTTTGAACGAAAGAAACGTTTTCCCTGGCACCTGACACTTAATCGAGTTGGGGCAGAGATCGGGGAGAGGGGGAAAGGAGGAGAAGGGCTCATGTGCTTCTCCGATCTTGAGGCAAAAAGTGAATCACCTGTAAACGCTTGAAAAACGGGTTCAGTGACGTTCAAAAGTTGTTGTGACATCCAGCTTGAACAAATCAAAAATCAAAAATTCGATAGCTTGTAAAGAAACGGATTTCAAGCAATGCAAAAATTCGTAGCTCTAGCTAAACTTCAAAAAGTGACAAAAAAGTGAATTCAAGAATTCGAAAATTCGTAGTGACATCCAGATTGGTTGAATTTAGTTTTAAAAACTCTAGTTCTGACAAAAATAAAGTTTTTGACGCGTGGTGAATTTCTATAAGATTGATTTGTTCAAATTAGAAGAAAAAGGAAAATTAACGAATTCAATCTTCCTCGTGACATCCAGATCGCTGAAAAACTCGAATTTCAGGAGCTCGAGAAGCACAAGGCGTGCGCAGTTGTGCGGGTATGCGAGCCGTCGTACGAGGTGACCCCGTTGAAGACGCATGGCATCGATGTGCTCGACTGGGAGTTTAATGACGGATCCCCGCCACCACCAGAGGTTTGAGAAAGGATTTGAGACGGGCAAAGTGGCGAGAAAAGTCGCTCTTCTTTGTGCTCTTGTAAACACACGATTTCTAGTGCATATAAACCTCTGTACTACAGCGTCAAAATTTCAAATCGATTTTTCTCGGCTCTCATTCAAGATTTCTAAAACAGCCAAAACAAAAGTTCTAAGCTGGAATGCAACTTAGAATTTCCTCGAAAGAAAAACCCGAGTTTTGAGAATTTTTCGAAAATCCAGTTTAATCACAAAATTTCAACTCGATTTTTCTCGCCTCTCGTTCAAGATTTCAAAAACAGCCAAAACAAAAGTTCTAAGCTGGAAGGCAACTTAGAATTTAGTCAAAAGAAAAGCTCGAGTTTTGAGATTTTTCCGAAAATCCATTTTGGTTAGGGAATTTCAACTCGATTTTTCTCGGCTCTCGTTCAAGATTTCAAAAACAGTCAAAACAAAAGTTCTAAGCTGGAAGGCAACTTAGAATTTACTCAAAAGAAAAACTTGAGTTTTGAGAATTTTTCAAAAAGTGGGTAAATCCACAATATTTTTCGCTCTTTGCCCTTCGTGAGCTCCAGGATTAACAAATTTATGGAATTTCCAATCAAAAGCTGATTTTCCATTCCTGTGCGTTCCAGGAAAGCCAAATCTCACGAGAAATTTCGAATCTGATTTTTTAGAACTTTTGAAAAAGCGCCAAACTTGATCTCAAAACAAAAAAATCCATCAATTTCAATTTTCTTTTGTTTAGGTGATTCAAAAATGGCTAAACCTTGCCAAGCAACTCTTCCGCGATCAGCCTGATGCGTGCATCGCTGTGCACTGTGTCGCCGGGCTGGGAAGGGCGCCGGTTTTGGTGGCATTGGCGCTGATCGAGGCTGGGATGAAGTACGAGGATGCGGTCGAGTTGATCAGAACGTGAGTTTGAAAAGTTTTCAATTTCTAGTTAGCTTAAGTGTGCTCCAGATTTTATGAATTTAAAATTAGAAAAACTTAAAACTTTCATTTTCGAGTCTAAAATTGAAGCAACTCGTTTCGGCCAAAACCAACTGCGTCCTTTTTGAAGTTTAAAGGTTAAAATTGAGAAATCTAGGCAAGATGAGTTCCAGAACTAGCAAAAACAACAAAGAATTTGTCTTTCGATCAAACCCAAACGATTTTTCTTGACCAACTCATTTCAGGCAACGCCGCGGCGCGCTCAACCAGAAGCAGTTGACCTTCCTCGAGAAATATAAACCGTCCGGCGAGCTGCGAAAGCTCCGATACACCGTCGACGGAAAGCACAAAGCGTGTTGCATTCAGTGAACTCTTAAAATGCGCAGCACCAAGAACATTCGGCTCGACTCGCTTTCAGGCTTTCATCCGAAATGAAAGCGAGTCAATTTGACCCAAAAAAACTCGCGTTTCCCTCAAATTTTCTTGGAAATTCGTTAATCCTGGATATCACAGCGTCACGAAATTCAAAAAATTTCGCTTAAATTTCATTTTAAATTTTCTCCAATCACCCAGTCCAGTCTAAAAGTTGACTTTTTCAAATGCTACCGTATCCCGAAAATTTGAGGTGAATCGTGTGTCGTGGAGTCCAATTCGCCCATTTAGGCTCATCATTTTTCAATTCTCGCGATTTAATCCCGAAAATTCTTTGTCATCTCGTTTTTTCGTTTTTTTTTTTTGGTTTTTTCTTTTTTTCGCCCAAGTTTCCCTGTGATTTTCGCTACTTCACCTTCATCTTTTCACTCTTTTCTGTCTAGTTTACTGTAGTCGTATGCAAATTTGGATTTAAATCGATTTAAATGCAAATCTCTTCTCTTCGACTTGCTCCTTTTTCTCATATCAAATTCGAACAATGATTTAAATATTTAAAAAATTTGCATTTTACAGAAAAACTTGAAAACGGTGACTTTTTTTATACACTATGAGCTCCAGTTTGTCAATAAACAATGAAAATTTTGCATTTTGCGAAAAATCAGCCAAGAAAATCAAGTGAACACGATTCACGACAAATTATCCCATAAATAAACTACAGTACTCCTTTTTTATTGCCTCAAGGTCAATCCTGGATGTCACAGTGTAAAACTAGATGCTGAAAAACTTGCTAGCTATAGTCTGAAAAACTACCGTACCCAATCCGAGCACTTTTTAGAAAACAGGCCTTGAACGGAAAAGGACTGGGAGTTTTTAAACGGTAAAAATAACGATTTATTAGCAGATATTAGCAGAATTGGTAAATCTGGATGTCACGTAATTGTTTTCTAATTGATTCAAGTGCTCAATACCCAGTTCGGGCACGTCTTAGAAAACGGAAAAGGACTGGGAGTTTTTAAACGGTAAGAACAACGTTTTAATAGCGGATATTGACAGAATTGGTAAATCTGGATGTCACAGTGTAAAACTAGATGCTGAAAAACTTGCTAGCTATAGTTTGAAAAACTACCGTACCCAATCCGAGCACTTTTTAGAAAACAGGCGTTGAACGGAAAAGGACTGGGGGTTTTTAACCGTAAAAATAACGATTTATTAGCAGATAATGACAGAATTGGTAAATCTGGATGTCACGTAATTGTTTTCTAATTGATTCAAGTGCTCAATACCCAGTTCAGACCATTTTTAAAAAACGGAAAGGGACTGGGAGTTTTTAAACGGTAAAAATAACGATTTATTAGCAGATATTAGCGGAATTGGTAAATCTGGATGTCACGCGATTGTTTCCTAATTGATTTCAGTGCCCAATCAGTGTCCTTCCCAAAAATTGTTCGTGTCATTGAACATATTCGAGTCATCCGGCATCGTGTCGTCATCTAGAAAGCCGATTTTCTTCATTCAGCTTACGGTGTGACATCCAGGATTTGGGAATTTGAGAAAATTTTGCTTCTTTTTCCACTCACGTGTTCCATTTCCGCTCGAGGTCCCGTTTCCGCCTCGTGTGTGATTTTTCGGGTGTCTACCCATGATCGTCGCCGATTGGATTCGAGCGGCAAAGTCGGCCAATTGATTTTTCAGCGTTCTTGCCAAGGCGTCTAAAATTTGGCTCAATATTTTGTGGAATTTTGCTTATCTCAAAGTCAAAATATTCAGTTAAGTGGCTGATTTATAAAATCAAAAATTTTTCACACCAAACTCCCAATTTTTTACGCTTAAAAGATGTTGTGACATCCAGAACTGAAACTCCATTATTTAGTTTTTAAAAATTTTTCGATCTCGATGATATTTTAGCGTGGTCTTGTGGCGGTCTCTCCCTTGAACGAAAATCAATGATCCTTTGGCTCAAAAAACCGTTCCCGACTCTTTTTAAGCCGAAACTAATGACCCTGAATCACATTTGGGGGAAATGAGGAAAAAGGAAAGTGGCAGAGTACAGTGTTGTAGCCGATCAGCGAAGCGACCAAAAAGCTTGCTTTATTTTTTAGATTTGTGAAATTGAATCAACTATTTCCCCATTCTGGATGTCACAAGAGAATTTGGTGTTAAAATTTTCGAGAAAGATCTCAGTGAAGAAAAAAAATTGCTCGACTCGACTTTCAATCGATTTCTCAAGATTTCCTGACGCCAATAGGCTTATTTTTCAATTTTCCGGGCCTTCTGGAGGTCATTTGTATAGGAAATGTTGAAATTTTTGAATTTTAACGAAATTTAAGAGAAAAAAGCACTCACAGACTCCTTTCTTGAAGACTTCGGCGTTGACATTGCTCATTTTTGCATGCTCTTTAAGGCCTTGATAGATGCAATCGATGAACTGGAAGTCACGAGAGATTTTGGGAAAGGTTAGACCAAGAAATCTCTGTTTTTGATTTTCGTCAAAAAAATTTGCATACGAATTTTCAAATTAAATGCAAATTTCCGAATTAAATGCATTAAATTTCCATTAAATGCAAATTTCTATTTTAAATGTAAATTTCAGATTTAAATGTAAATTTCAGATTTAAATGTAAATTTCCGAATTAAATGTAAATTTGCGAATTAAATGCAAATTCTCTATTAAATGCAAATTTGCGAATTAAATGCAAATTTAGAATTAAATGCATTAAATTTCCATTAAGTGCAAATTTTTATTTTAAATGTAAATTTCAGATTTATATGCAAATTTCCCTTTAAATGCAAATTTCCGAATTAAATGCAAATTTCCAAATTAAATTCAAATTTTACCCAAATGAGTTTCTGATTCGATTTTCTAGTCCTGTGCCTGCCATAGTTAGCCATTTTAAAAGCCAAACCCAATCATTACCTGAATTGACATATTTTTCCCGTAGTCAAGCGAATACTGGAGCTGATCTTTCATTCTTGACGCCGCATTGGCTACATCCCTCAAAAAAAATCGTTTGTATAACGGTTATTTAACGACTAATTGGCTTTTTTCCCCTCAAATCTCGTAAACGTATCCCTTCTGGTGCACAAAAAGCTTCAATTTCCTTGAAACAATGATTCGATGCTTCGAGAAAAGTGAAAAATTCAATGCACTGGATTTCTGACGTTTGCAAGAGTCGAGAGAAAAAAGTACACAGTGCAAACGTCGATCTGGAACGCACTGTGCCGTGTATTGTGGATAACCAGCGCCGTAATAGCCCCCACTCGTCGACACTTCATCAGTGTTGCTGTTGACGGAGTAGTCGCTCATGGAGTAGTCGCTATTTCCAGTCTGAAAACGTTATCTAGATAATAAGCGACTCTGGATGTCATGTAACGCAAAAAAAGTGAAATCGTAGCTTTTTCTGTTAACTGAATATCTATTCCTTAAAATAAAGATATTCAGCTAACGAGAAAAATTAACATTTAAAATTCTTGGCATAAAATTAACATTTTAAACCTAACAAAACCAAGTGTGACATCCAGTTTGCATAAAAAAATAAAGATTTCAACTCACATTGCAACTCACGACCTGCACCGTGGCGCCAACGATAAAGAGAATCTCGAAAAATTTAAACATCTTTGCCTAGTCAGAGAAAACGCGGAAACACTCTACTGCCACCCAGAATCAACGATCCGATTGGAAAAGTTGAGCTTTTATGAGGTTTTCAGCGATCAAAACGGTCAGCCCTCCAATTAGCGGTGAGGCTCTCGAAAATGGATGGTTCAAAAAGGGTTCACAAAATGAGTTTTGTACTAGAGGCCTTGATGATGGTGATGATGGTGATTTGATGAGTGAATCATGCGGGGATTTTCGCTTTTTGCTTACAAAGTTCACGAGGTGGGTGGATGCGGGAGGTGCAGAAGCTCATAAATCCATTTTCGAGTTGGAAATCGATCTGATTCATGATTAGTGTTGAAGGAATGATCATTGGGTTGGGTTGGGTTGGGTTGAGAAGCCCATTAGGGGCCATTAGAAGGGCCCATTAGATTGGGAAGAAAGTTTGCACAGTGATTTCTCAAAAAGCAACCCATCAATTCTTTCCAGATTTCTTGATAGACAATACCGGCTTTTCTCTAATAGTAGTGTACCCCGGTGAGCCGAGTTAGTGACTATTTTAGTTTCTAAGCTTTAGCAGAAGCTCAACACTCTAATCTCCCACTAGATCTCATTATCAGCTACATTTTCCGACCCCACATCTATAGGCTTTGATAAGGAATAGACCCTAGGATCTCTTGGATCTGTCTCCTGGTCTCCTGGTCTCCTGGATCCTCTAGGGTCCATTGAATCACTCTAGCTAGGCTGATTAGCTTATTGTTAGGTTTTTCGCTTTGCTATCTGGACCATCTGAGCTTTCCGGGTTTTTGAGATTCTTTAGGATCTTCAGGACCTTTAGGATCTTTAAAATCTTTAGAGCAATTGCAATTGAGGACGATGCAAGAGAGATTTTACGTTGTTAATTGGATATCCCGTATTTTCTCTAATAGTAGTGCCCCGGGGTCGAGCCGAGCTGAGGCCTATTTTACGGTTTCCAAGCTCTTGCAGAAGCACAACACTCTAATCTCCCGCTAGATCGCATCGTCGGCTACATTTTCCGACCCAACATCTATAGGTTCTGATAAGCGGTTTTTGAGATTTCAAGGAGTTTAGACGACGCTCAGACTGCTATTAGAGAAAATACGGTAGCTTAGATAAGTTCGTAGAAAAGATCTAGATTAAATCACAAGCTCTAGATTTCAGGAGGGCAACTTTTCACGGCCTGCAGTTGGCTCATCGCCTTGGCCAAGCCATTGGCTCGTCACCCTGGCCAAGCCAATGGCTCATCGCCTTGCCCAAGCCATTGGCTCGTCACCCTGGCCAAGCCAATGGCTCGTCGGCTTGCCCAAGCCAATGGCTCGTCGGCTTGCCCAAGCCATTGGCTCGTCACCCTGGCCAAGCCAATGGCTCATCGCCTTGCCCAAGCCATTGGCTCGTCACCCTGGCCAAGCCAATGGCTCGTCGGCTTGCCCAAGCCATTGGCTCGTCACCCTGGCCAAGCCAATGGCTCATCGCCTTGCCCAAGCCATTGGCTCGTCACCCTGGCCAAGCCAATGGCTCGTCGGCTTGCCCAAGCCAATGGCTCGTCGGCTTGCCCAAGCCATTGGCTCGTCACCCTGGCCAAGCCAATGGCTCATCGCCTTGCCCAAGCCATTGGCTCGTCACCCTGGCCAAGCCAATGGCTCGTCGGCTTGCCCAAGCCAATGGCTCGTCACCCTGGCCAAGCCAATGGCTCATCGCCTTGGCCAAGCCATTGGCTCGTCACCCTGGCCAAGCCATTGGCTCGTCGCCTTGCCCAAGCCATTGGCTCGTCGCTTTGCCCAAGCCAATGGCTCGTCGGCTTGCCCAAGCCATTGGATCGTCGCCTTGCCCAAGCCAATGGCTCATCGGCTAGCTACAGTAGTTTTTAAAGCTCCGAAAAGTACCGAAAGGAATATACAAAATGGACAAAAAGATACAAATAAAAGCTTTTCAAAAAAACTCGACTTTTTCGGATTATGAGAAGATCGATTTTATATTTATTCCATTTTTTTCCCCAATTTCATTTATTCTTTATTTGCATTTGTTTCCAAGAAAGATTCTATTTCCAAATCGAGAAAGCATTCGAATTGTTGAATATCAAGTGATTTTGTTGATACTTTTCGAATAAATATTCGCTCGTTTCATCGCCGATCATTTCCATGATTGTCTCTTTGACGAATTGTCGACGATTTTTCTCGTTTTGTCGATCGTTTCGCGAGAAAACCTCTATCTAAATGTTTTGTTTGTTTTATTGATGATTGAATTGATGATTGGATTGATGGCTAAATGAATTGATCATTAAATTGATCATTAAATTAATGATTAAATGAATTCGACTACTTTAAACAACTTTAAACCTAGATAAATAGGCAAGCTTGGCTAGGATTTAACTCCAAGAACGAGAGCTCTTTGAATTGTCCCGGAATTGTCTCGGGATTGTCCCTGCAGTGTCCCGGGATTGTCCCAAATTGTCCCAAATTATCCCAAAATTATCCCGGATCCTTTTTTTGATAGATTTATTCTTTTATCTCGTTCTTTTTCTTACTTATGACTGAGATTCCTTTTTATTCGCCTTTTATTTCAAGATCGCAACCCGCCAATCACAATTGGAAAGCGACCAGGCTTAGGCTTAGGCTTGGACTATCCAGCCCGGAACACCCTATCAATAAATCAATTTATCCTAGATCCCTGCTTCGGCTTGGGCTTAGAGGAGTCTAAGCCTGAGTCCAAGCGACCAGCCAACTCTCCAGCGACCAGCCAACTCTCAAGCGGCCAGCCAACCCTCAAGCAACCAGCCAGCTCTCAAGCGACCAGCCAACTCTCAAGCAACCAGCCAACTCTCCAGCGACCAGCCAACTCTCAAGCGACCAGCCAGCTCTCCAGCGACCAGCCAGCTCTCAAGCAACCAGCCAACTCTCAAGCGGCAAGCGACAAGCCAACTTGGTGATGGAGATTTTTCGGCTTTTCTATGATCGCTTCGAATTTTCTCAGATTTAGAACGCATGCAAAGCCGCTCTGATGAAATTTGACCGGAGAACGAGATGAGGGAACTGTGAAACTGTGAAAGGCCATCATTTTTATCATTTTTAGTGTTCTTGTCTATTATAAAACCTATATATAATACGGTAGCTGACTCAAAATCGAGTGTTAGATTGTGACAATCTGACAGTTACGCAGGAAGCTAGGCAGCTAGTTAGAGAGCAAGTTAGGGAGCTAGTTAGGCAGCTAGTTAAGGAGCTAGTTAGAGAGCTAGTTAGGGAGCAAGTTAGAGAGCTAGTTAGAGAGCTAGTTAGGGAGCTAGTTACGCAGTAAGTTAGGCAGCAAGTTAGGCAGCAAGCTCCCCAGCAAGCTACCCAGCAAGCTCCCCAGCAAGCTACCCAGCTAGCCACCCAGCAAGCCACCCAGCAAGCTCCCCAGCAAGCTCCCCATCAAGCTACCCAGCAAGTCACTTAGCAGTTGTTCTTTGTAGTGTCGATGTCTAGATGATCGACGCTTGAAACTAGACTCCTCGATCGATTTGAATTGGATTTTTAGTCTTTTTTTAGATTTGAATTGGATTTTTTCCATTTTCTTGTACAATTTTGCATTCCCCAATCATTTCACTCACTCTTTCAACGAAATGTTTAGCTGTTGCCTTGTTTAGAAAGGCTTTCCACGCCTCATCAACATACGAATCGTTGGAATGATGCTGAAATTGTTGTTGTTAAATTCAAATTGCTAAAATGCTTTTCGTTTTTCATCAAAACTTTCTCTAAAACGAACCAAGATGAGAACAAAATTGGCGAAAAAATCAAAAAGAAGATTGCAAATTTGTGGCTCTTTATAGTGTTGAGCTAGAGAAAGGAAAAGAAGCGAAGTTGTCGTTTGAGCCTTTATTTTTGAGAGCATCGAATTTTTTGATATCTGAATTTTTTGAAATCTGAATTTTTTGATATATAAAAATTGAAATAACGTTTAAAATTTTAAAATTGAAATTTTTGGACTTACAATTGGCAAAAGAATCCTCAACATTTGAGCAATTTTCAGCACCGTTTGTGACTCTTGAATATGCAGAGAAAAGAGGAGAAATGGCAGCGACTTTTCGACCTCAAAACCATCATTTTCTAGCTTCAAATCGTGGAAATCGGTTCCTGAAAGAGTTCTATTGAAAAAACTCGAAGCAAATCAGTTCTATCGACTTTATTTGCGGTTCTAGATAGATTATGGATGTCACAGCATTGCTTTTTCAGAATACTAACGGCAAAAGCGACAAAATGGAGATCAGGTCTTACGGTAGGTCTTACGGTAGACGGAGAGTTTTAAAATCGAATTTCTATATCTGTAATCGTTTTCAAAATCTACTGTGACATCCAGCTTGAGCAAATTCACTAAAAAATTCTCAAAACCATTATTTTCTAGCTTCAAATCGTTCCTGAAAGAGTTCTATTGAAAAAACTCAAAGCAAATCAGTTCTATCGATTTTATTTGCGGTTCTAGATAGATTATGGATGTCACAGCATTGCTTTTTCAGAATATTAACAGAAAAAGCGACAAAATGAAGATTAGGTCTTACGGTAGGTCTTACGATAGACGGGGAGAGTTCTAAAATCGAATTTCTGTATCTGCAATCGTTTTCAAAATCTATTGTGACATCCAGATTGAGCAAATTCACTGAAAAATTTTGCGCTTACCTTTTTGATTCAAGAGGAAAAGTCGCCAAACGGGAATGGCTTCTTTGATCAGTTGGATGTACTCCCTTTCCTTTAGGATCGGGTCCGCTGCTTCGAAATCTGAAACTTTCAAGCTTTAGCTTCTCTATTGCGTTCTATAGTCGTTCCAAATCACTCACCAAAAGATCTAAGCTCGATCGATTCTCGAATTTGCACTTGTAAACACGAATCAGTGATTAGTGCAAAGAGTTCCCAGAAATCTGAGCTCGCTGAGCGACAATGTTGAGCTCGCTGAGCGGCAATCTCTTTCCTGAAAGCCCTGGAGAGTTTAAAACAAACATCAGAATTATCAGAAACCTCAAAAGTCATATTTTTTTTTGGCTTTTGGCTAAAATTCTGATTTTCAAATGACCAACCAAACCCTTTTGATCCAAATTCGCAAACGAAACACGTGTAATTTTTCCCAGCAGATCGCGCGAAGACTCGGGCTGATTAGGGGAAGACATTGCGGAAAGCGACGAATCGCGGAGACCATTGTGCAGAGGCTGAAAACTCTTCGATGAGCAAATGGATCTTTTAGCGGGCTGAAGCAGCCCAACTCTTCGTTATTCTGCTAATCTGGAACGCACAACGGGATTTGAAAACAAAAAAATCTCGACTAAGCGCTCATTGAAACTTCGACGTAAAAGCACCGTAATCCCTGGGCTAGAAGATAGAGACTACGGTAGCCTGCGGTAGCTAATTATTGAAAGATTTCGGCTATCTGGAACGCACACTACGAGGCTGGGCAATAAAAAGAATAAAATCCTGGCTTCAAGCCGGGATCAACTTTTGTCGCACATCGATTCGTGCAAATCCGAGTAGAATTTCTTGTTAATCGACGGCCACGTTTTTTTCTCGTCCACAATTTTCTCCTGGTATTTCTCATCAACGTCATCGATCGGGATTCCTAAAAGCAACCTTTTATTGAGCCCCGCCCAAAGCCTCGTCCCTTTGCCATTGGCAATCAAACTTTGAACTCAATTATCTTGTTGTTGAGCTGTCCAATTTAAGACTTCTTGGTCTCATTAGATGCGCCAAGTCTTTCTCTATCGATTGGTAGCAAAACTATTGAATTTGGACAGACCAAAGCCGAGATATTCGATCTCAAAGTTTGAGTGCCAAAAGGGGCGGAGCCAGAAAAAGCTTATATACGCAACCCATATCATTCGATGCGCCAAGGCTTTCTCTATCTATTGGTATAAAAACTATTGAAATTGGACGGTCCAAAACCGAGATATTCGAGCTCAAAATTTGAATGAGGGCGGACCGTATAAAAGGTCTTTCTAGCCCCCGCCCAGGCACCGCAACTTTGAGCTTGAATATCTCGGCTTTGGACCATCCAATCTCAATAGTTTTTATACCAATCGATAGAGAAAGACTTGGCGCATCGAATGATATGGGTTGCGTATATAAGCTTTTTCTGGCTCCGCCCCTTTTGGCACCTTAACTTTGAGCTTTAATATCTCGGCTTTGCTTTGTCCAAATTCAATGTTTTTTGTATCAATCGATAGAGAAAGACTTGGCGCATCTAATGAGACCAAAGAAGTCTTAAATTGGACACATCAACATCGAGATACTTCAGTTCAAAGTTGGATTGCCAATAGCAAGATCGAATGTCCCAAAACCCACTCACCCAGCAATGAAGAAACAATCTCCGGCGTCTGCGAAAAGCAATCCTCGTCATAAAAGCAATTTTCCCATTTGCTTGCATCAGAATAAGAGTATTCTAGCAAAAGCCTAAAGTACTGTAAGTTGTAAATGAGTACTCCTGTCGTTTTCTAGGTTTTCTATAGTGAGCCGATTAAGAAAAAACGCTTTTTGGTCAAGCTGGATGTCACTAGACAAGAATCTGGCGGAAAAATGAACAGTTTTTAATGTTTAACTTTTCTGGGCAGAGTTGCGTAACTAAACCGGACGTTTTCCTCGATTTTTTACATAACAATTCTTGAGTTAAAGCAATTTTTGGTCAAGCTGGATGTCACTAGACAAGGATCTGCCGGAAAATGAATAGTTTACAATGTTTAAAATTTTGATCAAAGTTGCGTAACTAAACCGGACGTTTTCTCCGGATTTTTACATAACAGTTTTGGAGATAAAGCAATTTTCGGCTAAGCTGAATGTCACAAGACAAGAATCAGTGAAAATGAACAGTTTATAATGCTTACGATTTTTGAGCAAAGTGGCGTAACTAAACCGTCCGGTTTCTCCGGATTTTTACATAACAGTTTTGGAGATAAAGCAATTTTTGGTCAAGCTGGATGTCACTATTGGAGAATCTATCGGAAAAAGAACAGTTTACGATGTTTAAAATTTTTGATCAGAGTTGCGTAACTAAACCGGCCGGTTTTCCCGGATTTTTACATAACAATTCTTGAGTTAAAGCAATTTTCGGCCAAGCTGGATGTCACTAGACAAGAATCTGCCGGAAAAAGAACAGTTTATAATGTTTAAATTTTTTGATCAGAGTTGCGTAACTAAACCGGACGTTTTCCCCGCATTTTTACATAACAATTCTTGAGTTAAAGCAATTTTTGGCTAAGCTGGATGTCACTAGACAAGAATCTGCCGAAAAAAGCCTTTATTTAAATCTTTTAAAATTTCGATAAAATTGCGTAACTAAACCGGATGCTTTGACGAGAATGGCGGGAATTTTTTTTCGCATCTTATTCTACCTGCTCAATTGCCCGAGTGAAACGATCAACGGCGACGCGATTTCGAAGAAGCTCTCCTCAAATCTCTCCTCGCCACCCTTGACGACTTTGAGCACTCCGTCGAGTGCTTGCAGTGAGGCACGAATCTAAAATTTTTTAAAATTTTAAATCAACTTTTCTTTTTTGATTTTTAGCTACTGTGACATCCAGGATGATCAATTTTTAAATCGAAATTTATTTCTGATCAGCCAATTCCTCGAAAACCCACCGTTCGGCGATTCTCGGCAAACTCGTCGCCGGTTGGCGCTTCGACATACTGATCGAAGCCCAGGAAGCTCACAAGATCATCCAAATTCGTTTTCTGCTCAAATTTCTTCGGCACCTCCAGGGATTTTTCGAGTAAAAGACGTTTCTCGTGGAAGGAAAGCGGGTAGTTCACGAGATGAGCGAGCAACTGAAGCTGGGGGAAATTCTCGGTGATAATAGCTTTCAGAAAATTTTTCTTGAATGAAATAGAAATGCTGGAAGGCACGGAAATGAATGGCTGAGGTGGAAAATGGAAATTTTAAAATAGACCTGTGATAGTACTGCTTCTTGCATTGCTGTCAATCTGTCCGTGACACTCTCCCGAATTGAGATGATTTCTTCAATGAAACGCTCGTTTTTCTAAATCTTTTCATTTTAAAGAGCTGAATTTCTTTTTCCTCACCGCGAAAAGATGCCCGTGACTCTCGAGACAGCCGAGAAGACCGGACAGGGTGTGACGCTTCGTCTCGAACTGAATTTGGGGAAATTCTGGGGTGAGAGTCTTTTGTTAAAGCAATTTTTGGTCAAGCTGGATGTCACTAGACAAGAATCTGCCGGAAAAATGGACAGTTTACAATGTTTAAAATTTTGAGCAAAGTTGGGTAACTAAACCGGACGTTTTTCTCGGTTTTTTACAACACAATTCTTGAGTGAAAACGCTTTTCGGCCAAGCTGGATGTCACTATTTGAGAATCTAGCGGAAAATAAACAGTTTACAATGTTTAAAACTTTGAGCAAAGTTGTGTAACTAAACCGGATGTTTTCCCCGGATTTTTACATAACAATCCTCGAGTTAAAGCAATCTTTGGCTAAGCTGGATGTCACTATTGGAGAATCTAGTGGAAAAGTGAACGGTTTACAATGTTTAAAATTTTGAGCAAACTTGCGTAACTAAACCGGACGTTTTCTTCGGTTTTTTACATAACAATTCTTGTGTTAAAGCAATTTTTGGCTAAGCTGGATGTCACTATTGGAGAATCTAGCGGAAAAAGAACAATTTACAATGTTTAAAATTTTGACCAAAGTTGGGTAACTAAACCGGACGTTTTCCCCAATTTTTTACACAAAAATCTTTGAGTTAAAGCAATTTTTGGCTAAGCTGGATGTCACTAGACAAGAATCTGCCGGAAAAATGGACAGTTTACGATGTTTAAAATTTTGAGCAAAGTTGCGTAACTAAACCAGGGTAAAATACCTGTTTCTCCCGAATCTCTCCCCATTCCACTTCGAATTCGATAACGAGAATCTCTCTTATCATTTGGAGATATTCAAAGAGAGTTCCCTCATTTCTGACAATGATTGGGAGAAGACTGTGAACGATCGAAAGAATTCCATTTATGTGGATCCATTTCGAGGATTTTATCTGAAAAAAAGCTTATTCTTTTAGCTTTTAGACGCTAATAGATAATAGATAATAGATAAATAATCTAGATTTTTAAATCCTCCCTTTTAAATAAAGAATTTTGAACAAAAAGCAAAACGATTGGCGGCAAGAGGAGTCGAACCCGCGACCCATCTCTTCCGTTCGTTTTAGAGACGCACATGTTAACCACTCGGCTATGCTTGAGACGGCTGCCCCACGCTTGAAAGAGGTTAACTCGACCACTTGGCCATCCTTGAGGGACGTTAACTCGGCCGCCGGTCTCAAGCAGGCCATGGCGCAGTGCGAGCGCGCTTTTCTCCAGCCCAAACAACGCGGGTTCGATTCCGGTCCGTATCGGGACTTCTAATTTTTTTGAAAATTTAAAAACAATATCATAACTAGATGAAATTCTAAGCCAAAATAACTATAAATCATTTAAAACGGTCCACTGGGGGCGGAGGAGGAGCCACAAACAGACAGATACTCCCTCTATAAATAGTAGATATAAAAAGAACTTTGAGACAGCAATAAATACTAAAATCAGTGATTTCTAGGGGTAACTTTGGACGCTGATTCTAAAAAACATGATCTCAAGACGATTAGAGCATGGCATCAACCAGAAAAACGGCACTGAAAACAAGAAAAACGTCGTTTCACCATAGAGCTCTTTCTACGGCCCGAAATTTCTTAAAAATTGAAATAACTTTAAGAACTAAATCCGCCATCTTATAGAGCTTGTTTTAAGCTTCCAGAATCACTATAATACTTCTAGTTTACAATGAAAAAACTTGGATATAGAGCTTCACAAAGATGGAGAAAAATTCGCAAGGTGATAGTACTGTAGGTTTACTTTGGCGTCCAATTCCTCAAAAATTCAAATAAGTTTAAAAAACCAAATCCACCACCTTATAGAGCTTGTTTTAAGCTTTCAGAATCACTATAACACTTTTAGTTTACAATAAAAAAACTGGGATTTAGAGCTTCACAAAGATGGAGAAAAATTCGCGAGATGATAGTACTGTGGTTTTACTTTGGGGTAAAATTTCTCAAGATCCAAAAAACGAAACCCCTTCAATTTTATATCAAAATATTCCTTGCTTTCTTGGCTACATGATGGATAAAAGGGTTTTTTGTAAAAGTTAAAATTTCATAGAAAAAATTGGCGTTCAAAATTGGCGTTCAAAATTTTGTGTCCATTCTTTTGCTGAGTCTTTTCAGTAAGTTTTCAGTTGGTTTATTGAATATTTTTAGCTGCTTTTAGCTCCTCCAACTACCGTACTCCAACTTTATCGGTGTACGGTAGTTGAGCGTTGGATTACGGTGTGTTTTCATAGCACCAGACACCAGCGATTCTTTTCAACTCACGAATTCCCGTTGTCGCCTCAAGATCAGCGCCGGCCAATCGCCAATCAGCTTCTCTAAGTCCTAAAATTCTCATTCATAATTCCAAGCAAGCAGCCAAGCAGCCAAGCAGCCAACCAACCTCTATCCTCACGTGTCCTCCAATTCCTCGATCTTTGCCCTTCTCCTGTACCGATTTCAGAATCGATTTCATGTATTTTCCCCAATTCTCCGCTTCGGTCTCGATTACTGAAACGATTATTGAAACGATCGGGATTCCTAAAAGCAATTTTTTATACTCAAGCCCCGCCCAAAGCCCCGTGCCTTTGCCATTGGCAATCAAACTTTAAACTAAAATATCTCGGCTTTGGCCTGATCAATTCAAGTCTTTTTGGTCTCATTCGATGCGCCAAGGCTTTCTCTATCTATTGGTATAAAAACTATTGAATTTAGACAGACCAAAACCGAGATATTCGATCTCAAAGTTAGGGTGCCAAAAGGGGCGGAGCCACAAAGACCTTTTATACGCGCCCCATATCATTAGATGCGCCAAGTCTTTCTCTATCGATTGGTATAAAAAACATTGAATTTGGACGGTCCTAAGCCGAGATATTCGAGCTCAAAGTTAGCCCGAGATATTATTTACCCCAATTCTCCGCTTCCACCTCGATTACTGAAACTTTTTCAAGTTAAGAGATAAGTTTATTTTCAAAAATCTCCATCCTGGAACTCACGCTCCTCATCCGCCAATCGATCGATAAAATATCTTTTCGCTGAAGCCACCATTCTGCCCAAGTCCCACCGACAGCCCGCCTCGATGAATGAGAAGAAATGCATTTTGCAGCCTAAAGCTTTCAGTTTTCGGCTCAAATCTATGGAATGCGCTCCAGATTAGAGATTTCTGAGGTGAATTTTGGAGATGAGCTATTTTTAAACGGTCTAAAGCCTCAGCTCCCTACGCCTCTATTCCGGGTTTCTTCAAATCACACCTAGTGCCCAAATTTGCATACATCTAGCTGCCATGATATCCAGATCGGCAAAATTTGAAACCAGTTTTGTGAAAGGGCCATTTTCAAACGGTCTAGGACCCCAGCTCCCTACCCCTCTATTCCGAGTTTCTTCAAATGTCGCCTAGTGTCCAAATTTGCAAACGTCTAGCTGCCGTGCTATCCAGATCGGCAGAATTCAGGATCAGCTTTGTGAAATAGCGATTTTTAAACGCTTCAAAAGTCTTGCTTTTGTTTGCTCACAGTACTAGTCTTCTTTTTAAGAAATTTGGCCCAAATTTCCGACTGAATCACTGAATTGTGCTCCAGATCGCCGAAATCTGAGATCCTTTTTGCAAAAAAAGCTAATTCCCGGCCAGTAAAAGGCCCAGCTCCCAACTCACGGTTCATTTCCGCGATCGCCTCGGCGTCATCGGTGTAATCCTCTCGAGAGAAGCTCGTCGTCAGCGTGGGCGGCTCGAAAGATGGCCATAACTGAAATTTCGATAGTTTAATCCGAATTTTTGGGCCGCTAAAGCCAAAAAAAGCCAAAACGCCCTCTAAAAAACAACTCGGTTACCGTACCCAATTTTTGGTGTTTTCTAAAATTTGCTCGTTTACCTCTTTCTCCATCAGAATCGGCACATTTTCCGCTAAATCGGTGATTTTCTGAAGGAAATCCGGAGAGTTTTTGCCGCCTTTTCCGCTCAAAAGAGCCCCGAGAATTTCCATGGATCCCACGCGCAGTTTCTGGAAAGTTTTCATTTTTCTGTGCGATCTGGAGGCTTTAGCAATGAAAGAAAGCCAGATTTCGATGATTTTTAGCCAATCTGGAACTCACAGCAGGCTTGGCCGCAAAATTTTGCGAGTATTTCAAGATTTAAACTTTTCACTTTAGCAATGGGCGATCTGGAGCTCATTGGAGGCTTTAGCAATGAAAGAAAGGCAGCTTTCGATGATTTTTTCGTCGTTCTGGAACGCACAGCAGGCCTGGCCGCAAAATTTTGCGAGTATTTCATGATTTAAACTTTTCATTTTAGCAATGGGCGATCTAGAGCTCATTGGAAGCTTTAGCAATGAGAGAATGCCGGATTTCGATGATTTTTAGCCAATCTGGAACGCACACTGTACGCAGACTTTATTTTAAGCTGATAGCTAAAGCTTAAGCTAAATTTGTAACTTTTTTTGATCATTCTGGAACACCAACCAAACTTGGACTGTGAATGAGCGAGAAACCGGTGTCGATCAGCCATTTCAAAGCCGGCGATCGCTCGTCGAACACCTCGGCCACTGTATACCCAATCGTAATCAAGAGTTGCATTGAAGCTTTGAGAAATTCGTATTCTTTTAGAAACGGATGCGGATTGGTGGAAATCTGGAAAGAAAAATTGAACTTAATCTGGTTTTTTTCCATTGAAAGACTCCAGATTTCAGTTAATTGAAGGAAAAATTGTAAAAAAAAGGATAAAAATATGATATACCGTATTTTCTCTAATAGTTGTGCAACCCTTTGAACACCAAACTTTGAACTGAAGTATCTCGATGTTGAGGTGTCCAATTCAAGTCTTCTTGGTCTCATTAGATGCGCCAGGTCTTTCTCTATCTATTAGTATAAAAACTATTGAGATTGGATGGTCCAAAGCCGAGATACTTCAGTTCAAAGTCGGGGTGCCAAAAGCTCAAGGGTGAGCCGAGTTGGTGACTATTTTACGGTTTCCAATCTTTCCCAGAAGCTCAACACTCAAATCCCCACTAGATCTCATCATCAGCTACATTTTCCGATCCCACATCGATAGGTTCTGATAAGCGGTTCTCGAGATTTCAAAGAATTTAGGCAACGCTCAGGGTCCACTACTATTAGAGAAATAGTGGTATTTCAAGACAAAACAAAAAAGTTCGAGTGGCAGTAAGCGGAGTCGAACCCGGACCCTGTGGGTTGTAGACCAGCGTGCTGCCGACTGTGCCAAGGGAAGCGGTAGACGCCCTTCGAAAAAGTCGCTCTTAACCGAGTTAACCGGGTTAACCGGGGTGACCGGGTTAAGCCGATAAAAGAGAAGAAACGTAGTTAAGAGCGGTTTTTTCTTGGCGGGGATTGAGGTCGCTATGGCGCAGTCGGGAGGGCGCTCGTCTACAAGCCAGAAGATCGGGGTTCGACCCCCCGCACTGCCACCAAATTTTGATTTTTGCAATAAATCGCTAAGAAACCTTTTCTTTGAGTCTTTCGATTCGTTGGATGAGTTGCTGGCAGAGAATTCCTTCAGAGATCATTATTTCGAAGCCTTTTCTGGAGCGTTTTCTTTCAAAACCCTGCCTCAACACTGACCTCTTCTTCCCCAAAATGCACATGACATTTAACGCGTCGTGCGTGATCGGCGAGCCGACGAATTGAGCGATTCGACAAACGAGAAGTGAAAGATTTCCATTCAAAATCATTTCAATTTGCCGCTCGGCCAATGCCTCGAAAAAACCGAGCACAAAATGCGAAACCGCTAACTGATTTGAGTTTGAGTCTAAAACTTTGAAACTTTTGAATTTGATGAACATTTGGCAATGTCAATGTTCATTCTGGAAGTCACAGTGAATTTCTATTCACCTCCAAGCGATTCTCGATCCGGCAAAAAGTCGCTCAACCTTGGCATCAGCGTTTGCGCATATTTTGTGAGATTCTCGTGGAGAAGCTGTAAGTTTTTCAGTTCAGAGGTCAAATTGGAAGTCACGAGGGGATTTGGTGAAATGAAAACGTTGAAATGGTGAAGATTGAAAAAAATGTGAACCTTGTTTCTTGTCGGCTTTTCCTTTACCGCTTTCATGGCCACCACACTGTCCTCGGTCAGCAATCTCGTCAAGATGGACATCACGAGAGCTAGTGCCGTGCTTTGTTCCTCTAGATTCTCAAGGGTAAGGTTTTTGTCTTGACTCACTCTTAGCGATGACGTCATCGAAGGCTTGCGTCCAACGGTTCCATTCACTGGGGAACGTTTGCTCGATTAGGGACTGGAATCAAGGGTTTATTAGAGCTAAAGCCAACCAGGAGCTAGGGTAGACAAGCTAGAAAGCCTGGAGCTGGGCAGACAAGCTATTTACACAACCTTTTCTGCTAAAAATCAATTGGATTCGAGTTCAAGGGATTTTCTCGAATTTCACAACGATTTCCTATTGAATTGATTTATTTTTTGGGAGTTCTGGAGGTCACTAGAAAACTTAAAAACAAAAATTTGGGGAAATTTTGAATTTTAAAAAAAATTTTTAATTTGATTAAGCTCAAGTCAAACCTGACAAGCTGTGGCTGCTTTCTCGCAACAAATGAATCCATTGAGTGCTTTTGGTGATCGGATGAATGCTGAGAACGTTTCGATAACGTTTTTTTGTCGATTTGGCTTCATTTCTCTCCATTTTTCTCTAAATTTTGGGATTTTTGGAAGATTGGGAGATTTTAAGCTTGGAAACTCGTTTTTTGAAATTTGTAAGTCGTTTTTTTTATTGATCGTTTTAAATAGCCGTTGTGACTTCCAAAATTTGATTTAAGCCCAATTTAAACATAATTTTATCGTTTTCTTTCCACGATAATGGCTTGGCTACCGAAAAATCGGAGATGAGCTGAATTTTTCGAGATTTCAAAGTGAAATGGGGTTTTTAAATCAAGAAATAAACGATCTGGAAGTCACAGAAGCGTTTAGAAAAAGATTTAGATTGATATATGCAAATTTCGAATTTGGTATCCGGTATGATAAAAAGATATTCAGCTAATCAGCTTTTCTCGACAATCTCCTGGAAATTTTGTTTTCAATAGCCGTTGTGACTTCCAAAATTCCATTCATGCCCAATTTAAACATAATTTTATCGTTTTCTTTCCACGATAATGGCTTGGCTACCGAAAAATCGGAGATGAGGTGAATTTTTCGAGATTTCAAAGTGAAATGGGGTTTTTAAATCAAGAAATAAACGATCTGGAAGTCACAGAAGCGTTTAGAAAAAGATTTAGATTGATATATGCAAATTTTCTTGCAAATTGAAATGGGGTTTATTGGGAAGGGAAGATTGGGAGATTTTAAGCTTGGAAACTCGATTTTTGAAATTTCTGAGCCGTTTTTTTATCGATCTGGAACGCACTTGAGTTGATAATTGATTAAATTCCAAGCAATCATCTGTAATTCGAGTCGGTGCGAGAAGAGCTCGCTCGCGATGTCGAAGAGGTCACCAATTGGATTCGAAATAAATTCTTGAAGAGCCTAGACGCAAAAAAATTATAGTGTGACCTCCAGAAAGCCCTACCGTAACCTCAGAATCATTTTTAGACAACTTTGTAAACAGTAAATTGCGGAAACCAGTGAATTTCGAGTTCAAGTGATTTTCTCGAATTTCAAAACGGCTTCCTATCGAATAAATGAATTTTCTGGCTGTTCTGGAGGTCACGGAAACACATCCAACCCACCGTAATCGCCTCCTGTCGATCCTCTTGTGTTGTCTCTTGTCCATAGATTCTTTCACACAAATCGACGATCCGCTCAACTCCAAATTCCACCTCGTTGTCGGCATTCGTTTCTTCTCGCATCTAGTTTCTGCTTTTTATTGTAATTGAATGCCAGAAAGGGTGCGTTCAGTCTCAATTTCGAGTTTGATTCAATCACCCAACCCAATCGGCTCAAAATCACGTTTGAACTTTTCAAACCTGATTTTAGCAAAAATTGGAAAGACTTTTCAAGTTATAGGCAAACTTTTTGGGGGTTCTGGAGGGCACACTATAATCCTAGAAAAAGAAAATGTCGACTTGGGGCTTTTTGAGAACCGCGAAAAGTTGCGTAATTGAACCAGCAGATATTTACAAAATTGGCAAGGCTTCTCAAGCTATAGGCTAGTTTTTTGTGAGTTCTGGAGGTCACACTAGAATCCTAGAAAAAGAAAATATCGATTTGGGGCTTTTGGAAATTGCGAAAAGTTGCGTAATTGAACCGGCAGATATTTAAAAAATTGGCAAGGCTTCTCAAGCTATAGGCTAGTTTTTTGTGAGTTCTGGAGGTCACACTAGAATCCTAGACAACGAAAATCTCGATTTGGGGCTTTTTGAGAAAATCTTGGTTGACAGCCATAAATTGCGTAATTGAACCGGCAGATATTTAGAAAATTGTCAAGACTTCTCATGCTATAGGCAAGTTTTTTATAGGTTCTGGAGGGCACACTATAATCCTAGAAAGCGAAAATATCGATTTGAGGCTTTTTGGGAAAATCTTGGTGAACAGTCATAAGTTGCGTAATTGAACCGGCTCAAAATGACGCTTAAACTCTTTTAAACACAAAAATCTCTTTTACAAACGAGGAAACACGGCGAAAACACTTGTCGGTAGCTCTCGGGCGTGGTTCAAAGAAATCCAAATTCCAAAAAAAAATCTCTCAAATTTCGTCAATAAAAAAATTTTATTTCTGCACCAAAAATGTAGCGAAAAAAGAAGAAAAAATGGGAAAAGCATAAAACAAAAAAAATCCGTCATGGCACACACGAAATCGATTGCACAAAAGGGAATTTGGTTGTTGGAAAAATTAGAAATTAGAAAAATTCAAATATTTACACCGTAATCTCGCGAAAAAAAGCGAAAAAAAGCGAAAAAAAGAGTTTGGGTGAATTTCTACGATTTCCGAAAGACTTTTCAAGTCATGGGTACTTTTTCTATGGGTTCTGGAGGTCACATTAGTGAACGAGGAAAAGAAAAATGGAAAAAAGTTGATTTGGCGAGTTTTGAAGTGGCTGTCTAAAAGTACCGTATCCCACGGGTTACGGTAGCTTTCGACAAAGCGCCCCGGGCTTTTTTCTTTTCTAAAACGCGCTCCAAATCGACAATGAGACGATGAATGATAGAAATTTGTGAAAATTACAAAATAAAACAAAAAAAAGCGAAGCACACACTCAATTTTTGGGTTTTATCACAGATTCGATCAAAAATCTTTAGCCAAATACGTCTAAAATCAAAAAAAATATAAAAAATGCTTGAATTGGAAAGCATTATGTCAAAAAAAATCGAAAAATCGATAAAAATGCGATTTTGAAAAATTTGAAAAAATTCCGAAATAGGACTGGAGCAACGCGCGGCGTCTGGTGCACTGAATTTTGAAGATTTCGCGATTTATGGTCGTTCTGGAAGGCAGTTTAGTGTTTCACAACATTTTTGGAGGGTTTAGCAAAGTTTTAAGAGTGCACCAGAGCCGCGCGCTTCTCGACGCTCAAAGCATGACAAGAAGTGCCAGAATTGAGAGAAAACCGATTTTTTTTGGGATCCTGGAGCGCACGAGGGATTATGCCGACGGATTCAAGGATGCTCGCTGATCGTCGAGTCGGCCAGCAGCCATTTTCAGGACCTGAATAAATATCTGAATAACTGAATATGGTTGTGTGGTAGGGCTAAATTTTGACTATCATTCGACGCAGAATGAAATTCCGCATCGAATGACACCAAAATCAACTCAAAATATGGTATCTACGCAAAGTTATGAGGCAAAAAAGTAAAGTGGGCGGAGTTTAGCCAATAACTTTGCTTGGATATTATCTTTTGAGTTCGTTTTGGTGTCATTCGATGCGGAATTCGATTCTGCGTTGAATGATAGTCAAAACCGTCCACTTTAAGTTAAGTCCTAGCCAAAATGGGCGTGGTTTAGCTTTTGAGCCAATAACTTTGCATAGCTACTATATTTTGAGTTCGTTTTGGTGTCATTGGATGCAGAATCGAATTGCGCGTCGAAAGACACCAAAATGACTTCAGAATATAGTATCTATGCAAAGTTATTGGCTAAACTTACTTTTTGCCTCATAACTTTGCTTGGATATTATCTTTTGAGTTCGTTTTGGTGTCATTCGATGCGGAATTCGATTCTGCGTCGAATGATAGTCAAAAGCGTCCACTTTAAGTTAAGTCCTGGCCAAAATGGGCGTGGTTTAGCTTTTGAGCCAATAACTTTGTGTAGATATTAGATTTTGAGTTCGTTTTGATGTCATTCGACGCAGAATCGAATTGCGCGTCGAATGACACCAAAATGACCTCAGAATATAGTATCTATGCAAAGTTATTGGCTAAAAAGCAAAGCCCCGCCCACTCTACTTTTTGCCTCATAACTTTGCTTGAATATTACCTTTTGAGTTCTTTTTGGTGTCATTCGATGCGGAATTCGATCCTTTCTAATGGTTCTAATATGATAACTTTCTCCTTTGCGTACTTTTTAGCAGAGTACGGTGGTTTGGCTAACCAGCTTTCGGTTCTAGGTCCTGGTTTCCCACAGAAAGCTACCGTGCCCTTAAAAAGCTATCGTAATATCGTAAATCGGAAGCTATCGTATTTTAGAATAGAGTACGATAGCTTTTTTCTAAAGCGCACCTTTTAGAGCTCGAATTTACAGACTACAGTAGACAATGATCCACTAGGAACGTGTTCGCCCAATTAACTTTTTTTTGAGTAGACAGATTTTAATGAAACTTTGGCTTTTTCTTAGTTGGATAGCACGTAAAAATTGGGATTGATTAGATTGATGAAATTCTTGACTTTTAGAGAATCGATTTTAGACCCACAATCTCCATGATATCCTCCTCTGGGACTGTTGTGGCCGAGTGATGGGGCAAATTGCCGAGAAATTTCAACCCCGGCACATCATCGATGTCCGTTCGCTGATCGTTGAACCGTTTCGACTGAGATTTGATCACCAAATCATACAAATCCTCGTCGAAGCCCGGCGTGTCGCTAAAATTATTCCAATCAAAGTGCGATAGGGTTTTTCAGTCGTTCTGGAAGTCACACTTCTCTAAAAAGTGCTTTGGATTACTGTAGGTTGATTTTCAAGTCAAGTCGAGCTACCGTAACCCTTGGAGCATTTATCTACCGTATCCCAATGATAACGATAGCCGCAAAGCTGGGATTCTCTAATCTGGAAGTCACGCTTCTCTAAAAAGTGCTTTGGATTACTGTAGGTTGATTTTCAAGTCAAGTCGAGCTACCGTAACCCTTGGGGCATTTATCTACCGTATCCCAAGGCCAACAGTAGTCGCAAAACTGGCATTCTCTAATCTGGAACTCACACAATCTTTTGCAATACATCATCTCGATCGGCGAGTCCGGGGAAGAGGTGAGCCCTTTGCTCTTCCATTCGTCGGCCCTGTGCCGCCAGCAGGTACTCGATGAATTGCTCGGGGGTTTCTGAGAAATAAAGTTTTCGTTTTGAAAACCTTTCAATCTGGAGGTCACACTGTTTTTCTAGACAATTACCGTATCCAGTAATCGTCATACTGTCTGTCTGCCTTGGGCCCCGGTTCGTGAGATCAGTCAAAATTCCGGCGTCACATCTGAAAAGTTGAAATTCTTTTAAATGCAATTCTTTTAAATGCAATCCTTTTAAATGCAAATTTTGCTGCTTTTTGCAAACCTTTGATCGTTTAGCCGTTTTCCTTGCACATTTAGGAGCAAATCGAAGAAGGCGTCCTGTTTGGCGAGCTCCTCCTCCGTGGTGAGCTGAAAACGGAGGTTTTGTACAAAATTTGATCATTCTGGAAGGCACAAGACATGCTGAGATAGCTTTTAACTTATTTGGAGCATTTTGAATTTTAAGGCAAAAGGGAGTACGGTAGCTGAGGGTGCGCTTTAGAAAGTAGGGCATGAAAAGATAGATCTTTTACAAAATTTGATCATTCTGGATGGCACAAGACATGCTGAGATAGCTTTCGACTTATTTTGAGCATTTTGAATTTTAAGCCATAGGAAGTACGGTAGCTGGGAGTGTGCTTTAGATCATAGGCATGGAAAGGAAGATTTTTTACAAAATTTGAGCATTCTGGATGACACAAGACATTCTGAGATAGCTTTTAACTTATTTGGAGCATTTTGAATTTTAAGGAAAAAGAGAGTACGGTAGCTGAGGGTGCGCTTTAGAAAATAGACATGGAAAGGAAGATTTTTTACAAGATTTGAGCATTCTGGAACTCACAAGACATGCTGAGATAGCTTTTAACTTATTTGGAGCATTTTGAATTTTAAGCCATAGGGAGTACGGTAGCTGGGAGTGTGCTTTAGAAAATAGGCATAGAAAGGGAGGTTTTTTTACAAAATTTGAGCATTCTGGAACTCACAAGACATGCTAAGACAGCTTTCAACTTATTTTGAGCATTTTGAATTTTAAAGCGAAAGGGAGTACGGTAGCTGGGAGTGTGCTTTAGAAAATCGAAAAACCGAAAAACGACTCACTTTTGAATTCAACTGTGTATCCGATGAGGAGATCGGCTGCCGACTCAGCCCACAATCCGTTCTTTCATCCATCTGCGGTTCCCGCAACTCATTCACCGACCGGCACAGTCTTGTCGACGGTTCTCCATCAGGGTCGGCCGTCCAATCAAATTGGATCTGAAAAGGCAATCGGATTGTCTAAGCTGGAGCGCAGGCAACTAGAGTTCGGCAAACAAAACCGAAACCAAAACAGACCAAAACCAAAACCAAAACACCAAAAAAAAACCAAAACACGACCTCGAAATTTCGAAGCAAAAAATAGCCTATGGGATAGATTTTTGGACGCTGATTTCAAATCTGCAAACAGATTTTCGCTAGCTCCTCCCAATCGCGAGATTTGGTTAGTTTTGGTTTTGGTTTTGGTTTGTTTTGGTTTGTTTTGGTGGTTTTGGTTAAGTTTTGTTTTCCGAAGTCTACACGCAACAATATTATTAGCTTTTTAGATGCTTTTAGACGTTTTTGAGCCATTTCCCCCCTCGCTCACCTCTCCATCGATCAACAATGTCTGCGAGTTGTCGTCGATCAAATTCGTCAGCTTTTTCGAGTGCATCTCGAGCGCTGTTCGATCTCCCATCTGAAGAATTGCATTTAGAATTAGAATTAGAATTAGAATTAGAATTGCATTTATGGAAAACGATCGATTTTTTGGAAGAAAAAGCCAATTTTTTCGGACAATTAAGAGATCGCTCAATTTTTTCTGCTTTGCCATTAGCAAAATAAATAATTTTACAACTTTTACAGCTAATTGGAAGGCACGAAGAAGAATGGAATAAAAATTGGAATGATTTGCGCGAAAAATTCGATTCAAGATTTTGCGTAATTGATCCACCGAGATTTTGTGGTTAATTTGAGGTGCTGGAAAAATTGTAGTAATCAAAAAGTGAGTTCTGGATGTCACAGATTGGGAAACGATTCTTTGAAACGAGCAAAGTACAGAGAATTCTTTGCACCAGAATCGACCCCGCCGGATCGCGTCGACTTTTCGCGAAAAGGGAAACGTAATGCCGGCCAATTTCGGCGTTTTTCTTTCATCCTGGACGTCACACTATCCCATTCGCTAATCAAAAAGACAAATTTTTCGACTTTTTTTTGAAAATAAGTTTTTTGTATGGTAGACATCCAAAATTAGCATTTTTTAAAAAAATGGCTGAAATGGCTAAAATCCCTAGCCTCTAGGGACTCCAGAATTAGAATTAGCACGCAAAAAACGTGAAAAATTACGATTTTAGCTGTATTTGCGCCATTTTCCCCTCCGTTCTTAGTACAGTAATGTAGGCACTCAAAAATTGATCTAAACTCAAATTTCTCATGCTCATTTTCTGTTGTGCGTTCCAGCTTGAGAAATGGCTTTTGAGAAAAAACGTAAAAACGCATTTGAATCACTAGAAAAGGGGTGATAAAGAGAAATTCGGTTATCATCGAAATTTTAGTCGCAAAAATTTGCATTCAACCAAATTTGAGTCATGTTTTCGCCGATCTGGAACGCATGTTTTCGGAAAATCCCCAAAAATCGAAGAATCAACTCCTTTGCGGATAACTCGAGAACAATTGGGTAACTGAACCGGGGAAATTTGTAAAAAAAGGCAAAAAAAGCCAAAAAAGACAAAAAAGGCAAAAACAGGCAAAAAGAAACAAAAGAAATGACGAAAATCCCCTTCTTTTCGCGCTGAATCAGTGGAAATCAGAGAATTTTCTTTCAAAAAGACAAAATCCTTTTCTAAGACAAAATCCTGCCTAATTGGACGTTTCAAAGAGCTTTCCAGGCTTTTTTTTCACTTTCCCATGAAAGAAAGCAGTCAGAATTACATTAGAAATTTCAAAAAACAAAAAAAAGCAAAAAAAATGGCCGCCGGCAGCAACCGGGATCGAACCCGGGTCCCCTGAGCCGTGGCAACCGACTGCAACCAATTGCACTACCGATTGCGCCATGATGGATAGATTTTTAGAGGATAGTTTTTCCGGATCTAAAATCATTTTTGGGTCCTGTGCGTTCCAGGATTTACGAATAGCAAAAAAGATTTTGAAAAAACGCTGAAAAATTGGCACAAATTTGCTCGAAGTCTGATCGACGAAAATCAAAATTAAAATTCATCATTTCCGATGCTCATTTCAAAGAGAGCAAACAGAGTGCCCTCCAGCTAGCCGCATTGACGTGAAAATATTTGTTTTTTTGAGTCCAGGAGCTGGGCAAGGCCACGGAAAGGCTTTCAGAGTCGGATTTCAGAAAATCGTGGTTTTTCTCGAAAAAATCAGCGTCTTTTCGGCCTCTTCTGGATGGCATCTGGTTCAAATTTCCCCATCTCAACATCCACCCAATTAATCCCCAATTTGACGTCAATTTCTGGCCGATTTGTGTCTTTTTTTCTTTTTATCTCGCCTCTTTGCAGAAAGGGATGAGTTCGAGAGAAAAAGCGATGTTTAAAATGGAAATTCTTAGGCTATTGAAAGGGAAATGGTCGATCTGGAACGCACATAGGGCAATGAAATCAAAAAATCCAAGGCTTGACCATAGTTTAAGCACATCGAATGGAAGGGATGAGTTTGAGAGGAAAAGTGATGTTTAAAATGGAAAATCTTAGCCTATTGAAAGGGAAATGGTCGATCTGGAACGCACACCGATTAAAGAAATCAAAAAATCCAGAGCTTGACCATAGTTTAAGCACATCGAATGGAAGGGATGAGTTCTAGAGGAAAAGTGATGTTTAAAATGAAAATTCCTAGCCTATTCAAGTGAAAATGGTCGATCTGGAACGCACATCGGTTAAAGAGATCAAAAAAACCAGAGCTTGACCATAGTTTAAGCACATCGAATGGAAAGGATGAGTTCTAGGGAAAAAGTGATGTTTAAAATGGAAAATCTTAGTTTATTCAAGTGAAAATGGTCGATCTGGAACGCACACCGGTTAAAGCGATCAAAAACTCCAACGCTTGCCCATCGTTTAAGCACATCGAATGGAAGAATCGGGTTGACGTAAATTTCTCGTCAGCTTTAGCCTCGAATTCAAAAATTTCATCGGATTTGGGTCTTCTGGAAGGCAATTTGATGATTTAAAGGAAAAAAAATGAGGATTTTCTACGATTTAGCGATGCTCGATTTGCACCACGATAGCTAGCTGATCAAAAATGAGAAAAGCCGTCAATGCTTAGAATCTTTTGCAATCATCGTCTATTCTGGATGTCATGCTAGCGATACGTCACGTAAAAGAACTGATTATTGTAATATTCCGCGATGCTCCAAATGACGCTTGTAACTTGGGTGATTGTAGAATAAAAAAGTGAAAAACCAGAAAAAAAAGTTTCGAATTGAAGGAAATGAAAGGAAATGAAATCTAAAATGAAAAGATTTTCCATTTTCTTTGTTTTCCAGACTCTAGAGCTCCTCCCGGAGGCTCATCTTACAAATGGGCACTGAGCACACTCCTCTCCTCTTCCCCGCCCTTTCTTAGCTAAACAATGAGTTTCTGGTCGCTCTTTTAGCATTTTCTGCCAATCTGGAGTGCAGCTTGGCTGAATAGCGCAAAAAGAACGGCTGTTCTGGCGGGGAAAATTCGATGTGAATGGGAGAAGTAGCTGATGAATTACAAATGCTTTACTAATCGGCTTTTGAGTTTTTTTTTGTTTGTTTTGGGGTTCCTGGTAGGCACATGAGCGTCTGCGTGGGTCAGAATAAGAAAATGATAAAGTTGGCTTGAGGGGGTCTGCTGTGATCCAGCATCAGGTTCAGGACTGGGTCAATTTCTAGCTCAAAACAGGCTTGACAGGTAAACTTGCAGATGGACTTTCAATTATGGATGTCAGTTTAGTGTTAGGGATAGGAATATACAGGTATTGTAGACTAGAGTGTTTAGGGCTGGGTCTTCGGTTCAGGACTGGGTCAATTTCTCGCTCAAAACAGGCTTGACAGGAAAACTTTCTGATGGACTTTCAATTATGGATGTCAGTTTAGTGTTAGGTATAGGAATATACGGGTATTGTAGACTAGAGTGGTTAGGGCTGGGTCTTCGGTTCAGGACTGGGTCAATTTCTCGCTCAAAACAGGCTTGACAGGAAAACTTTCTGATGGACTTTCAATTATGGATGTCAGTTTAGTGTTAGGTATAGGAATATACGGGTATTGTAGACTAGAGTGGTTAGGGCTGGGTCTTCGGTTCAGGACTGGGCGAATTCCTCGCCCATAGAAGGCTGTATTCCGAAAATTTGCATTTATTTTTAAGATATGGATATCACGGAAAATATTTCAGCTAACGATACCCTGTGTAAGTGTTTTTCTGGATAATTTACCTATCCAGCCTCAACACCTCCACCTCCACTACTACCAGCGCCTCTCCGTCAATCACCCAAGAATCACTTGACGTCAATTACTTGACTTCCACTTTTTCTGGCCTACTGACATCCAGAATGAACAATGCTAGGGGGATTTCAGTATCTTTCCGACTGAATACTCAAATTACAGCCTTGATTCGGGTTTGAAGTCATTTCTCCGTCATTTTATTTCCTCTAGTCTAACTTCTATTGGATAATCAGCGAAGCTGGAAGTCACACTTTTCGAAAATCTCTTTAGAAGGAAGAAATTTTGCATAAAAAGACGCAAGGAAAATGGGCGGACACAGTTGACGTGGAAATTTCTCGAATTTCAACAAAGCCAGAAAAATCTTTTCGAATATTCAGCGAAGCTGGAAGTCACAGAAAAAGATGGATCACAGAAAAGTGATATTTTATGCAAATTTTGAGTGCTAGTAAATAGGTGTATTGTGTAGTGATTCGCCAAAAAACTGGTTTCAAAAAGTTTTTTTTGCGAAAATTTTGTCATGTGACATCCAGATGGGGAAATGGTTTTCAAAAAAAAGGCCAATCTTTTTAAAAACATGCAAATTTCGGCGAGGAACGCCAAAAGGGGTTTTTTTGCGGACCAAATACGGACCCTGCCATTTTTTGCCGGGAAAACTCCGCAAATGAACCCACTTTTTGGGCTCAATTTTCAGCCATTTCCAGCTTTTCGGCCTTTCCTTTGTCGGAAAAGGGCAAAATTGTGGCAAAACTCGACTGGAACTGATTGCCTCAAAAAAAAGTCGGAATTCCCCAAGAATTTTGACACAACAAAACTGGAAACGAGAAACTGGAAGGCACAAAAGAGAATTCGATAAATTTTTCTTGTTTTTAAGCTGTTTAAAAATTATGGAATTTGTATGGTTTGGGACTGGGTCAAAAATGTGCAAACGCAGGCCATCTAGTGCACTGGCTTTTCGATTTCTGAGTGATCTGGATGGCACTCGACGCATTCGAACAAACTTTTTCACCAAATTACGTCATTTGAATTTAAGGCAATTTGTGTGGTTTGGGACTGGGTCAAAAATGTGCAAACGCAGGCCATCTAGTGCACTGGCTTTTCGATTTCTGAGTGATCTGGATGGCACACGACGCATTGGAACAAACGTTTTCATTAAATTACGTCATTTGACTTTACGGCAATTTGTGTGGTTCGGGACTGGGGGAAAAGGGAGAAACGCGAGCCACCTAGTGCACCAAAACTTGCAATTTTCGGCGACCTGGATGTCATTCTTGCTCGCCAGCAAGTCAGATTTGGGAATTTTTGAAAAATAGAAATTTTCAAATTTCAAAAATTTTGAAACTTTCTAAATTTCAAAAAATATTTTCCAACTTCTCAAACTCCCAAAAATAAAATTTCTTAAAACCAATCTTTCAAAGATTTAAAGATCCACTCGTTTTTAGGCTTTGTCCAGTTATTTTTTATTTTCAAGGCCTTTTTGCGGAGCCCTACGCGGAGGAAATTGAGTTTACTCAAAAATCTCGAAGATTTTCAAGGCAACAAAACTTTTTTGAAATCTAGCCCGTCATCCTGGATGGCACAGCACAGGAAAATAAAGTTTTCTTTCGAAAATTCAAAAATTCAAAAATTTGAAATTTTAAAAAATTTACCAAAAAAGCCGAGTTCTCGATGAGTTGGAGAGCCAAAATTTTGAGCATTTTTGTGAAATCTTAGAATTTTAGTTTTAGTGAATGAATTTTAGATGTAAAATGGGATTTTGGTCACTTAAAAGGTCTGAAAATCGTGTTCTTCAGGGTGACGCAAAATTTGAGGCCAAAATTGGCGCCTATGCCCGGAAATTGGGGGTTTTGGAAAGAGTTTGGCAAGATTTACGGCCATCTATTAATGGGACGGGTGATTTTTTGGCCGATTTCGAAATCATGGAGCTCACGTAGACAAAAATGAACATTTCAAGTCGAAAAGTCAAAAAAGGAAATTTTGAAAAAAATTTCTTTTGGAATCGAGTGGAGGGAAATTTCCGTAACGCGTCACCTGACGATTCTGGCTAGATGAAACTGTCTTGTGACATCCAGAATTAGCATTGAATGGAAAAGTTTTGAAATTTGCATGCTAATTCGCGAGAAAACTGTCTAGTCTATCGCCTCTATCGCCACCTGGGGAAGAGCTGGAATTTCCCGGAAATGCCCAGAAATCACAAATATTTCAATCACATTTACTACAATGCCACCCAGCTAGGGCTTAGCACCAGTGATCGGTGGAGGTTGACACGGAATTTCCCATCAAAAGCGTCCAGTCCTATATCGTCGGGGCATCTAATTTCCAAAACGCGCCAACTGACGATTCTAGCTGGATGAAACTGTCTTGTGACATCCAGAATTAGCATTGAATAGGAAAGTTTTGAAATTTGCATGCGAATTTGCGAGAAAAACAGCGCCAACTGGGGAGCTGGAATTTCCCAGAAACAAAATTTCCAGAAATCGCAAAAATTTCAATTACACCCACTCCAATGCTATCCAGCTAGGGCTTAGCATTGGTGATCGACGGGGGTCGACACGAAATTTTCCATCAAAAGCGTCCAGTCCTCTATCGCCATCTATTCGCCGGGCGATAATTCGATTTCCCGTTCTCACTCCTTTTCCCATGCCAATACCCATCACTAACCCGGCTCTTGCGGAAAAAAAACGGCTGTCTTTTCCAGAGGGAACCTCTTGAAAGGACATCTCCGGAAAATCGAAACTCCGTCTTTTTCTGGTCACAGAATTCATAACTCGAAGATTCGCAGAAATCGCAAAAATTTCAATCACACTCACTCCAATGTCATCCAGCTTGGGTTTAGCACCGGTGAGCGGTGGGGGTTGACGCAGGATTTCCCATCTAAAGCGTCCAGTCCTATATTGTCATCTTTTCGGATGGCGATAATTCGGCTTTCCCTTTGCCGAAATCGTTTAAAACAAAGAAATGCTATCCAGAACACGAGATGGTTGTTGTAATTAGAAAATTGAGAGCAAAAGAATAGCTTTAAGGTCGACTTAAAGTTTGGTCGACTCCGATCCACTCCTATCCACCTCGGTTCACTTCCCCGTTGGTCTTTTGATCAATAAAATGTTCTCTTTTCATTAGTCAGGGCATTAATTGGGTTTTTCGTGTTTCCTGGGAGAAGGGAGGGAAATGGCAGGTGACTCTTTTCTAGTAATTGTCTCGAATGGTCAAGTGATTTAGGGACTAGGCCAGGAAAATTGGACTGACTATAGGAAATAGATTTTGAGTTGAAGAAAATGGAGATCTGGAAGTCACAGCAGACTTTGAGAACAAGGAAAAGGTCGATTTTGAATTTTAAAAAATTTTTGAAAAAAAAAATTTGCATTGAAAAAAAATTTGCATTAAAAATAAAAATTTTTTTTTTGAAAACTCCCAAAACTAGCTTTGTATTTAGATGCTGTGCGTTCCAGATTGAAATGTCTGTGATTTCAAATTTCCGGAAAGCGGTTCCTGGTTGGAGAAAATGCTCGAGAAGTTAAATTCTCGATTTTCAAGCTCTTCTTTCAAGATTTTTCCAAGAATTCGACATTTTTGAGAATTCCGAAAGTTGACCGACCTGTTTCGCCAATTTCCTGCCCATTTCGAGGAAGTACGCGGCTTTCCTGAGGTCACTTTGATAGAAAAAGTCAAGTGAGAGACTCGAGAGGGCTCTCATTTCCCCGGCCACATCTCCGCATTCACGAGCCAGCTTCAGGTGTCGCAAGTGGAATTCGGTGGCTGAAAAAGGATTTGATTTGAATTCGAAAGCAAAGTGTGCATGGATTTTAATAGTTTCAAAAAGTAGCTATCTTGGGGTGCGATTGGGGAGTATGAAATGGTGACACTGGAGGGTTTGGAAAGAGTTTAGCAAGATTTACGGCCATCTATTGATGAAACAGGTCATTTTTTGGCCAATTTTGAAATCATGGAGCTCACGTAGACAGAAAATGATAATTTCAAGTCGAAAAGTCAAAAATGAAAATTTTGAAAAAATTTCAGTTAGAGGGAAATTTCCGTAACGCGTCAATTGACGATTCTAGCTGGATGAAACTGTCTAGAGACATCCAGAATTAGCATTGAATAGGAAAGTTTTGAAATTTGCATACGAATTTGCGAGAAAAATGTCCAGTCCTCTATCTCCACCTGGGGAAGAGCTGGAATTTCCCAGAAATGCCCAGAAATCACAAATATTTCAATCACATTCCCTCCAATGCCATCCAGCTAGGGCTTAACACCAGTGATCGGTGGAGGTTGATGCGGAATTTCCCATCAAAAGCGTCCAGTCCTATATCGTCCGGGCATCTAATTTCCAAAACGCGCCAACTGACGATTCTAGCTGGATGAAACTGTCTTGTGACATCCAGAATTAGCATTGAATGGAAAAGTTTTGAAATTTGCATGCGAATTTGTGCGAAAAACAGCACCACTAGCTTCAGGATTGGTTTTTTGCGTGGAAAAGTCCTGGTTTTCGTCAAATCATGGGAAAAGCAGTCACGTGGAAGAAAAGCACCCCTTAGAAACTTTAAAAGAGGACTTTGGCCACTTGAAAACGTCAATTTCACACGTTAAAATTTTTTTTTTGGAAAATTTGAAAAATTCAAGTAAACAACCCGGTTTTTGCCATTGATTTGCCCAAATTTCTCACCCAATGGATAGTCCTTGATCGCTATCGCCGCGTTTGCCAGCGAGAAGCAATTCTGCGCCTCCGCGTACTTGTCCTCGGTCTCGTGCGCCACCGAGTAGGCCAGGCGGTAGTACTCGATCGCTTTGCGAGCCTAAATTCGAATATCTGATAGATTTTTATAAATAATTTTTTGAAATTCGGTCATTCTGGATGTCACAACAAATTCTGGTTTAGTTAAAAGGGGAAAAAATGAAAATTGAATAAGTTGATTTCTGACGTTACAGGACTGAGTGATTTTAGAGATGAATATGCTAGCTAGCTGGTTGACTCGAATAAATTTGGGCCTTCTGGAATGCACTAAGCCCACCTCGTTCAGCATCATATGCGCGTTGGCCAAATTTGTGTAGGCTCGACGAGACGCTTGTCGATCGCCGAACTGGTGCGCGATGTCGAGACGCTAAAATTTTTTCAACTCAACCAGCACTCATTCTGGATGTCACACTTTCATTTGGAGCACTTAAAAATCGAATTTCTTTATTTTCGGACCACCTGCATATGGTAGTCGACAGCGCCGCGAAAATCGCGAAGAATATAAAAGTTGTTGCCCAAATGTCCGAGAATTCGGCCGACGAACATCGAGTCGTTTAGCGTGCGTGCCAGATCGAGGTTCACCCTTAAAATCAGCTCAATTTTCCATATAAAAACCTTAGAATTTTCGGTGAACGTCATTTGTACCGTAGCTGATGGATTAAAATTTGAAAAACGGTTTTAAACCACTTCCATCATGGTCCGTGAGGTCCAGATTGGCCGTAAATTAAGCGCTAATTGGGTAAAAATGAATTCTCGTGGGATAAATTCGCTCAAAATCGATCGCTTACCTGAAATAGTCGTTGCTCTTGTTTAGATCATCTTTCGCTTGTTGCCATGTCGGTCCGTCGACATCATTTGTCGATGGACACATCCGGGAAAGCTCTTTCCCCCGAGCTTGATGCGCAGTACCCAAATGAAACAAGGCACGCGATTCGAGGAACTGAAATTTCGGAGAATGGTTAGAATTGAAAGGAATTTGAGGGATAGAATTGTTTTGAAGCAATCTTAGAACCCTAATTGGCTTCCTAGCTAGGCCATTTTCTTACAAGATAGACTCAGGAAGGCTCAGGAAGGCTCAGAAAGGCTCAGGAAGGCTCAGGAAGGCTCAGGAAGGCTACAAGATAGGCTTAATTGACAGAAACGTAACGTAAACATTTGTCGGTTCTTTTTGCCATTGGTTTGCCAGCCCAGCTCCTTCCAATTTGACTATTTTGACTATCATTCGATGCAGAATTGAATTGCGCTTCGAATGACACCAAGATGACCTCAGAATATAGTATCCATGCCAAGTTATGCGGCAAAAAGTAAAGTGGGCGGGGCTCAGCTTTTTAGCCAATAACTTTGCTTGAATATTATATTTTGAGTTCGTTTTGGTGTCATTCGATGCGGCTTCGATTCTGCGTCGAATGACACCAAAATGACCTCAGAATATAGTATCCATGCAGATCTATTGGCTAAACTCCGCCCACTTTACTTTTTGTCTCATAACTTTGCTTGAATATTATATTTTGAGTTCTTTTTGGTGTCATTCGATGCGGAATTCGATTCTGCATCGAATGATAGTCAAAATAGACAAATTGGAAGGAGCTGGGCTGAGAAAAACACGAAAAACAATGTTAAAAAGAACCAATAGATGTTTTCATTACAAGTCTAGAACAATTGAAGTCTAACCAGCCCTGTTTTCGACTCACCCGATCGTTCAATTGTTTCGCTAGCTTGAGTTGCGTTTCGAAGTATGACAAAGCCATCTCATATTGTCCCACGGCTTTCATCGCGTTTCCGAGATTCCCGCACGCTTTCGCCTCACCCGTTCGATCGTTGAGCACCCTAGAGAAAGAGATTTTCACTATTTTTCCCTATTTTCCACTATTTTTCACTATTTTTCCCTATTTTTCGCTATTTTTCCGAATCCTGGAGCTCAAAGCTTGAGTTGAAAACTTTTAAAGAAAAATAGAGTCGATTTCGATTTTTCTCTACTACGTGACATCCAGGATAGACAAAGGAAAAAGATTTTCTCAAAAAAAAAACAAATTAGGAACCCTTTTAAGGCCTTAACTCTATTCGTGAGGTCCAGGATTGATGGAACAAGGAGAAATTTTGGGGATTGTTTTGTAAGAAGCTTTAAAAGCAGCATAAGACTCACCTGGCCAACAGCAAATCGTTTCGGTGAAACTCGATGGCTTTCGAGTAGGATCCGACGGAGAAAAAGGCGTTTCCTAGTTGGGAGTAAATGGCGGAAAGGGTCAGTAAATCGGAGGTGCCGATGGCGATTGCCGCCTCCATCGATTCGATTCCTGGAAATTTTGAAAGAATTGGGTGTTGGCTAACTGTTGGCTGGCTCGGGCTTAGGCTTGGACTTAGGCTTAGGTTTGGGCTCAGGCTCAGGCTTAGGCTTGGACTTAGTGCGAAAGCTCGTGGTTAGCGCCTCGCAGTGAGTCTATGTGGGTTTGGGTTAACCCCCCATTTTCTGGATGACGTTAGGCTAAGGCTTAGGCTTGGGTCAAGGCTTGGGCTCAGGCTTGGGCTTGGGCTTGGGCCTTGGCCTAGGCTCCTCTAAGCCCAAGCCGAAGCAAGAATCTAGCATCAATTCATCCTTTGATTTGGTGTTTGGGGTCTGGAAAGGCCTAGCTATGGACTGAGCCTAAGCCTGAGCCTAAGCTCGAAGTCTAAGCCTAAGCCTAAAGCTGAGCCTGGGCCCGAGCCTAAGCCTGAGCCCAAACCTTGACCCAAGCATAAACCTAAGCCTAAGCCCAAGCCTAAGCCTGAGCCTAAACTTGAAAATGGTTTGGTTTTCGTCAAATTAGGTTTGAGAATTGGCCAGATAGGAAAAAATGGAAAAAAATGACCCAGCTCGAAGTTCAGGATCGCGTTTAAAAAGCTTTACGCGCTCCGAGACAGGTAGGCTAGTGGATAAGGCGCTTGGATACAAAGCGAGACAATCCCTCTTTGCTCTGGTTCGATTCCTCCTCGCGCCAACTATTTTGGAATTCTTCGCAAATTCCTTTTCTCTATCTTTGCTTTAAGTAGTTATGTTTTAGGCTCGTTTACTACTTCTAATGATGCTTATAGAACTGTAGAGTAGCTTGGAAAGTGGATGGCGATTATTCCGATGATTTTCAAATGATTTTCAAAACTGATTTATTTTTTTAGAAAACCTTGTTTCGAAAGAGCCCAGAAAGAGCCCTCTTTCGAAATTTCCTCTCCAAAAACGATTCCTATAATGTTTTTCGAGCTCAATGACCTCCAGGATTAATAGATCAGTTCTTATTTTCTATGCTTTCCGCAATTTGATTCAAATTTCGAGCATGAACGCTTTTTGACCGCTTCACCGTTTCTAATGGCTCTTTTTTCGGGAAAAATCCAACATTTTTCACTCAAATGCACTCCAGATTGGAAAAATTTGAGAAAATTTTCCTTTCCCCGACTCACCACGATCAAAATGCCCATCGCGAATCAAACGCTCGCCCTCTTTCGCCACCTCCAAACACCGCTCATTTCGGTCTTTCATTCAGCGGGCGGAGATCGAGTTGAGACTTGGAAAATGATCTGAAATCAATAGGAAATTGATAGGAAATTGATAGAAAACGATAGGAAAACGATAGGAAACGATAGGAAAGCGATCTGAAATCAATTTAAATCAATTTAAATCAATTTAAATCAATCTAGATCAATCCAAATCAATTTAAATCGATCAAAATCAATCAAAATCAATCTAAATCAATCTAAATCAATCTAAATCAATTTAAATCAATTTAAATCAATTTGAAATCAAATCCTGGATGTCACTAAAGCCGAAATAAGCAAAGACAAAGACAAAGAATAAGCAAAGCAAAGAAATTAGAGCGAAGAGTAACCAGCAGTTAATAGTAAGTTAATTCTCGAAGATTTTCCCATTTTCTGATGCTGTGCATTCCAGGATGGGGAAAATAAGCAAAAATTTTTTGGCTATAGACAAGAAAACGCTTGGAAATCGACTGAAAGCAATAGCCAGAGCAATATTGGTTTTTTTAACAATGGAGGACATTAAATGAATTTTTGGGTGCCGTGCACTCCAGGAAAGCCCAAACAATGCTCAGAATTTGATTTTGATATTTTTCTGGGGGCTAAAATCGGGTGATCAAGTTGACGGGGTGGATGGGACAAATAGCGGGGTTTGGAAGGGCTGGAACGGTAAACATCAGCCCAGTGCGCTCCAGAACTCCGCTTGGACCCTTCAAAACACTCATCCCAGCATTCACTGATCGGGAAATCGATCAGCTATGGAAAAAAGGTGGAGACAAGTAAGTTTTCTGGGGAACAAGTAAGTTTTCTGAGCTCGGAATCAAGCCAAAACCTGACAGAAACCTGCTGCGCCTTGCTGCGCCTTGCTGCGCCTTCCAGGATTTCGTTTGCGAGAATTTCCTTTTAATTTCCCCATTCATTTCCCCCTTCAATTGAAATTTTTTCCTCTTGCAGTCAAAGAAATTCGACTCTCATTAAAAAATCGAATGCCACGAGACCAAAAACAGCAATTATTTCGATGAGAAGAATCGGCTTTGTGAAAGAAATGCTTTTTGAAATGAAATTTTCCTTTAGAGATTTTAAAGATGACAATTCTGAGGGATTTAGACACGATTGTTAACAAAAAAGCGGACATTTCAATGATTTAAAAGCCATTCCTGGAATGCACAAGTGCTAAAGAAGCCAGAAAATTGCCAATTTTGCCAATTTTGAGAAAACGATAATACAACGAATTGATGGCTTTGGTTCAGTTACGCAATAATAATCGAAAGTCGAAAATTGATTTTCTGATTTAAAAACTGGATTCAAACAATTGTGTGACCTCCAGATAAGCCAAAAATTATGTCAGATTTTGAAAAGAAAGCCTTACAGCTAATGTACGGCTTTGGTTCAGTTACGCAATAATCTGCTTTTCTGAAAATTGTTTCATGATCAGAGAAATCGTTGCAAAAGATCATGTGCGTTCCAGATCGGCCAAAAAATTTGTCAGATTTTAAAAAGAAAGCCTTACAGCTAATGTTCGGCTTTGGTTCAGTTACGCAATAATCTGATTTTCGAAACTCCCTTTTCTGATCCAAAAAACTGGATGCAAAAGATCGTGTGCGTTCCAGATAGGCCAAAAAATTTGCCAGATTTTGAAAGCAAAGCTTTAAAGCTAATGTTCGGCCTTGGTTCAGTTACGCATTGATCTGATTTCTGAAAATTGCTTTTCTGATTTAAAAACTGGATTCAAACAACTGTGTGACCTCCAGATAAGCCAGAAAATTTGTCAGATTTTGAAAAGAAAGCCTTACAGCTAATGTTCGGCCTTTGGTTCAGTTACGCAAATCAAGAATGAGCCAATAATTCAAGAAAGAAATCCCGGGTGAACCACGAGATGACGCTAACGACAACGATGGAAATCACGAAAATTGAGGGCCCACTTGGTTGGAGCTGAAAAGAAAAAGAAACGAAAAAAAAGAGGGAATCGGGGCAAATCGGGGCAATGCATTTGGAGATGAAAAAGGGGGGAAAAGGGGCAGAATTGCTCATCGACGAGACACAAATCAGCCCCCATTCCATCCAGTTTCAAGACGCAGAGGGCAGTGCTGAGGGAGGGGCAGAGAGCAGAGAAAGAGGGGAAAGGAGGGAAAGCGGATGCCTCCCGGGCAGCGCCAGAGCACGCTTTAGAATGGTAGCGATTTTTAGCGAATTTGGCCATGAATGGTTATAAGAATGAGATTTTTGAGCATCCTGGAATGCATTAGGTAAAATAAGCTGAAAAAAGAGGGAAAGCGGACGCCTTTAGGGCAGTGTAGGGGCACGGTTTAGGACTGAGGCGATTTTCAACGATCCTGGTACTTGTTTGCTATAAAAAGAGAATTTTTGAGCATTCTGGAACGCACAGTATACAATGGTTTAAAGAAAATTGGAAGAAATTAGATAGAAATGTAGGGCAGAGGGACATGCTTTAGGACGGAGGCGACTTTCAGCGATTCTACCACGTATCGGATCTAAGAATGAGATTTTTGTGCATCCTGGAAGTCACAAAGTTGACTTAGTCAAGAGAATTTTAGAAATCGACTGTTTTCCATGGTCTCAAAAGAGCACGGTTTAGGACTGAGGCGATTTTCAGCGATTCTACCATGTATCGGATCTAAGAATGAGATTTTTGTGCATCCTGGAAGTCACAAAGTTGACTTAGTTAATGAGGATTAAGAAAATCGACCTCCTTCATGGTCTCAAAGGAGCACGGTTTAGGACTGAGGCGATTTTCAGCGATTCTACCACGTATCGGATCTAAGAAGGAGATTTTTGGGCATTCTGGAAGTCACCAAATTGACTGCTCTGTGTTTTTTCGTGTTCTGAAATATCTTTATTATATCCGAAAAATACGAGAATTTCGACAATGACAATGACAAAATAAGTGTCTAAAATGAAAAAAATGGAAGGGCAAATATAGGTACATGATGAGGGAAATCACCCGAAACCCCTCAAAAAGGGTCAGAGACGATAAAATGTGGATAAAGCTACCGTAATACTTGAAAAAATGTGTTTAAAGTGTGGACGATGAAACCAGGAAAAACTACCGTAATCCTTAAACGCGTTATTGCAAAGATACTCAGCTAAACGCTAAAATAACTCGAGAGCTGGCTCCTTCGAAATTTCGTCGTTTTTCGGGTATTGCGGATGGATTTCGGAGCTCGTGTCGTACTTGGTTAACCTGAAAAAACTGGAAAAGGTTATGGTTGATCGTTTCGTCGTTTTCTAAAAAGTGCGCTTCAGGAAAAGCTACCGAAAGCTACCGAAAGCATTTTTAAGCATAAATTAGCCTTTTTATTTCCCAAATTTGCTTTCTACCGTGATTTCTGCGAGATCTGGAACTCACAGCAACTTTTGAGATGCAAATTTTACGGAATAGTCGAAGCTTTAGAATCTCATTGCTCTGATTGCTTTGCCTCCTGCTGTACGTTCCAGGATTTCGAATTTCTTCGTAATTTCAAAATTTTTGGCCAATCTGGAAGTCACAACGAGTTTTGAGATGTAAATTTTGCGAAATAGTCGACGTTTTAGAATTTTATTGCTCTGATTGCTTCGCCTCCTGCTGTAGACGCCAGGATTTCGAATTTCTTTGTAATTTCAAAATTTTTGCCCAATCTGGAACGCACAGCAACTTTTGAGATATAAATTTTGCGAAATAGTCGAAGTTTTAGAATTTCATTGCTCTGATTGCTTCGCCTCCTGCTGTAGGCTCCAGGATTTTGAATTTCTTCGTAATTTCAAAATTTTTGCCCAATCTGGAACTCACAAGGACTTTTGAGATGTAAATTTTGCGGAATAGTCGAAATTTTAGAATTTCATTGCTCTGATTGCTTCAACTCCAGCTGTAGGCTCCAGGATTTCGAATTTTTACAAAATTTTAAAATTTTTGGCCGATCTGGAACGCACATGATTCAATTCATTAAAAAAAAGCGAATTTTCGAATTTCGAATTTCGAATTTTTTTGACATATTACCGGGTTACGGTAGCTTTCCCTGAAAGAGCACCTTTTAGAAAACGGCTTGGCTTACGGTAATGTAGCATTTTTTTAAATTTCTACTCTCTCGACGAAAAAGGACCACATTTCTCGCTAAGCTCTGCATTTTTTTTTGTTCATTTTTGCTCACCCGACTCCAGCGACAGGTTGAGACTAACTTCGCTGAAATTTTTTGAATTCCATCTATGATTCGGAAATTTTTGAGCTAATTTTCGGCTAATCTGGAACGCACAGCAACTTTTGAGATGCAAATCTAACGGAATAGTCGAAGTTTTCGAATCTCATTGCTCAGGGTGCTTCGACTCTAGCTGTACGCTCCAGGATTTCGAATTTTTACAAAATTTCAAAATTTTTGCCCAATCTGGAACGCACTTGACTGAATTTTTAATAAAAAAAACTAATTTTTTGATTTTTTAAAATTTCAAAATTTCACTTTACTTAACAACCGATGTGCGCTCCAGAATTGCGAAAAAAATTGAGAAAACAGAAAATAGACAACACCAAACTCGACACAAAACACACAACGACGATCACGGCACTCCAGCCAGGAATTCTTGATGGAAAGCCGACCAGAACATGAGCACCGTTGTGCACAAGTTGAGGATCAAGAAACAGGACATCGCTGTGACGTCGGCCATCGAAAAGAAACGCTGCCACAGGGTTCGGATCTGGAAGAAAACGGGATTGTAGAGGAAAGTGGAGATGAAACTGGAGAAATTAGAGAAATAGTTTTGATCGACGGGATAGCTGAATAAGGCACAGCTGCCGACCGGATTAGACCAGGGTTGATCAAAGGAAGGCCAAGTTGATCAACCGATCAACCGAGCAACCGGATTAGGCCAGGGTTGATCAGAAGAAACCAGGATTGTTGAAGAGGAATTTTTCAGTTTTTGGCCTTCGCTAGAGCTTTTGGTCAAAATCCGGCAAAATCTGGCTTAAATTCTCTCAATTCAACTAAAGCCAGGATCATGGTTGGCCAGGTTGACCAGAAACCAGCTTCAGCCGTGGGTTCAGCAAGGCTTCTAGCTTTCAGCCGTGGGTTAGGCAAGGCTTCTGGCTTTCAGCCGTGGGTTCAGCAAGGCTTCTGGCTTTTTATTTGGCTTCCAAGCTTGGGCAAAGCCAGCCTTCCAGCCAGCATCCCCAGTTGAACATTGAGTACAAATATTTTGTTGAAAATCAAAAAACTGAATCCTAGAAATGCTAGGGTGACATCCAGATAGAAGAAAAAACACAATTAAAATCAAATTGCATTTGCCAATCTTTTGGAATCATCGCAAACTCTTGACAGTCCACTCTGCAGTCACTATTTTAGCGAAAACCAAAAATCTGAATTCTAGAAATTCTAGGGTGACATCCAGCTTGAAAGAAAAATTCAATTAAAATCAAATTATTCTAGCCGATTTTTTGGAATCATCGCAAACTCTTGACAGTCCACTCTCTGCAGTCCAACGACAGGAATGAAGAGCTCAACAGGTTAAAACATGTTAAACCCAAAGGAAAATAAAGAGCAAGTTGTCTTTTTCTCTACTATAACCGTTTATTGTTAATATTTTGGTCAATGAAAATCAAGTGAAATCAAAATTTGAAAATTCGATGGACTGTTAAGAGTTGGCGATGATTCCAAAAAATTGACAAACGCAATTTGATTTTAATTGTGTTTTTTCTTCTATCTGGATGTCACACTAGAATTTATAGAATTCAGATTTTTGAAATCTTTTATTTTTAAAAATTGAAAACTGGATGGACTGAGTTCGCGATGATTCCGAAAAATTGGCAAATGCAATTTGATTTTAATTGCGTTTTTCTTTCAATCTGGATGTCACACTAGAATTTCTAGGATTCAGATTTTCGATTTTCACCAAAACAGCTCATGGCCAGGTCAGGCCGGCCAGAAACCAGATACAGCCCTTGTTTTGTGTGGGTTAGGTAAAGCAATACAGGTTTCTGGTTTTTTAGATGGCTTTGTAGCTGGCTTACAAGCTTGGGCTTGTCCAGAATCCAGCTTTGGATCTGGCGTGCTCTCTCGTTTTTTTGTTATCGGACGCCCCGCCCCTTTTGCCATTGGCTTTGACTTTGAGCTAAAATATCTTGGTTTTGGCCTGTCCAATTCAAGTCTTTTTGGTCTCATTAGATGCGCCAAGTCTTTCTCTATCGATTGGTATAAAAACTATTGAATTTGGACGGTCCGAAGCCGAGATATTTGAGCTCATAGTTTGAGTGCCAAAAGGGGCGGGGCCAGAAAAAGCTTATATACGCAACCCATATCATTAGATGCGCCAAGCCTTTCTCTATCGATTGGTACAAAATCTATTTAGATTGGACAGTCCAAAGCCGAGATATTTGAGCTCAAAGTTAGTTTGCCATTGGCAAAGGGGTGGCGCGTTCCTTTTGCGCCCCTTTTGCGCCCCTCTGCCCCCTTTGCGCTCCGTCCCTTTTCCCTATTGGTAATCTAAGTTTGAGATCGATCTCGGTGTCCTTTCCCACCAAAATCCTTTCCCAATCGAATTCCTCACCTCTTTATCCGCGTCAATTGATGCCAGCTGGGCTCTGATCAATCCGATACAACTCCTGAAGTCAAATTTGCGCAAATCCCGATTTCTCTCCCACCGTATCTCCCTAACGACTTCATTTTTGCAATTCAACGAATAAAGCGAGTCATCTGAATGGTTGATGTCGAAATCGAACTGAAATTTGAATGCATTTCCCTAGTGATCGATTAAAGCAAAGAAATCTACGCAAAGCAATCGTATTTTTCTACACAAAAGCCACTCATTTTCCCGAATTTTCGGGAAAACTCACTTTGAGACATTGAGGAACCTCGTAATAGTCCTGAAATTGGTTTTTCGTGCAAAAAGTAAGCGTCCGTAACGAAACCAACGCTGTTTCTTGGCTATACTATCGTTTTTTTTAAAATCTAACAAATTTTCTAGCTTATCTGGAACGCACACGGTCGTTTGCATCCAGTTTTTGGATCAGAATAGCAATTTTCGAAAGATTGATTGTTGCGTAACTGAACCAACGCTGTAAACTAGTTGTAAGGCTTTGTTTTCAAAAGCTGACCAATTTTTTTGGCTTATCTGGAGGTCACACAGTTGTTTGAATCCAGTTTTTAGATCAGAAAAGCAATTTTCGGAAATCAGTCTATTGCGTAATTGAACCAACGCCGTCAAACCAGTTTTACTGCTTGTTTTCAAAAGCTGACAAATTTTTTGACCTATCTGGAGGTCACACAGTTGTTTGAATCCAGTTTTTAGATCAGAAAAGCAATTTTCGGAAATCAGTCTATTGCGTAATTGAACCAAGCCGTCAAACCAGTTTTACTGCTTGTTTTCAAAAGCTGACAAATTTTTTGACCTATCTGGAGGTCACACAGTTGTTTGAATCCAGTTTTTAGATCAGAAAAGCAATTTTAGAAAATCAGACTATTGCGTAATGGACCAACGCTGTAAATCCAGTTTTACTGCTTATTTTCAAAATCTGGCAATTTTTTTGGCCTATCTGGAACGCACACAGAGTCTAGAGCCAATTTTGAAGCCATTTTTGCCATTTTTGCCATTTTTGAGCCAAAGATCCATTCAAGGCTAATGGGCATTTTGCCAAAGTTGCGTAACTAAACCGACGATACCTTCTCCTCTCTGAAAATGTTGAGAATCCATCGAGGCACCGGTGTGTTCAAATAGAGCACACGTTCGTGGATGAAAATGTTGATCACCGAGACGGCGATGGCGAGAATCGAGATCGCCGTTTGGATCAACACGTAGCGGCCTGGAATTTGTGTGGGTTTTGGCGGTGAATTTTGATAAAAAGAAAATTTTTGGACATCCTGGAACTCACAGCAGACAGTGGCATGGCAAAAAAAGTGGATTTAAAGTTTTAAATTTTCGACGATTTTTGACTTTGGAGTTTCACCACAAAAAGACCCCGTAGCCAATAAGAGCGGGTCACAAGAGGGCGATCGGACAGCAGCCATGGTGTAGTGGTTAGTGCGCTGGGCTAGAGAACCAGTGGGGGGTCTTCCCGTGGGTTCGAGGCCTACGGCTGACAAAAATCGTTGCTTTTTGAGACCCCTAGCCAATAAGAGCGGGTCACAAGAGGGCGATCGGACAGCAGCCGTGGTGTAGTGGTTAGTGCGCTGGGCTAGAGAACCAGTAGGGGGTCTTCCCGTGGGTTCGAGTCCTGCGGCTGACAAAAATCGTTGGTTTTTGAGACCCCTAGCCAATAAGCGCGAGTCACAAGAGGGCGATCGGACAGCAGCCATGGTGTAGTGGTTAGTGCGCTGGGCTAGAGAACCGGTGGGGGGTCTTCCCGTGGGTTCGAATCCAGCCGCTGACAAACTTCGTTGCTTTTTGAGAAAATGTTTAAAAAGTTTCAAATTTCTCTTGAAAATAAATAAATACTATTTCTAAAGCTTTTATATTGCTTATTAGAACTAGAAAAGCGCTGAGAAAAGCGTCAAAAAAGCTTTCACCTCTTCTCTCCTTCTTCCTATCCGTTCTCCGATGATTCTTCAGCCCATTCAACTTTACTTTATATCATTTAAAAGCTTCAAACTTCCTCTTAAACTGGTTTAATTTAGAATATTCTTTGTTCATTTTGTTTGTTCACTTTGTTCATTCACCTAACAACGGAACACCCTCGCTACTCTTCGGCATCTCCGATGAGACCATGTCGAGGATAACGGCCTGTAAAGTTGATTGTAGAAATTTAAATTTAAATTCAAAAATACCATAGTGAGCAACGTTGTCAATCCGAGGGAAACCTGAAAATTGAAAATATGCAAAGCTTTCTGGTCAGAAAATCGTTTTGCACTGAACCAACGCTGTAAACTAGTTGTATGGCTTTGTTTTCGAAACCTGACGATTTTTTTGGCCCATCTGGAGCGCACACGATCTTTTGCATCCATTTTTTGGATCAGAAAAGCGATTTTCGAAAGATTGATTGTTGCGTAACTGAACCAACGCTGCAAACTAGTTGTATCGCTTTGTTTTCGAAATCTGACAAATTTTCTAGCTTATCTGGAGGTCACACAGTTGTTTGAATCCAGTTTTTGGATCAGGAAAGCAATTTTCGGGAAGCAGATTATTGCGTAACTAAACCAAAAAAACCGTAAATCCAGTTTTACTGCTTGTTTTCGAAATCTGGCAAATTTTTTGGCTTATCTGGAGCGCACAGGGTCTTTTGCATCCATTTTTTGGATCAGAAAAGCGATTTTCGAAAATCAAATTATTGCGTAACTGAACCAACGCCGTACATTAGCTTTACGGCTTTGTTTTCAAAATCTGACAATTTTTTTGGCCTATCTGGAAGGCACATGATCTTTTGAAACCATTTTTCTCATTATAAAGTAGCTTTTTGAAAATCAGATTATTGCGCAACTGAACCAACGCCGTACATTAGCTGTAAGGCTTTGTTTTCGAAATCCGATAAACTTTCTGGCTTAACTGGAACGCACACGGTTGGCTGCATCCATTTTTTGAATCAGAAAAGCGATTTTTGAAGTATTGATGGTTGCGTAACTGAACTAACGCCGTAAATCCAGTTTTGCTGTCTGTTTTCAAAAGCTGACAAGTTTTCTGGCTTATCTGGAAGGCACACGGTCGTTTGCATCCAGTTTTTAGATCAAAAAAGCGATTTTCGAATTTCGATTATTATTGCGTAACTGAACCGACGCCGTGAACAGCCAGCTGGACCGCTGGCTGGACGGCTTTGCTTTCAAATTCTCAAACCTTTTCCTGTCGATCGCCGAGAATTCCATGCGGTGTGAATAAGCCAACAATCGAGACGTTTACGATGAGAAATGTCGGAATTAGAATCACCACGATGTAGTTGAGCGGTTTGCGTTTGATTTTCTGAAATTTTTGCAATAAATTAGCGCAATTACTCAACTTTTTGCGAATCCTGGAAGTCACAGAGTCTAAATGCGATTTTTCAGAAGCCACCGATTCATTTAGCGAATTTCGAATTTGAGAAAAGCCGCGTAATTGAACCGGGTTGGAAAATTTGCGAAACTCGATTTTAAAGACTATTCAATTGCATAAATTGGTTGTGTGCTTTCCAGCTTGCACTCACCAAATGATAAAACACTTCCTCGTAGGTGTTCACGTGGCCGTTTGCTCCCTCGTAAGATTTGACGACTTTCTCGGCGGTAAAGTTGAGAATTTCCCACTCGGAGTTGTGCTGAAAATTTGAGTGGCAATGTTTAAGTTGCCTCCCAGCATTGGCAAAGCTTCAAATAAGAACTTTAATGGAAGGAAAATGGCTCTGGAAAGTTGTTGAGAAGTTTTGAAGGCGATTTTTCATCTTTTTTCCATGAATTTCAACTCGATGAAATCGAGATTTTGGGCGTTTCAAAAACGGTCAACTCACGGCATTCGTCGGCACGTGCACCTCGCGAATGATATGCGAGATTTGGTGATACTGATAGCTCCACGAGCCGAATTGCAGTGAGCACAGCTGGGTGTCGAATGGGAAATTGAGGATCGACATTGAGCAACCGATATCGATCAACTGAAAATTGGTGCATCTGGAACGCAGATGACCGTTTGAGTCCAGTTTTTAGATCCGAAAACCAATTTTTGAAAGATTGATTATTGCGTGACTAAACTAACGCCGTAAAGCCAGTTTTGCTACTTGTTTTCAAAATCTCAGCGATTTTCTGGCCTATCTGGAACGCACATGACCGTTTGAAGCCAGTTTTTAAATCAGGAAACCAATTTTTGAAAAATTGATTGTTGCGTAACTGAACCAAGGCCGTAAAACCAATTTTACTGCTTGTTTTCAAAATCTGAGTGATTTTCTGGCTTATCTGGAACGCACACGACCGTTTGAGTCCAGTTTTTAAATCAGAAAACCAATGTTTGAAAGATTTGCTATTGCGTAACTGAACCAAGGCCGTAAAACCAGGTTTACTGCTTGTTTTCTAAATCTGATCAATTTTCTGGTTTATCTGGATGTCACAAAAGCTTTTGAGATAATTTTGAAATGAATTCAAGTGATTGTCAACATGGCGCAGTGGGTTAAGCGCTTGTCACGGTTCAAGTTTCGAACCCAGGGGTCAAGGGTTCGAGCCCGGGACCGGTTTTTTTGATTTTTTAGTCTTTGAATCATTTTTTTAAAGAATACCTTATTGAAATCGGCTTCTACAATTCCCTCATGACTGACTCGGACGTTGAAAAGCGCGAGCGGCTCTTTCACATCAACCCTAAAATCATAAAAATTGTAAAATTCTAATTTTCTTGTTTTTTCTTCTTTAGCAACTCCAATGACCTCCAGTTTAAAGGAATTTTTAAAAAAATTAGCACATACGTGTTGAAAATGTATCCATCGGGCAGCCAGACCTGATTCGCCGGCACATTTATCATCTAAAGCTTTGATGGAGGAGAACCAAAGCGAGATTTTTGATCCAAAAACTTCTCCCCACCTGAATTCCGCCCCACTCCGACGCGTTCCACGTGAGGAACTCGTCTTTCCAGCTCTGAAATTCGAAATTTCGGAACCAAGATGTTTTTATGTAAATTTCCACGTCTAGAGGTGGATATTTTCGTCGGAATTGTCGAACTGGATGTCACAACAGGTATTGGCTAATTTAGTTTCTTGTTTAAGATCATTTAACCTTTCGACCCTCCGAGGTTCGGAGCCGTCAGAGTTGACCCCCTTCCTTTTCCCATCTTTCATTCTAGACCTCAAAAGAGCCACCCATGATCATCGTGATCTCCAATTTGCATATTCAATCACTTTGCATAAATTATAGCTCAACCATTTTCAAGAAAATCGCCCAGTCCCGTACGTGGGAGGAGAGCGCATCCAAAATCGGCAAAAAGCGTGAGATTTTTGTGCATTTTCGAATTTTTGAGGATTCTCCGAGTTTTCGTCGAGTAGAATCAGTAATTTTGGGTGGTAAGGGAACCAAAAAATGCAAAGCCAAAGAATCTTTGGAAAACATTGTAGTTGTGGCGATGTTTTATGGTAAAATGATAGTATATGAAAAAGTTTATGCCTGAAAAGTTAGTTATGGATGTCACCGTGTAATTTGGAATTAAGTTCACGAGCAAATTTGTAAATTTTTCGAGATGGGAAAGCAGCGCAACGTAGCTGGTTAGATTTAAGCGCCGAGAAGTAGCTAATCGATGAAATTTTAAATGGAAAGGAGATGCTGGATGTCACAGGGTAATTTGAAATTACTCTCGTACGGAAATTTGTAAATTTTTCGAGATGGTTAGAGTAGCGCAACGTAGCTGGTTAGATTTAAGCGTTGAGAAGCAGCTAATCGATGAAATTTTAAATGGAAAGTAGATTCTGGATGTCACAGTGTAATTTGGAATTACTTTCGTACGGAAATTTGTAAATTTTTCGAGGTGGTTAGAGTAGCGCAACGTAGCTGGTTAGATTTAAGCGCCGAGAAGTAGCTAAAAGATAAAATTTTAAATGGAAAGTAGCTTCTGGATGTCACACTTTACTATGGAATTACTCTCGTATGGAAATTTGTCAATTTTTCGAGGTGTTAAAAGCAGCACAACGTAGCTGGTTAGATTTAAGCGCTAGGAAGCAGCCAATCGATGAAATTTTTATAGAAAAGTAGCTTCTGGATGTCACCCTGTAATATGGAATTGCTTTCGTACGGAAATTTGTAAATTTTTCGAGTTGGTTAGAGTAGCGCAACGTAGCTGCTCAGATTTAAGCGCTAGGAAGCAGCTAATCGATTAAATTTTTATAGGAAAGTGGATTCTGGATGTCACACTGCCGTATGGAATTGATTTCGCAGCGAAACTGAAAATTCTCTCGCCAACCTGCGGAAACCACAGCAACAACTTGATCTGCTCGCTCAACTCGTTCTGAAAGAGATTTTTGTAGGCCAGCGACCAGGCAGTTGCTTACCACTTCGATCAAACTGTAGACTTGCGGTTGAACAGTGATATTTAGACGGGAATTGTAGTCGCGAACGGGACGAGTTAACTGAAAAGGGTAATTAAACCGATCTAAAAATTTGATTTGTAATTTCTTCAAAAATAAATTTACTAATTGCTGGTGTGACTTCCAGATTGAAGGAAAACGATGAAAAAATGTGACCTTATTGTAGCCGGCGAGGAGATGAGCGACCAAGTCTTTCTCGTAGACCCCAAAGCAACCATCGAGTACAGCACCGAGTAGATACAAGAATCGGAATGTGCCGAGGGATATCCAGGATCTACCGTATCCTTTCCACATTTCCAGAGACGTTTTTCAATCTCGTGAATCGAAAAAATCGACGATGAAATCGACGAACGAATTTTTCCTTTCAACAACATCGACACTTTAACGAGCGTGTGAGTCGAGATCGAAACATAAAAACGATTGGAAAATCTTCTCGAATGCCCCTGATGACTCAAACTAAAGTCCAGCTTTACGAAAAGTTTGAAAAAAGATTTTAAACAAAAATAGAAAAATATAAAAGCTTAAAATCACCCATTCCAACAAAAATCAAAATTTTTTTATTAAGAAATATGAATAAATTTCTCGCTCTAGTGGCTAATGTGCGCTCCAGAAAGATGAAAATTTTAAATAAAAACGAATAAAGATGAGGAAATAGAGGGGGAAATGGGGGAGAACTCGAATCGATCTACTGTAGTCGTAAATTCTAGCATTTCAAAGCATTTCAACGATCAAATTCAAACAACGATCTACATTGTGACATCCAATTTGGCTAAAATCGATCTCATCTTTGAGTTTCCGAAAAAAAATTCGCCACTTTTTATTGTCGAAGGGGATCGAACGCTTTTATGAGCTTCATTTCAAAAAGAGAGCCGAGAGAGTCAAAAAGTAGCCAAAATTCTAGAGTGACTCCCAGGATCGAAGAAAAGAATCGAAAAAAGGAGGAGGCCTTGTGGGAAAGGGCTAAGGGAGGGGAGGAGAAGATATTTCATCCATAGCTGCCGGCTCGCTGGGGCTATTCGATGATATTTTTCTGGGTTTTGGCGAAAATTGGCATCGATGGATGTCAGTGGAGTGGTTTTGATAAAAATGGAATGAAAAAGAGGTCATTTTGAGATTTCGATAGACTCAACGACGAGTTTTTCGGAAAATCGGAAAATCGGAAACACAAGAATTCAGAAATCCAGATAGAAGTGCGATTTTGAAAAAATTCGATACTGTGACATCCAGAATGGCCAAAAAAAATGAGAACTTTGATATTTTGGCGAAAGGATGGCTATTTTTTGAGCGGGAAGTGTTTCAGGAGGTTGAGGGTAAATTAAAAGAGTTTTTAGAGAGCCAAAAAGAGCCAAAAAGGTCAAGTGACATCCAGGATTTCGATTTAGAAGCTCTAAAAGAGTTTAAAGTGTTCATTTCATTGCAAAACTACGGCAGTTATTGGATTCTAGGCTTAAATGAAAGCCAGGGTTACCTAGCCTAGGTTTGCTAGGTTTCGGTAAGCCAGGGTTTACGGATTGTGGAGTATTTTTGGTGATTTCCAAGCAAAAAACCCGAAAATTGGATGATTGCTTTTGTCGCCGTGGCGCAGTCGGGAGCGCGCTTGGCTACAGCCCACAGGATCCGGGTTCGACTCCGGGTTGTGTCATGACATTTGCTATTTTGAAAAACGAATTATGAGATGTCTAAGTACATAGAATTCTAAGCCTAACAAACGAAAAATTATTGAAATTGGCCAACGAGGAGCTGAGAACTCGCGTGCAAAGCTGAACGAGGCGCTTTCAGCTAAAAACGAGATATGAAAAAACGAATCACAAAAACGAGTGTCGTGTGCTCCAGATTGCACAAATTTAACGAAAACCCTCGAAATTTGCTTTCGTTTTCGCGAGAAAATCAACCAGTCTTGAAACGTAAAAACCATTTGCGCCAATCTTGCCGTGGAACACTAACCAACCACCGGGAAACTTGTTGTGCCACCCATAGTTTACAATTTTATCCATTTTAACACGGATTTCCCATTTCTGAGCTGACAAATCGGCGTCAACTCAAAGGCAAGAAATCAAGAAGGTGGCAAGAAATCAAGAAAAGGACAAAAATCCAGTTTTATGCCCGGATTTGCGTTTTGCTTTGATTTGATCTGCTTTCTGACTTTCAATCTCCAATTTTGTTAAATCAGACGCGAGCTGGCGGTGAGTAGAAGTGAAGCGGGAACGCAGGACGAATGCTTCCATTGTGTATTATTGAATTGTCACAAAATATGCAGACTTTACGATATTTCTTCTGGATCACCCCTTGTGCACTCCAGATTGCCCAAATCCCGAATTTAAAAGTGTTTTTCCCAGTAGTGTTTTTCCCAAGCTAAGGAATTACGGTAGCTACCGTTGTGTAAATTGGAGTATCGCGGGATATGCAAAGTATTCAAAAACGTTTATTGGATTGCCTCGTGTGCGCTCCAGATCGTCCAAATCCAGAAATTTAAGATCGTTTTCTCAATTCCCAGCGAAGGAAGCTACCCAGCTACCGTCCGTGTAATTCGGGTTTCATGGAATATGCAAATTATACAAAAACGTTTATTGGATTGCCTCGTGTGCACTCCAGATCGTCCAAATCCAGAAATTTAAGATCGTTTTCTCAATTCCCAGCGAAGGAAGCTACCCAGCTACCGTGGTGTAAATTGGAGTATCACCGGATATGCAAATTATTCAAAAACATTTATTGGATTGCCTTGTGTGCGCTCCAGATCGTCCAAATCCAGTCTTTAAAAAATCGTTTTCCTCAATTTCAGGGTCAATTTTCTCAGCTAATCTTTTTTTGATCAAAAAAAAAGATAAACAATAAACAAAATGAAATCACTCTTTGTTTTCTCGCCATCTTCCTCAATTTTGTTTTCATTTTCACTTTCGATTTTTGTTTTCGTTTCGTCGATTTCATAAAAATATCATCAGAAACAGGGAAAATAATCAAAAAAAAGTTTGTTTTGTCTTTTTGAATTTTCGAATTTTCGAAAGACAACACAAATTTGAGTCCTCAAATTTCAAAAAGTTTCCGTCAAAATCTGTTTTTATTCTGTATTTCCAAAATCCAAAACATTTATATAATTTGTGAGTGAGCTGAGCTGAGTTTCGCTGAGCTGAGTTTCGCTGAGTTCTAGAAATGGTGAAGCTGAGCTAAGCAGGAAATTCTTTGACTCTAAATCATCTCCAAATCATCTCCAAATCGAATCTCAATTTTGAACTGAGCTTTTGGAGCTGAGCTTTTGGGCTAAGATTTTGGGCTGAACGCTTGCTTGGACCAGGGATTTTCACCTGAATTTTCAGGGCTAAGATCAAAGAAATCCTGATCTGGAGATCTGGCCTTGGAGTCGAGTTCTGCCATGGTTTCTGCAGGCCCGCGAAATTTTCAGTTTTGTGGTGAAATCAACGCCATACTAAAATGTGACATCCAGAATCTACTTTCCATTTATAATTTTATCGCTCAGCTGCTTCTCAGCACTTAAATCTAACCAGCTACGTTGTGCTACTTTAACCACCTTGAAAAGCTTACAGCTTCCCATACGAAAGTAGTACCAAATTACACTGTGACATCCAGCATCTCCTTTCCATTTAAAATTTCATCGATTACCTGCTTCTCAGCGCTTAAATCTAACCAGCTACCGTGCGCTACTTTCCCATCTCAAAAATCTACATATTTCCATTCGAAAGTAATTCCAAATTACATTGTGACATCCAGAATCCACTCTCCTATAAAAATTCCATCGATTACCTGCTTCTCAGCGCTTAAATCTAACCAGCTACCTTGCGCTACTTTCCCATCTCGAAAAATTTACAAATTACCATACGAAAACAATTCCATATTACACTGTGACATCCAGCATTTCCTATCCATTCAAAATTTCATCGATTAGCTGCTTCTCAGCGCTTAAATCTAACCAGCTACGTTGTGCTACTTTAACCACCTTGAAAAGCTTACAAATTTCCATACGAAAGTAGTTCTATACTACAGTGTGACATCCATAACTAACTTTTCAGGCATAAAATCTTCAATACCTTACCTTTTTACTACCTTTTTACTATCAGCTATAGAATTATACTTTAAGCGATATAATTTCCAAAACAAAAAATTCTTAGAACTTTATTCTCAACAAATCTCCGATCTCTGGGTTCGCTTCCTGAATTTCTCCCCTTTTGATATCTTTCTTGGACTCGTTCCAATTTGAAATGAGTCTTTGCTGAAAGAGAGAAAGTGACGTCACTTTGTCATCAAGAAGTGACGTCATCAAGAAGTTTCGAGAAGAATTCTTTGATTTCCTGTGAAAAACTTTTCAAACTTTTGTTATTTTTGCTCATTCTGGATGTCACGCTGTAGTGTTTCGTTAAAAAATTTTCCAATTTCCATCAAATTTTTCAATTCTTCACCCAAATTCCGTTACTTAAGGAAAATTTTGACAAAAATTTGTTAGCTTTTCAAGATTTTTTAATTTTTGCCCATTCTGGATGTCACACTACATTTCTAGATGTAAAGATTCGCAATCCCCCACCAAATTTCACCCAACACCAAGAATTTTCGAGTTCCTCGCGATTTCTCAAAAAAAAACACCAATATCACGCTTTTTTCTCATTTTTCCCTTTTTTCTGGACATCACACGTCCCATTGCTCTTCTCCATTTTTTGTTTCGGCATTCAATTCGAAACTTTTCTCTTCTCTATTGAATAGACATGTGACGAGTCTCGAAAATGTCCAAATTGCGTATTTTGTTTTTTTTGTTTTCCCCGTTACGTAATCCTATTCAAATGTGCTCCAATTTGCAGGAATCTATTCATTTCTAAGCCCAGTTGCCTCAGTGAATATCCATTTCTAAGCGAGAACTCAAAAAGCGATGTCCCGATATCTTACGCTGAAGAATTGCCTTTTCGCTGAATAAGATTCATGTTTTTTTCTGTGAAAATGGGAATCCTGGAACGCACACCAGGTTTAGAGATACTCAAAAACCTATATTGTTCGACTTTTTTCACCCACCGGTCTGAGCTAGGCCTTGAGCTAGGACACTTTTTCGACCAGGCCAGCAGTCACGCCAAGCCAGTCCAATTGCACCTAAATGCTGCTGTGACTGCCATAGTGCCCAAAAATCGTCTTACATTTCCGATTTTTCCAATGAACAGCTCGAAATTTGCTCAAACTCTCGACGCCGAAAATGGCAACTTTGGAATGTTGAATAGGAATGGAAAAAAGGTGCCTAAATGCTGCTGTGACTGCCATAGTGCCCAAAAATCGTCTGACTTTTCCGTTTTTTCCAATGTACAGCTCGAAATTTGCTCAAACTCCAACGCCAAAAATGGCAACTTTGGAATGTTGAATAGGAATGGAAAAAAGGTGCCTAAATCCTGTAGTGACTGCCATATTGCCCAAAAATCGTCGTACTTTCCCGTTTTTTCCAATGTACAGCTCGAAACTTGCCAAACCCAACCCAATGGCACTTTGGTGTTGATGGAGGAAAAGGGCCAATGCTGTGACTGCCATAGTGCCCAAAAATCGTCTGACTTTTCCGTTTTTTCCAATGTACAGCTCGAAATTTGCTCAAACTCCAACGCCAAAAATTGAAACTTTGGAATGTTGAACAGGAATGGAAAAAAGGTGCCTAAATTCGCTTGTGCCTCCCATAGTTCCCAGAAATCTCCTCGCTTTTCAAATTTCTCAAATTTAAGCCCAAATTTAAAGCCCAATTTCCCCTAGCCCCTTATCAAAGCCTTGCCACGTCACCAGGGCCTAGAATTTTCTAATTTCGTGTCGAATCGGTTTTCTTTGGCCTTCTTTGGCCTTCTCTTTTGCCTTTCTCTTCTTTTCCCCGATCATCGGGCACGCGTCGGCCTTTGATCAGTGAGAAATTGAAATTTAACGAAAAATCCCCAGCAGCGAATCGAGTTCACGCCAAAATTTTCAATTTTTCAAATGAAAAACGATTTTTTTCCAAATCAAATGACAAATCCTGGAGAGCATAAAGCACAAAAATAAAATTTAAAAATAATTTTTACACTCTTGGGAAATTATGAACTCCATTCTCACGAGTTTAAACGAAAAAAATCACGGTGACATCGGATTTCGAAGAATTTTTACCCTATTTACCCATCCTGGATGTCACACAAGAGTTTCGGCTCATTTTCTTCTAGCTACGACTAATTACAGTAGGCCGAGGATCCAGGGGTACGGTAGTTTCCGACAGTAGCCTAAAAACAGTTTTATATATAGGGACTCTAAGATTTTTTGCTTGATTTGTCAATCCTGGATGTCACACAAGTGTTTCAGCTCATTTTCTTCTAGCTACGACTAATTACAGTAGACCGGGGGTACGGTAGTTTCCGACAGTTGCCTATAAACAGTTTTTTATATAGGGACTCTAAGATTTTTTGCTTGATTTGTCAATCCTGGATGTCACACAAGAGTTTCGGCTCATTTCCTTCTAGCTACGACTAATTACAGTAGACCGAGGCTCCAGGGGTACGGTAGTTTGAGTCACCATTTAACCTACCACAAATTTCTGTTACTTTTCAAAGAATTCTTTCAAATCCCTATCGCGTGCCCTCCAGATCCCCCGGAAAAGTCATTTTCTATCGAATCGGAGTCCCAGAGTTTCTCCTATTGCCTCGAAGTCTCCACTCCGAATAAGTTCACCGGTTTTTCTCGTGTTTTCTCGCATTTCCCTATCGTCATTTTTTTCGAAAAGTTCATCCTGGAGAGCACAGCGCCTGAAAAACTCGAAATTTTGTTCAAAATCCGCTTAGAAATTCGCGGATTTCAGGCACTCCCTCTTTTGCAATCAATTTTGCAATCAACTCAAAGAAAAACGACGAATGAAACGACGGGACACGTCATTCTGGATGTCACTCTGTACTCTCTCGGAGTTGTCTCGTGTTTTCAAGCATTTTTTTTCTTGCTCAACTCTGACTCTTAGTGTTGCTCAAATCACGGCTTTCATCAAAAAAAAATGACGGAAAAATGAGAATGCCTCGGCCGACTACTAACTAGGCTTTTTCTTTTCCCCATTTCCCCCAAAGAAACTCTCATTCGCACTTCTGGAGTCGGTAAGCGGTTGCCGAGGCGACGCTGGCCAAAGCCTCTTCTCCCATTTCTCCAATTTCTCCAATTTCCCTTCGATCTCTCGTCTAACCTTTTCCTTAGCTTCTGTGCACTCCAGCTTCTCTCATTCAGTTGTATTCCGACGTCATTCGATGTGATAGAGCCGGAAATGTGGCTCAATTGGTTTCTCTAGGCTAGAGAGCTCAAAAGAAAAGAAAAGAAAAGAGAAACCAGGGAAAACTTTTGAAAAACACTGATGTGACCTTTCGTGCCGATGGTTGAGATCGTTGAAATGTCTTGAAATGCTAGAATTTACGACTACAGTAGATCGATTCGAGTTCTCCCCCATTTCCCCTCTATTTCCTCATCTTTATTCGTTTTTATTTAAAATTTTCCTCTTCCTGGAACGCACATTAGCCACTAGAGCGAGAAATTTATTCATACATTCAAATTGAGCGCATTTGGTTTTGAGTGCGTAGGTGTTTGCGTTGAATTTGGCTTAACTTATTCAACTACCCCGCTAATTTTTCATCATTTTCGGTCATCCTGGAAGGCACAAGAGGCCCTGGTCGCTGAGATTGACAATTTCCAGCTGTTTTCGTCGCTTCAAAAAAATCAACTCCCGATGACATGAAGAGAAGAGGGGAAAGTCCCTTTCCTCAGTCCTCAGCTTTGAAAAAAGGATGCGTGGGCTGACGTGGGCTCCAACTAGGCGAGAAAAAGCTTTTCTTTTCCTTCTCCTTTCCCGGAGAGCCCCTGGCTACCCGTTAAGCGTTCTTCGTCCTTCTGAAAAGGAGAAGGTCATCCCTCCTTTCCTTTTCTCGTCGATATTTTGTAGATACGAGGAACAAATTGAATTTCTGGGTGATCTGGAGGGCACTGGAAGTTCTGATGAAGAAATTAGTGGCGGTTGGCATTTGAAAAGTTCAGGTGCTCAGTTGCGTAATTGATCCGAAGCATTTCTGGTTCTAAGCAATAGCTATCTCATGTTTTTTTGCCCTTTTTGTCTCTTCTGGATATCACATGATCTAATGAGGCCTTTTCGGTAGCCTGTCACGCAATGAATAAACGAGTGAGTCAGAGGAGTGATGTCAGGGCTGATATGTGATGTCGAAATTGAGTGCAGGATTCACCGTTAGCTTTTCAAAATTCGTTGTGACCTCCAGTTCGACCAAATTTCCATTTAAAATCAAAATCCGATCACAATGGGCGAAGATTTTCGCTAGAAATGACAACAACCAGCTCAGTGAATCTCGCGGTAATCAAAAACGAAATCCTATAAGATGGGAATTTGCTGTGACCTCCAGGATTACGGAATCCGTTGAGAAAACAAAACTCATTCATAAGGATTTCCGAAAAAACCGGTGAAGTCGCCGCGGAGTTTCAGGACTGGGGCCCTACAATCGTCTGTGTCTCCGCAATGACCCTGAAAATCGCTCTTTCTCGCATTTTGGACCTCACGGAAGACACTGGCTCACTTGATTTGGCTCACTTGATGCCGCACTTGATTCAAGTTTTCTTTCTAAAGATCTCTATCCACTCTCCACCTCTTTTTCCCCCACAACCCGCTAGGGCCTCTGCCCACTCGCTGCCTCTGCCCACTCGCTGCCGTGCCCTCCAGCTTGCCGGTTTCCCTCGTTTTTCTGCTTTTCTGGGTCTCTCACTGCTCCCAATGCCCGCCGAGGCTGACGTCGGTGGATCGATGGACCCCGGTTTCTCTCAGCCTCGCCAAGATGATGACATCATGTCCTGTGCCCTCCAGCTTGGCCCTTTTTCTCTCGGCTTTCCTCTCCTCTTTCCATTTCGACGCCTCTTTCGCCCCAATCTTGTATTTTCCTCTCTTGATTTTTTATTTTCAAATCTTAACTTTTTCTCATCTTCGCAAAAGCTTTCGTGATCTCCAGCTTGGCCAAAAACCTTTTCAAACTTCTCCTTTTTCTTTCGTTTTTGTGCTTTTTTCGGCTCGAACTCTTTCTCTCTCTTTCTCTCTCTCTCGCCTTCTCGATCAAATCAAATACGACGATTTCTCAATCTTTTGACCGCTCAATCGTTTCGTTTATTTATTCTTCGAGCCTCAGAAAAAGAAAGGGAACGTATTTTCGAGTTAACCGTTTGAGAAAAGCTGAGCCGGATCAATTACGTAACTTGAAATTTTCAAAATTTTTATTTTTTGAATTTTCAAAATTTCTTTATTTCTATTGTTGTCCTGTATTCCAGATCGCCCAAAAATTGTTTCAAAGTTCTTACAACTCTTTCCTAAAAGCCTGTACAGCTTGCTTCTCGATCGCCTCGATTTCTCGAAAATTTCCGTGATTTCTGCGAATTTTTCTGCCTTTTCTGAGCATTCTGGAACGCACAAAACGATTTTTTTTGGCCTAAAATTTGCGAAAATGCAAATTTTTGCGTCCCTAATTTTGGTGATTCAAAAATTTCAGCGATTCATTGCAAAAATTTGGCTTTTCCTCGAATTTTCTAATTTTTCTCGATTCAGAAATTTTCATTCATCAATCTTTCAGCTTTTCCACCTTTCCCCAGCTTTCTCCAGCTTTCCCAGCGTTTTCCAATCATCCAACCATCAATCAGAAACTTTTCAGCTGCTTGAAGTTTTAGGACTGGTTAAATTCCTCAAAATTTCTTCAATCAAAGGCCTTTTTTTTAAATTGGAAAGTCAATTTTGGAAGTCACACTATTGATACCCTTCACCGTTTCCCAATCATCCAACCATCAATCAGAAATTTTTCAGCTGCTCTAAGTTTTAGGACTGGCTAAATTTCTCAAAATTTCTTCAATCAAACACCGTTTTTTCAAATTGGAAAGTCAATTTTGGAAGTCACACTATTGATATTCTGCACCGTTTCCCAATCATCCAACCATCAATCAGAAACTTTTCAGCTGCTTGAAGTTTTAGGACTGGTTAAATTCCTCAAAATTTCTTCAATCAAACGCCTTTTTTTCAAATTGGAAACTCAATTTTGGAAGTCACCCTATTGATATCCTTCAAAAGAAGTTCTTGGCTTTGATTTTTAAAGATTTTCTCTAGTTTTTAGTATTTTTTATCGAAAATGACGTTTCTTGAAGAAAGAAGTGTTTATTTTTGGCTTTTTTTTGCGACCAATCTGATTTTGATAAGAAAAACAAATAAAAGTCCCCTCAAAATATAGTTTATTTGTGAAAAGATGACATTATTTTTCCTTTTTTTCCTTTTTTTCCTTTTCTTCAGAGCAAAGTGCATAGAAATTAATCATTTTCATTTTTTTTTGGAAAATTTGAGAATTTAGACTTTAATCCGAAAGAACTTTGCTTAAAAATAGGCTTAAAATACATTGATAATGGCTAGACGCGATTTTGCACGTGAAAACTAAAAGTTTTCCGCGTGATCGAGCCGGCACTGGGATCGAACCAGCACCCTCGGGATCGGACCCTCGGATTGGTAGCCAAGCCGCTTAGCCACTAGGCCATGCGCTATAGTAGTTGAATTTCGAAACGAATACCTGCAAAATCTAAATTGTACTCCAGCTAAGGGAAAACTGAAATCTTATTCAATTCTGCTTGCTCAAAATCGAGAAAAGACGCTGAGAAAATTATCTCGCTTTTTTAAAGGGTTTTTTCAAAAAAGATCGCACTCATATTTCAGCATTCTTTAAGCTGGAATACAACTTAGATTTTGCAAAAGTTAGCTTTCGATTCACCCACAATCCCCCAGTGGTCAAGTGGTTAGCGAGTTTCGCTGTCACCCCAAACGATCCTGGTTCGATTCAGGCCAGAGTTTTTTTTGGAATTTTTTTGGAATTTTTTTGACAGATTCAAGCTTTAAAAGATCAAAACCACTCTCCTGACTTCCATAACGCTCAAAAAACGGCCGCTTACCATTTTAACGAGCTCAGAAAATGCGGGGGATTGACGCTGAACTTTTAAACCATTGTACAAAAAGTGTCGTCAATTTTTTTCATTGAAAATTTAGCGAAATAGTAGCACGTGGATAATCCCAAACTAATGATTTCAACAGAAATTTGCGTTTTTTTATTGGAAAAACAAAAAATCGGCTTTTTTGGTGACCGGTCAGTCGATTTTTGCTCTCACGAGTTTTTCTCAACATTTTCTCAAGAAATCTCCCATTCTCAGAGTCGATTCGTCTTTCCTGGAAGTCAGCGCAACTCGTTTTCCGGCATTTAATCAACTTTTGACACTTTTACGGAAATTAAGCAATTGTCGAGGGAATTTCGTGTTTTTGAAAGTTTTCCAAGAAAACGAGAAGCACAAAAAAGACAATCTGGAGGTCAATAGGAGTGAAGCGCTCGTTTGTTTCGCTGGTAAATGCTGCTAACTGGTAAATGCTATTTCCGGTTCGGCATCAAATCACGTGCACCCTTTCCTCCCCGTTTCCCGTCCCCGAAAATCTGTTGTTGCTAAATTTTTCGCTCGAGTTTTTCGGGATCGTTTCCCTTTCTTGCGATCCATGCATCCTGGGAAGCACAGTTCATTTCGTCGTCATCACTTTTGATCATTTCTTCACTTTAAAAAAAAACGATTTTGTGCCGATCTTGTCCACCTGAAGAAATCTCGAAATATTTGAGGTTTTTAATTTTTTGATTTAAGATTCCTTTGTCCTGGAAGGCACGTAATTTTTTGGAAAAAACAGTTTGACGACTTTTTCACTTTTAAAAAAATCGATTTTGTACCGATCTTGTTCACCGCGCAAAATCTTGAAAAAATCCGAGGTTTTCAATTTTTTGATTTAAAATTCCTTCGTTCTGGAGGGCACACAAGTTCTTGAGAAGCACAGTTTAACGATTTCTTCTGTTTTAAAAAATCGATTTTGGGCGGTTCTTGTCCACTGGGAAAAATCTCGAAAAATTCGAGGTTTTTAATTTTTTGATTTAAAATTCCTTTGTTCTGGAGGGCACGTAATTTTTTGGGAAAAACAGTTTGACAATTTCTTCTGTTTTGAAAAAATCGATTTTGTACCGATCTTGTCCACTGCGAAAAATCTTGAAAATTTCGAGGTTTTTAATTTTTTGATTTAAGATTCCTTTGTTCTGGAAGGCACACAAGTTCTTGAGAAGAACAGTTTGACAATTTCTTCTGTTTTAAAAAATCAATTTTCGGCTGTTCTGGTCAACCATTTTTGTGCCCTAATTGAGCCTTTTCAAAATTGAGCCTTTTCATTTTTCACAAAAAATCCCCCAACTCTGGAGGGTACACAAGCAATCTGTGCATTCTGTGCATTCAAAAAGCATTCTGTGCTCTTGGAAAAGTAAATTTTTTCTCTCAAAACTGATAACACCGAAAATTCTCAAAAATCCAAAGTTCGGGAACCAAAAAAAAAAAAAGAAAATTTTTTTGTCCTAATTTAATTAGGGTTTTGGTTTTTCTTGCCTTTCTTGCCTTTTTTTCCGAATCACATCAATGTTTACCCTTTCGTGTGCGCTCCATAAAACTCGGTGATAACATTTTTTAAATCTTCACGATTGCAGAAATTCCATAGAATCACTCCCAACGTTGACACTTGTTTATCATCAAAAAAAATCGCGTCGTTGCTCCGTTTTTTCTCGCGTCAGTCCCTCTCGTCAGTCCCAGCATGCCAGGAATATGTGGAAGTAAAAAACGGAAAGCGTTTTTCCGGAGTTTTTTTCCTCAATCCCAATTTTTGCCCAATCTCGGGGTCGTAAAAATTCACGGGATTTTTGGGGTGTTTGTGCCGGAATCTTCAACTCGAATGCCTTCCATGTTCACCAAAAACGTCAATGAGAAGACAAGGAAATGTGATAAGATTGGAGAAAATCGTCCAGTCCTCTTTCTCCCCCACCACAGCCAGCCCTCCCCCCCTTATCTGAGCTCGGTCATTCGGAAGCCAGCCTCCACTCACTGATTACTTTTGCCCCCGTTCACCTGTTTTGCGATTCTTGATGACAAAATGTTTGACTATTGTTCGGCCAAGGGCCCAGCCTCGACTCAAATACGAGAAGCGGTAAGTGCAGAAACTCGATTTCTAAAAATATCAACAACGAGATTTTTTCAATAACGAAATGTTAAAGTGAGTTCCAGATCGAGCTCTAGTTGAGTTAAAAAGTTCTCACCGTGGTTAGGGATCATTTTTTCAATCCAGTCCCATTCCGCTTTAACTCATTTGCTAAAACCGCCACAACTAGATCATTCTTTGTTCTTTTCTGTTAAAGTGAGTTCCAGATCGAGCCCTAGTTGAGTTAAAAAGCCCTCATCGTGGCTTGGGATCGTTTTTTCAACCCAGTCCCAATCCGCTTTGACTCATTGTCTAAAACCGCGACAATTCGGCGATTCTTTGATATCTTCTGCTAAAGTGCTTTCCAGCTTAGCCGTTACCGAGATCTAGAAGTCAAATGCTGGCTATTGGAGTCAGTTGTTGGCCTGTACTTCTTTCTGACCTCTAAACTAGAAACTAGGTTGCTCCCCGAAATCACTGTTGATTCAATGGTCTCTCGACTGAGCGCTTAATAGGATTATTCCCGCAAAAAAATAGCGGTGTTTAGAAAATTTCGCCAAAAAGACACAGAAAGGCGTCTAAAATACCCAACTTTCCTCTTTTTTTCACCTTTTTTCCCTTTTTTTCCTTTTTTTACACACTCCTCGATTTTTATTCAATCTGACATCATTTTCTCGAGGAAATCTTTTCTTTTCTTTCTTTTCTTTCTTTTCTTCCCTTTTTTCCCCTTTTTTCCCCTTTTTCCCCATTTCTTTTCCCTTTGGGGACCCAGAAAAATCACGCGAACAAACACAAAACTTAGAGGGAAAGAGAATGAATGAGAATGAGTGAAAATTTCCCCAATTTCCGAGCATAAACCAGATTTTGTGAATGTTTTTGAGCGTTTTGGATGTCATGTAACTAGAAAAATCTCATCTGAGCCTTGACTTGATTGATTTGACAAATTTAGCTTTGTCGAAATTTTGTTCGCCACAATTTCTCCGTTTCCCGATCACAAAAGTGACCAGATTTTGTTGTTTTTGATGAAGCTGGATGTCACACAGTAAAATAGGATCGAAAGTTTCCGCTTTTTCCGCTTAAATCGCTAACTTGTCGCTAGCTTGTCGATTTGACTTGTGACGTCACTTCGACTTGATTTGAACTTGACCCCCACATTTCCTTGAAAAATCACAAATTCAATTAGCCCATCGTCAATTGTGACTTCCAAAAATACCAATGCCGCCGAAAGTTGCAAATCGACGAGAGAATCGGCTCGCAAATCGACCCAGTCCCGTTCCGTCAAAATGCTGAGATTTTCAAACTATCACTAATTCCTCAATTAAATGCAAATTTCACTACCCTGCGCTCCAGTTTGCACTACAACATTTGTCTAGAAACATTTTTGTGCAAAATTCTCCAAGTTTTCTGAGTGTTTCCCTTTCTGTTGCAAGAATGTGAGGAGATTTCGTAAAAGCCGACATCAGCTTGTCCAATATTTCTTTCTAAACACCAATCTGGAGCACACTGAAGCAAAATTCACGCTCAAATAACTGCTTGGTTGAAGATTTGAAAGTCTCGATTTTTCCGTGGCATAGGACTGGGTCGATTTACTGAAGAGCTTTGACTGAAACGCGTAAACTTCTTGACCAATACTGTTTTTGGATGTCACTCTAGTGAACGAGCAACTTGATTACGTTTAGAATTTGCATAAAAAGGGATGGGGATCCATGGCATAGGACTGGGTCGATTTACTGAAGAGCTTTGGCTGAAACCCGTAAATTTCTTGCCGAATACTGTTTTTGGATGTCACTCTAGTGAACGAGCAACTTGATTACGTTTAGAATTTGCATAAAAAGGGATGGGGATCCATGGTATAGGACTGGGTCGATTTACTGAAGAGCTTTGACAGAAACACGTAAATTTCTTGCCGAGTACTGTTTTTGGATGTCACTTTAGTGAATGACAGCTTGATTGAGAAGAAAGATTCAAAAGCTGCATAAAAAGGATCGAGCCGCTCCCTGTTCTGAGATTTCGTAAATTTCGTCACCATCGATTTTCACATTAGTTTGTTTTTTCTTTTCTCATCATCCCTTGTGCCTCCCAGCTAGTCCGATTCGCTAATCTGATCCCGGATTTGTTTACTTGAAAATCTCATTTCTCTTTGCCATTACTGTTAATTGTTAAAAAATGAAAAATTATTAAATGCAAATTTCCAGTGCACAAGCCGGACTGATACGCAATGCAAAGAGGGCGCCCTGTGCACGGAACAACACGAAATTCTCAATGAGCGACAATGACCAAGAAAAGAAAAACAGGTTTGCAGGGAGAATTGATGGCCAAACCGGCCAAAAAATGGCCAAAAACTAGCCAAACTGGCCAAACTGGTCAAAAATGGCCCAGCTGGCCAAAAATGGCCAAAAACTGACCAAAAATGGCCGAACTGGGTGTCACGAGACTCAAAAATTCAATCAAATTCACTAAAAATTCAACTCTGCAGAAGTTGGTTTTTTTGAAATCCTCTGCTGCCACTATTTTCTGCCTAGATTTCAAAGATTTCAACAAAAATTTATTTTTACGAAATCCTGGAAGTCACACTACACAAAAATCCATTTAAAACCGAATTTTAACCATTTTAAAAATTTCCAATCCCTTGATTGAGTTGTAGTCGAAATTTTGAAGTGAATTATTTCAAAATTCAATCGAAATATTTTTTTTGGGGCTTCCTGGGATGCACTTTACATTCAGAGATCGTTAGAAAATGGTTTCCAGCAAGGGAAAGGCTACAGGGAAAGGCTGCAGAGATAGGCTGCAGGGATACACTGCGCTCACACTGAGCAGACCATGGGAAATGCCCAGCGGCGGGGTCTTTTCCCAAAATTGTCCGACTTTTTATGGTTTCTGGAGGGCAGCATTTGACATGGTTGTCAAATGAACGCGAAATTGTGAAGAAATTCTTTTGAAGTCTCAGCACTGGCTAGATGTGATCCCAGCATATCAAAAATGACATCATTCGTAAAATCTTATCTTTTTTCTTTCTCATCGCTCTCTGTGCCTCCCATGGTTGTCAATTTGAGCGATAAAATGTGATCTCTTTTGCATTGTTTTCCCAAATTAGCGCCAGTCCTCTTTTTGTCGGGTTACGGTATTATCAAAAATTTGATTCCTTATCATTCTTGATTTCATTCCTCCATTTCGTTTTCAAAATGATATAAAAGCGGAACAGTGTTCCCTGGAAATCAGTTGATCTTTTGGTTTCGGATTACGATAGCTTTCAGCTCGATAGCTCCCCTGCCCCTTGCGTACAGTCTCGTACTTGATCGGATTAGGCTAGTGTTTCAGCCCTTGCCTGTCTCTGTTGCCTAAAAGTTTGTGCTTTTCATAGATCCTGGATAGCATGTTAGGTTTTTAACAACTTAAAACCCCGATTTTCAACATTTGAACCTTCCAGGATTACGGTAGTTTGCGACAGTCGCTTTTTCTCACGACAAATGATGAGTTTTCTAAAAACTGCACACTTTTTATAGATCCTGGATGGCACACTAAATTTTTAACAACTTAAAACACCGATTTTCAATATTTGAACCATTCAGGGTTACGGTAGTTTGCGACAGTCGCTTTTTCTCGCGACAAATAACGAGTTTTCTAAAAACTGCACACTTTTCATAGATCCTGGATGGCACACTAAATTTTCAGCAACTTAAAACACCGATTTTCAATATTTGAACCTTCCAGGATTACGGTAGTTTGCGACAGTCGCTTAATTCTAAGCCACCATAATTGATTTTCTAAAAACTGCGCACTTTTCATAGATCCTGGATCGCATGCTAGCTTTTTAGCAACTTAAAACCCTGATTCTCAGCATTTGAACATTCTAGGATTACGGTAGTTTGCGACAGTCGCTTTTTCTCGCGACAAATGACGCGTTTTCTAAAATTTGACCATTTTATCTAAAATCTGGATATCATTTTACCTAATGCCACAATCAAAAGTCGAAAAAATTCAATCAATCGAAATTCCATTCATTTTATTTTTCGATTTGTCGCAAATCTTTCTTAGGAAAACAGCGGGCCTTTAAAAGATCAAAATTGAATCATTTCTTTTGCCGAATTCGAATTCCGAGCCGAAATTCGTTTCCCTTTCAATTTTGATTCATTTTACGGCCTCCGGGCCAAAGCAACAAATTTCCAAATCCTAGAAATAAAATTTCGCCTAAAATTCGCCTAAAGCAAATTTGATATTGCGAGCTGCTCTAGTGTACTCCAGATTAAGCAAATCCAAATTTTCGAGAAGCTAGCAGCTTCTGAAGGTCGTCAAAAGAGCTCAAACTCGGCACCTCCAAGGATAGATTCCGGATTCAAGTGTAAATTCTTTGTTTTACCTTGCTAGTTTTACCGCTAATAGTGGCTAGAGCTGTAGTGTGCTCCAGCTAAACGAAATCCAAATTCTTAGATCCCTAGCTAGCTTGTAGAGCTGCTTCAGACCTAGAGCTCTTCTCCAATTTCCTCGAAAATTCTAGACTTTCTTTTCTTTCCAATTTCCTCGAAAATAATCTCAAGTGACTTCCAGAACGCTCAAAAAAAATATTTCTTAAAATCAAAACCCCATAAACGCCGAGAAATTGGCGTGAAATCAAATTTCGGCTTTTATCCCGCGGATTTCATGTTTAATTGGGGCGAAAATGACAGAAACACATCTAAATGATGGAATTATTTTTAGCGCCACCTGCGAGAGGAAAATTATCTCGACAATAATCGTCACTTATTCAAAAAAGAAAAACGAAAAAGAGATTAAACGGCAACAATTGAACGCTCCCATTTTTCTTTTCATATCTTGTCAATTTTGTATCAAAAGATTAAGAAATAGCTGAGCTGGGCCGCACGGGAGCCGAAAATAATCCCCATGACTAGATAATCGCCAATTTTAGAGATCCCGAAGGAGGGCTATGATATCATTATTATGTGTCAAAGAGCTTTGATGAAATCTTGGAAAATCGAGGATCCACTTTTCCCAAAAACTCCTGTGACATCCAGATCGACGTTTTACGGCATAAATTTCTAAACTTAGTATGCTAATTTCTTGTACAGTGCCCTGAAGGCTTTTGGTATCTTTGAGCTGTCATAAAACTTCGGAATCTCGAATCCATTTTTCCCAAAAACTCCTGTGACCTCCAGATCGACGTTTTACGACATAAACTTTGAAGTTTAGTATGCAAATTTCTTGTACAGTACCCTGAAGGCTTTTGGTATCTTCGAGCTGTCATAAAACCTCGGAATCTCGATTCCATTTTTCCCAAAAACCCCTGTGACCTCCAGATCGATGTTTTACGACATAAATTTCTAAACTTAGTATGCAAATTTTTTGTACAGTACCCTGAAGGCTTTTGGTATCTTCGAGCTGTCATAAAACTTCGGAATCTCGAATCCACTTTTCCCAAAAGCTCCTGTGACCTCCAGATCGACATTTTTCAAGATCAGTTTTTCAAATTATTATGCAAATTTTTGCCAAAACCCATTGAACAGCTTACTTTTGGAATCAGCTTTTTCTGGGAAACAAGTTCCAGCTCCGAGAAAAAACTTTTCCCCTTTTCAGGAAAGCAAACACGATAGCGGGGTGACGTGAGTGTTTTCTCACGGCTATTCTTTGAGGCGAAACTAGAAAAGAAAGAAACTTTTCTTTCAGGGCACCTCTACGGGGGAGCAAAACTCTTCACTCCCCATAAAAGTGGGAAACCCATGGAAATTAGTACTCGCCGATTTGCAGGGATTAATCCTGGAAGTCACACTAGCCACTGATAAAGTTGGTTTTTGAAAAATTCAACTTTCCGCGAGAGTACTAATTCCATTCCACCCCCGAAAATACTGTTTCCGTCGTTTCCGCATTTCTGTCGAAAAAAAATTCGCCGACCCTTCCCAGTGACTCCCATCATTGCCAAATTCGCTCAAATTTCCGGCATATCCTAATTGTTGGCGGTGAAATGGCGGCAGTCCTCTAATTGTCGCTCTCTTCTTCTCAATTTGTGACGAGATTTGAAATCATCGCTTTTCCTCCCGTCTTTCCCCTTTATTTTTGGTTTGTGACGGGAAATTGGTGATTATTTTGAATGGCTTACCTGTGAGGATTCTCTCGGCTTTCACCTTTTCTCGTCATTTTGTCATTACTTGCTTCAGTATCGCTCCGAAATTTTCTTACCCCATTTTATCAGCACTGATGACCGAAAGAAAGATTTTTATGATTTGGAAAATCCAATCTGGAATGCACACAACATCAAAAATCATCTTAAATATAAAATTTTCAAAAATTAAATTTTTTTACTTTTTTTATTTAGGACTGGTGCAATATTTTTGCCCTTTGCAAGCGTGTTATTGAAATTTTTTTCAAAATTGGTCCTTCTGGATAGCACTGCAGTGATTCCAACATCAAAAATCATCTTAAATGCAAAATTTTCAAAATTCCAAATTTTCCATTTTCCCGATTTAGGACTGGTGCAATATTTTTGCCCTTTGTAAGTCTATTATCGAATTTTTTAAAAAATTGGTCCTTCTGGTTAGCACTGCAGTGATTCTAACATCAAAAACCATCTCAAATGCAAAATTTTCGAAAAGTCCAAATTTTCCATTTTCCCGATTTAGGACTGGTGCAATATTTTTGCCCTTTGCAAGCGTGTTATTGAAATTCTTTTCAAAAATCGTCCTTCTGGCTAGCACTGCAGTGATTCCAGTTCAAAATACAATCGAAAAGTACTTGGGGATGACGCGGGGTGAAATCATCGACAATGCCCGTTTTTGTGTAGTCGCGACCATCCCTCTCGAAAAATTTTTCGTCCTGGACAGCATGCTGGGCATTGGAGTGTTGATCGGATTGCCCGGCCACAATTTTTCACACATTTCTCTCCCCTGTACGCCTCGCATTGAAGCCTAGGCCGATTACTACTCGAGTCACACCGGCCGACCGAGATTGCCGCGAAAACTTTGCGATAACAAAGGAAACTTTGCGATAATTTGCCGGCTTTTGTTTAATTGGAGTGCACGATTCCTAAATTTTCCTCAATTTTCTCATTTTTCTTCAATTTTGACTTATTGACCTCTCCTCTTGTTTTTCGAATTTTTGATCATTTTTTTAAAAAACGATAACCTCCCGATTTTTGAGCTCAAAAGATTCGGTGATATCCAGATAGACGAAATTTTCTTTCAGTTTCCTTATATCTATCAGAATCATCGATTTTTAGCTTTGAACTCGTTCAGCCCTAAAAAATTTTTTTTAAATGTTTTTTCTTTTGCTTTTTTTTCAACTCCAATCTAGTTTGTGCCTACCAGAATGACGAAAAAAATTCTAAAATTTTTGAATTTACCCTTAGGTTTGAAAGATTCGGCCTTGAACTCGTTCAGCCCGAAAAAAAATTTTTTAAATATTGTCTTTTGCATTTTTTTTCAACTCTAATCTAGTTTGTGCCCTCCAGAATAACGAAAAAAATTCTAAATTTTTAAATTTACCCTAAGGTCTACAAGATTCGGCTTTGAACTCGTTTTTCCCTCTCCAACTCAGCTCCAAAAACGAAAATTTCCTTAACTTTCATTAGAATTGAGCAAATTTTAGCGGTGCTATGTTTATTCAACGATTACTTTCCATTTTTCAGAATGACGAGCTGTTCGGATGACGGGTGCGTGATTCGGTGCGAGGCCGGCTGCTCAAATGGTCAACAACCGTGTGCCAGGTGGCGACGATTCTAGAATCTCCGAAAACCGCCCGAAATTCAGATCCCTACGGACATCGTGCGACCCAGCATTGCCATCTTATGATGTTTTTTTGGGCGGCAGTTGCGGGAACACGGTAAGCAGCTCACCTCGATTTCTGAACCAAATTCTGAACCAAATTTTTTCTGAACTGAGAAAATCGATTCGGAAAATTGTCCAAAACCTCTCGTGACATCCAGCTTTAGGTTTGGCGACGTCAATTGGTGATCCCTTTTCTGAAAAAGCGCGCAATCAGCTACTACGACCCGCAACGAACTTTCTGGAGTGAAAACATGATTTACGAAGAAAGCATCGCGAAAGAGGTGAGCTATGAGTTTACATGCGTTCCAGAAAGCCCGAAAATAGTCAAAACAATCCAAGAAATAGTCAAAAATCGCTGAAAAACCTCGTCATCTCCAACTCTCATTGAATTATTCATTTTCTCATGGAAGAAACGCAATTCCCGCAATTCGGATCGCTTAGTTGGAGGTCACAGCAAAGATTTTTGGATTGAGATATTTGGATTTTGCATTTTACGGAAATAGGTCCAGGGTCTAGGGATAGGTCTATTTCTGAATCCAAATCAGAAAAAAAACGCTCCAGAATAGCTCAATAGCACGTCAGAATGGCAAAGAATGAGAAAAACGGGAGAAAGAACGGATGGCGAGAGAAAGAGCGGTAATTGGATGCACACGGAGAATCACCAATGACCCCACGTCGTTAGCGACTACGAGACACTACGTGGAGATGAGATGTCATCGAAATAGCGATTTATCATCATTTTCGTGTGTGCTGACATCCAGAACGGAGCACTGAGATGAGCCGGTCAAATTTGGAGACGATTTTCCGAGAAAATTCTCGTTGAACTCAAACGCCAACTATGAAAGTGCAAAATTTGAAGAAACTATCGATTTTTCGACATTTTTTTGCACTGTGACTTCCAGTTTGAACAATGGCAAAATCCTAAACGTCAAATCTTATTTCTAAACGCATTTCGTTGATCACGAAAATATCAATGACCGATCGGTGTGGTTGACGAAGAAACGGGCAAACAACAAATGCCCGTTTGTTTCGGCAAAGCTTTGCATATTCAATAATGCATAATTTCCCGTTCTCCACCCTCACAACTCGGAAATATTAGAGAAAATATGAGAAAGAAAAAAAAGGAGTGGACTTTTTTTTGCGCACCCGAACTTTTGCGCACCCGGACATTTGCGCACCTTTTTTTCCGCATCAGGACATTTGCGCACCCGGACACTTTCGCACCTTTTTTTGCGCACCCTGACATTTGCGCACCCGGACATTTGCGCACCTTTCTTTTGCGCACCCGGACATTTGCGCACCTTTTTTTGCGCACCTTTTTCGCGTTTTAAAAAAGCTCTAAAAAGCTAATATTAACCAATTTCTATTCCAAAAGTTGTTTTTCTAGGTAATTTTAGAGCGCTAATGGGCCAAGTGCGCGAAAAAAGGTGCGCTAATGGGCTAAGTGCGCAAAGAAAGGTGCGCTAATGGGCCAAGTGCGCAAAAAAAGTGCGCAAATGTCCCGGTTGGGCAAAAAAAAGGTCGCATTTGTCCCACTCCCAGAAAAAATGAGAAACAAAAAATGTTCTCTTTTCGGGCAGCCCAAAGCCTACAGTAATCCGACGGGATTTTGGTGAAAATTTGGATCAACGAATTTTGCCGAAAAAAAAGCGCCAATATTCCCTGTGACATCCAGAAGAAAGAAAAAAGGCCATAAAAAACGCAGAAAAGTGAAAGTGATGTGATTTTTTGGGTTGAGATCTTTCAGCTCTTTGATAAGACTTCAAAAAAGAGGAAAATTGAGTGAAAGAGACTAGAAAAAAAGAAAAGCTAAAAATAGAGATTTTTAAACGCTTTTTCCCTCTTCTTTGATAAAATTTTGAGGGAATTTTTCAAAAATCAAAAATTTGGGTTCAAAAGTTCAAAAATTCAAAAAAATTCGAAATTTAAAAATTCCAAAATTTTAGTGCATTTTAGGAAACAGTTAAAAACTAAAAGACACTTAATTTTAAAATTCAAATTTCCACTTTAAAAAAAGCTCATCATCTTTCGTGACTTCCAGATCGGTGATTTATGAAGTTAAAACCCCTCCGAACGCATACCAATTCCAGAATTCCTCGCTCTTCTTGTTCGTGCTCGATCCGGCCACCGTAAACGCCACCTCGTTTCTCGAGATCGCCTATTTTGCCGCTAGGAAAGCCCCGAAATTGGTTGTCGTTTTTCTGGGTAAGTTTTTGAAAAAGGGAAATTTACGAAAGCTTTTGTTTTAGGAAAGAACGAGTGGAAGGGCAAAGCACATCCCGAAGATTTACCCGATCGAGTGAAAACTTGTCAACTACTAGATCGAATTCTTTTAGCTCATGAAGTCCCCCTGCTGCACAGCATTGAGGTTGGTGAAGTCAAAAAATGCGGTAGTTGAATTGCAGATGAGAAATCAAGCCAGCCCTGTAACAGGGTTAGGCAGTGTTCTGTAAAACTGGAAACTCAGACATTTAAACGCTAGCATTGTTCGTAGTGCTATCCAGGATTAACTTTCCATGGGTTTTTAGGCTACGGTAGTGTGTCCAATTCATAGAAATCGAGCCAGTCCTGTAACAGGGTTAGGCAGTGTTCTGTAAAACTGGAAACTCAGACATTTAAACGCTAGCATTGTTCTTGGTGCTATCCAGGATTAACTTTCCATAGGTTTTTAGGCTACGGTAGTGTGTCCAATTGCTAGAAAAATGTCCAGTCCTATTCTGGGATGCTTTGAAAAGTCCACTGTTTATCTAATGAGTACCAGTTAAATTCAAAACTTGGAGAAATCTATGTAAAACCGATTTCCCTTTCAACTGTGACTTCCAGCTTGAGCAAATCTCATCAAAATAATTTCTAGGAAGCCCTCGGCTACATCGAAGATGAGGTGATCGGAAGTAAGGCGTGGCGCGAGGCGATGGCCACCCCACAACAACGATTACCGTATTTGGGGCTGAAGACGAAGAAAGCTTATCGAGCGGTTGGAGACTCGGCTAAGGTACAGTAAGGCTTAATGGGAAGAGGCGGGGGGACGTGGAGGGATACGGTAACTAGGTCAACTTTTAGGACTGGTGCTTTTTCTCAAAAACTTCTTTGAGACTTTAGCAAAATTTTGAAAGATTTGAGAGTTCTGGAGGTCACTTGTTAGACTAGAATACAAAAATTCCTTCCAGCTCAACGTTTGACAAAAAGGTTACGGTAGCTAGGTCAACTTTTAGGTTCTAGCTATTTTTTCAAAATTTTTTTTGCTAGTTTTTAAACTCTAAGTCTATAAAACCGATTTGCAGACGGCGTGGGGTCGTTTGCGGAGTGCCGCGTCGAGGCTGGCGTTGACGGGAGTGGCCGACACGATGGCCTTCTTCGGGACGCACCTCGTGCTGCCCAGTCTGCCCCTCGGCATCATTCTGCTCATGATTTTCCTCGTGAACGTCGTCTTCTTCTCGCTGCACACCGTTTGGATGAAAGCGAGAGCGAAGCGACCAAGAGGAATCGTCGATATGACGCGAACGCCGATGCCAAGAGGACCGTCCATCCCAATCCCCCGACTCAACACCATTGCCACCCCGTTGATCCCGAAACAGCCGAATAAAGAAGGTCAGTTTAACACAGAAACTTCAAACTGGATGTCAGGCTAGCTATTGAAAGTGTTAGAGTCGAAAAATTTTCGAAACTAATTTTTCGATTTTTTCGAGAATTCTGTCGGGCAATGTTTAGCTTTTATAAATCTAAAAAAAACAAAAAATTTTAAAAAAAGATTCAAACTGGAACGCACACTACACTCTAAAATTATTTCGAAAAGCAAAAAACTCATTTCAGCTGTTCGACAGTCGAAGAAATGGGTGGAGTCGCTGGGGTTCGAGCTGGGCGCCGTGCCGCAAGGAATGGAGACCGCGTGGAGGAAAGTGCCTTCAATCGAGCCACTGACATCCAGCATCGACGCTGAAATGCCGAAGATGAAGAAATCCCCTTCGGAGGCGTCGAATCATGTCTTTCTCGGGTGCTCGAGTCTCGACGAGTTGGACTGGGTCAACAAAGAGGCGGCGCCTTTTCTACAGTAAGTACTAATGTGACATCCATAGTCAACGAAAAACTTGAAAATATGGTCTCTGGGTTACGGTATTTTCCCTAAACATCCAAGCTATAAAAGTCAAAATTAGCGTAAATCTTAAAGTCGCTAGGGATACTGTAGAATGTAATCAGTATATTCTGTGACATCCATAGTTCACAAAAAAGACTTCTAGGTTACGGTAGCTTTCCCGAAAACATTCAAATTTTAGGAGACACGAAGTCGCGTACTCTACCGTACTCGCTTGTGACTCGGTTCCACCGGAAAGCCGAATGATTTTGCTGAAAAAGGGATCGCGAGCCTTCCGCCAAGTTCTCTATCACATCCCATCGACGAAAACGTTTCTCTCGGGAATGGTCGAGGTGAGAGACCCGGTTCAATTACCCGACTTTTTCATTTTTCGTTTAAATTCAAACTAGCCACACTCAGAGTCCAAATTTTACCCTCGTGCCTTCCAGATTGCCTATTTGTTGGGTCATTCCGATTGGCAAGTCACATTATGCGTGTCAAAAGAAGCTGAACTCCTCGAAGCGCAAAACGATCGAGAAGACGAGGTTGAACGAGCCGCCAGACGAAGAAGGTGAGAATTTTTGGGGAATTTGCCCAAGCTGGAAAGCATTCGACTTATAGAAACTAAGGTTGAAGCCAAATTCTAGCTTTTAATAAGTACCGACTAATACAGTGCATAGTAGAAAACGGAATTTTGGATAAATTTAAGTTGGCTAACTTTTAAGGACGTTTTCGGGTGTTGTGCCCCCCAGGAGCATCCTCTAAACGATTCCTTTTCAGAAATGACTGCTACGCGATCGCCTTCTGCTACTTGAAGGATATGGCGAAGCGGCATCAGTGTCGGGTCTTCTCCGACATCGACGAGTCCCTTCACCATTGTGTGAAATTATCACAAACCGGTGGCTGCTAGATTTGGAGTGAAATCGATGGCCCAAAAGGGGTGCTGGAGTGAAATCTCTAAATTCTCCACTTCAAAACAGCTCAGAATCAAGTTCACGACGAAAGCTGACGGATTTTGTTGAAGATTTCGTCGAAAATCCTTAATTTTTCTAGATCCTGGAAGGCACTAAGCCGTTTGATCGAAAAACTTTCTGGCTAGCTTCCTAAAAAATTGAGTCCAGAGTTGGGTAATTGAACCGACCCAAACTTTGTCCCAAGCCGAACTTGTCCCTACGTTCCGATTTGTTGCCAGCAGTCCCCGTGACATCCAGATCGCTCATTTCCCTCCTCAAAATCTAAATTTCAACCAGGAAACCGGTAATGAGATGGGGGTAGCTGAAGTTGGGTAAACGAGCCGGTTCAAATCTGGCCCTTTGCCTCGAATTTGTTACCAGCACCCCTTGTGCCATCCAGATCGCCGTTTCCGCTTCTCAAAACCCCACCTCACCAATCGATTCCCGCCGCAAATTGCTCAATCGATTTCTCAGTGTATCCAGTGAAAAAGAGCCCGATCCCCTCAAAATTGTGTTTATTTTCCGCATCTCCCTCGAGCCGATTACGGTTAGCTGGCCTAAATTTCAGATGTTTCTCGAGATTTTTGTGATTTTTTATTATTTTTTATTATTTTTTGTCTCTGTACTTTTCTCAGATGTCTCTGTGAAAAAAGTCATTTTCTTTTTTTTTGCGATTTTTTCATTTTTCACAAAATAGGCATCTATTTTGCGTTCCAGATCGTCGTTTTTTGTGAAAAGAATCTTTTTATAACCTCGATTTTTGTGTGTTTTTCTGGGCAACACTTCTAGCGGGTACTCCTCTCATAAATTAAATGTTTTTTTTTAAAAATCTTTTTAAATTCCCATTTGGCAATAAAAAAATGTGAAAGTTGAAGAATTGTGAGCAAATTTCCTGGTGTTTTTGAGCTTTTTTTGTTTTTTTTCTATTGTTTTTATAGAGATTTTAGAAGATTTTCTATAGATTTTCTGTTTTTATTATTTTATTTTATTTTTCGATTTCTTTGGGCTTTTATTGGAGAATTTGAACTCCCTAAAAGCCAGATTGAAAAGAAAATGAATAAAAATTTGAAAAAAGCACAACTGAAATCGGGAAACAAGCACAACCGAAATCAATTGGTTGCGTAATTGAACCGGCGACTTTACAGAGATAAATGGCTCAAAAAAGACGTACAAAGTGCACATTTGATGAGCTTGTGTAGACAAGTGTGTATGTGCCATGTAGAATCAAGTGATGTCGGTAGTGATGATAGACCTGAAATGATTTAATAATGAAACTGCCTGATGCTGATGAATGTATGAAATGCTTGATGCTGATACAAGAATGAAATGCCTGATGTAGTTTGGTTTGATTTAAAGGTTGCACTATGAAATTTGCTAATATTTGTCAAAAAACAAACTCACAAGCTTTTGCGATTTGGCCGATATCGCGATGAGTGGTGAGCCATAGTGGGGTAGATTGGCCGGCGTCTCGTTGCCGAACTCACATTGTACTCGAATCGGGGGTGTTAGCAGCACCATCTCTGGAAAAAAAGCATAGGCAAAAAGCATCATGATCATTCATTGCTGATCATCTTTTTCACACCTTTATCACATGATGCTACATTTGCGTTGCCACTCGGCCACATTAGATGATGTTCGCGGGTTGTTAGATCTCTTCAATAATGAAACTGCTTGATGCTAAGCAAAATCAAGTTAACGTGTCGCACATTTTTTTTTAATTCGCAATCGTAGCGTTGTAAGCTGAAATTTGTTCATCTTTATTCAAAAAAATTGATATCTACTGCCCTAATTGATACTCCGAACAAGTACATTCCACATCGATTACACTCTCATGTAAATTTTTTATTCTTAATCAAAAATTCGAACACTCCAGCCAAGCCAGTTCAGGCACGGGGATCTAAAGTTAAAAAGTTCCAGTTATTCTAGTTAAATCTTAACTGATCAAACTATTATAATCAAACTATTATATTGAGAATGAACGTTCGCCCCATCATCGCACCGATTCGTGGCTCGATTTTGATCCGTAAGACGCACACTTTCCACAGCAATTCCTCGAGTATATCATTTCTTTCCTAAAAAAGAACTAAAGATGTAGATTGAAAAGTTTAAAAGTGCAATCAGACTCACCTTTGCAGCTTGACAAATGGATGGTCGAAGCAATGAGGTTGTCACCACTTGAATCACCGTCACCACCGAATTTGGCAATGCAATCGACTCGATTCGTGTAGCGGAAACATTAAAATCTCCACAATAAAATAATCAAAAAAGATATCGCCATGTGTCTTTAACACAACAAATCATTGTTCAAACAAGAAATTGTACAACTTTATTTCTTAGACAACTAAAAAACGGCAAAATTACACAATAAAAGCACCAAAACTGTAAAAGACTCGATAAAAACCCTCAAAACACGATCATTTCCTATTGTGGTTCAATGTAGAAGGCGAAAAATCGATTGAATTCGCCGCGCCAGGGAAGCATGTAGACGCAATCTCTGCCCGAGTCAATGTTTCGTCGAAAAAATGGACCGTCGAAAGGAAACCAGTGCGATCCGCCGCCATACTTGTTCACGACCTCGGTCGCCCTTTTCATGACTTCTTGTTGATTTTCTACGTCGTATCGCTTCATTCCACGGAACTGCGAAAGAAAATCGACGATTCGGGCCTTCATCTCCTGAGAAACATCGGTTCCCACATCATCCACGCGAGCCACATGAAAAGCTGCCTTCGAATTCTTGCTTGGGATCCCCTTCTCAACGATTGATTGCACGATCTCTTCAAAGTTATCCACTTTGGTGCTAATTCCCAAGATTTCGATCGAAGTCTTGGCAAAAGCATCGTAGTAGAAGTGAAACGCCGCGGCAGAACGATCATAATAACACCAGATGACCTTTTCGCAGTCATTCAGCTGATTTAAAATGAAATTCTCCAAGAGCCCGCTGACCACTTGATTTTCTTTCAACCAATCAATGTCCAGGTGAATCCACGCGTATTTTTCAATCATCGAGCGGAAATTGTCCAAAAATTTCAGCAAAGACTCCTTTCTGAGCCATATGAGCTCCAAATTTCTCACAAAGTTCAATTGATTCAGAATCGTCGCGTGTTCGTTGTTGAGTTGTCCGCCGTACTCACTTGTTCCAAAGCGTATCACCAATATGTCACACGAATGGATTCGTTTGCTTAGCGGAAGATGACTCGCATCAATATAGTCGGAGACGGAGAACTTCCGGATTTTGAACTTCCTGTTCAGGCATTCATTCATTTGAATCCCGTTGACGTGGAGGTTGAAAACGAGCGACGGATTGCGTGAAAGCATCCATTGAAATCCCGCATTCACTTTGACCAACTCAAGCGTATCTTTCGCGTCCATTCCCTCCAGCACTTCCAACTTCAGATCGTAACAGAGCTTCTCCATCGGAAACGACGTCAGATTCCTCATTTCAAATGGCATCTTGAGCATCATTCTTTCACCTGTAAAAGAAAACAATTGGTTCTTGTCGGAAAATGAAAGAGAAAACACAAAAAGCAATCAAATTTTGGTGGCAAAATGGTTTTCTAATGTTCTCGGGGTCAAACGTCAAATTTGGCTTTTCATAGACTTTTCAAGCCAACCACTTTCCTAATTTCATAAAAGTCAGAGCAATTAGCCTAGGGAGAAGGGGAACCATAAGCAAAATTTCCCAAACCAAGCTTAAAATTCCACAAAATCGGTCATAAACCAAAAATAATATGGTCCTTGAGCCAAATCACTGCTCGAAAACACCTTAAGTAGTAACTTCATTATTAGAAAATTAACAAGAAAACATTAAAAACGTTACCAAATACAAATACGTAACCGTAAAACACTCGTAATCACATTAACGTCCAAGAAACAACGGAACAGGTAACAACCTAGCAATAAGTTCATACAAATCTTCATTCTTCCCGTTTATCGCTTTCGCTTTTGTACGCGCGTTTCAACAGGCATTCTCGTATCTGAAAATTTATCATTTCTGCAATTCTTCATTAACCATTCGGGTGGAAAAGTCTTTTCTATTTTAAATGACGTTTTACGGAAAGCAGTCGACTAAAACCACCGACAAAACTTTCTTTTGAGCATCTGTTCAATGCTTAAACTTCTGATTGGACTAGAATGACAGTAAGTTGGCAACGAAGGAGTATCAATTTTTTACGCTATTGAAAAAACGGTAAGCTCAATGCTAACGCTTCATAAACGAATAGCTAGTGATAATGATAAGGTAATGATAAGGTACCAATGAGGCAAATGTTCGTTAGAATCCAAATCCTTAACCATTACTCGTTAAGCAAACGTAGCTAGAAGCACTAACTAGTGGAATTTTGCTGAAAACCGTTAAAAGCCCCACCATTACATCAACATCCTCCATCAGGGACGTCGATTCGCTCACGTTCTCCCCATCATCGCATCCGGTTTACGACTCGTTGAGATCCTTTCGACGCACACTTTCCACAGCAATATCATCGTCGAGCATATCATTTCTTTTCTAAAGAAAAGAATTACAGATGTAGATTGAAAAGTTTAAAAGTGCGATAAGACCCACCTTTGCAGCTTGACAAATGGATGGTCGAAACAATGAGATCTCACAACTTGAACCTGGAGAAATGTCGAGAAATAGGAATAAGATTTCCAATAAACAAATTGGAAATCGTAGATGGGAAAAGCAGGATCGGAAGATCGCCTCGTAGTGTACTAAATAGAATAGTAGGGGTATAAGAACCAAAAACTTTAACCCTTACCTTTAATATTTATCTTTATCGCGGCCAAAAGGGTGCATCTTCGGGCAAACAACGGCGTCAGTGTCGACCAGTCGAGTGGCAAACTGTCCATTCCGTTGGACCTCCCTCCAGGCACGGGGATCTAAAGTTAAATAGTTAAAATAAGTTTGGGCGCAATACCTATAGGCAGTTGCTACCGGTGTGGGCAGGCACCAGGCGTAACTTTGCCGAAAATGCCTGAGCGACATTTATTTTTGTTTTACTAGCATCGATGGGGTGTCTCTTAGCCAAATAAGTCAAAAAATTGCATCTGGAGAAACCACTTATGATCGATATTTTCCCTTCCTTTTGCCAATGGTTATAAAAAAAGAAAAGATTTGCCGATGGGAATAAAAAATGCCGAAAATGCCACGTTTTTTTCATTTTCTTTCCTTTTGAATATGTTTTTGCTGGAGATACTCAGCTAACCGGTGAAATACTCATTTGCCATTGGTCATAAAACCGAACATGCCGTGATTTTTTTCCTTTCTTTTCTTACTTTGAAAAGGAAACTCCAGTGTTTTTTGATGCCTTTTGGTACCTGGGAGTTGAAATTTTTCACAGTCATTCTTAGCATGGTTGATAAGCGCACCAGTAAAATGCCTGTAAATTTTTCGCCTTCTACGTTCAACCGGAAACGGTTCTTAGCATGGTTGATAAGCGGAGTTATTATTTATAATTTTGTCTAGAAGCTTTTAATTCAAATTATCTACTTGTTTTTGCGAAATCTAACTGCTTTTTTTTACAGGTAGAACGACGCCAAGCAAGATGCCATTCGAAATGAGAAAGCTGACGTCATTCTCGATGGAGAAGCGATGCTACGACCTAAAGATGGAAATGATCGAGCAAATGGAGCCGAATGATGCGATTGAATTGGTCAAGGTGAATGCAGGATTTAGATCGATCCTGCTACGGACACCCTCGATAGTTTTTGAGCATCACGTGCACGAGGTCTGTATTGATAGACGGATTCGAGTCGAGAAGTTCCAGCTTGATGCCGATCTCCACCTTTCATTGATCCAACGAATCCACGCGGATATGCGCATAATGCGCTATTCTCTGCAGATGAATGCCCGAATGGTCGATTTTCTATCGCAATCCCCTGGAGTGAAGCGATTCGACGGAGAAAATAATCAAGAGGTCATCAAAATGGTCATCAAAAAGAACGTACTACCCAAAATGGCGAGTATCCACAAATATAACAATTGATCGCAATGCTGGTGCTTTTGTAAAGCTTTCCTTCGAAAAATTTCACGAAAATCGAAGGTGCGCGGGGGGCATGTAACAGCGTGCTTCTAAAAACCTAGGTTTCGGAGCTCGTGTTTCCATTGACCAGAACACAAAATTAAAAAACAGTTCCCGACTAACTTTTTGGGTAGAATTCGGAAATTTGTTTTATGAGCCTAGTTTATGAGCTAGATTTTCGTGAAAAAATTTATTTTGACTTTCCGGCGCAGAATATTAAAAAATCTCATGGGAAAATGGAATTCCGCAAAAACTCAATCCAAATGTGTTCTGAAAGAGCGTGGTAAGAGCTATCAAATGACCCATAACTCTTTATGGTTCGATGAAATATGAAATTTCAATAGCATCAGCGTCGCTGCCTTTAATTCTGAAATTTAGGATGATAGTTTTTGGATTATCTTATTTTTTCCGTTCATTTTTGGGCCCAACTTAAAGAAAAAAATTCTACTGTGTGGAATGTACTTGTTCGGGATACCGAGTAGGGCAGTAGATATCAGTTTTTTTATAAATATTAACAAATTTCAGCCTGCAACCTTACGCTTGCGAATTAAAGCAAAATGTGCGACACGTTAACTTCATTTTGTTTAGCATCAAGCAGTTTCATTGAAGAGATCTGACATCCCGGGAACATCATCTAATGTGGCCGAGTGGCAACACAATTGTAGCATCATGTGATAAAGATGTGAAAAAGATGATCAGCAATGAATGATCTTGATGCTTCTTATTTATGCTTTTTTTCCAGAGATGGTGCTGCTGACACCACCGATTCGAGTACAATGTGCGTTCAGCCACGAGACGCCGGCCAATCCCACTATCGCCCACCACTCCTCGCGATATCAGCCGAATCGCAGAAGTTTGTGAGTTTCTTTTTTGACAAATATTAGCAAATTTCATAGTGCAACCTTTGAATCAAACCAAACTGCGTCAGGTATTTCATTCATGCATCAGGCAGTTCCATTATTTAATCATTTCAGACCTATCATCATTACCGACGGATTCGTTTCTTCATGGCACAGCCACACTTGTCTACACGAGCTCCTCGTTGTTGCTTATGATGTAGACTTGAGAAGCCTGTAATCTCAAGTAAGATGTAACTAAATCAAATTTCACTTTTTAACTTTAGATCCACGTGGCTGAGATGAGGTCCAATGGAATGGACAACTTGACGCTCAACAAGTACATTCCACGCAGTAATTTTTTTTTTCGTGTTTTTTCTACAAAAATGCACCATTTGGCTGGGATGCAGATGAATATCGAAGGGCAGTTAAAGTCTTTGGCTCTTCTACGCCTACTATTCCATTTAGTACACTACGAGGCGATCTTCCGATCCGTTGAACCCGTTCAATATGGAGGAGGATTTTTACCGCGATGTTGGAATGCTGCTTTTCCCATCTACGATTTCTAATTTGTTTAATGTCTCGTTCCGTTTTCTCCACATTTTCGCATTGCCAAAACTCTTAACTTGATACCGTTTCTTTAGATATTTCGAGTTATTGCGAATTATTTTTGCGTTATTCAAACTCGTCCGCTTATCGCTTCTCTTTGTTACTTGTACGACTTCTTCTTTTCCTTTTATTTTCCAGGTGATTGACAATGCCAACATTGAATGAGAAAAGAAATGAAGAAAAAAGAATGATTTGAGATGAAAAATGGCGACGAGAGAAAGGTGGTTCAGGTTGTGAGAATCTCATGGCTTCGACCATTCATTTATGAAGCTGCAAAGGTGGGTCTTATTGCACTTTTAAACCTCTCAATCTACATCTTTAATTCTTTTCTTTAGAAAAGAAATGATACGCTCGACGAGTTGCTGTGGAAAGTGCGCGTGGAACGGATCAAAATCGAGCCACGAATCGGTTGCGATGATGGGGAGAACGTGAGCGAATCGACGTCCCTGATCGAGGATGTTGATGTGATGGTGGGGCTTTTAACGGTTTTCGGCAAAATTCCACTAGTTAGTGCTTCTAGCTACGTTTGCCAAACGAATAATGGTTAAGAATTTGAATTCTAACAAACATTACCTCATTTTTACCTTATCATTATCATTAGCTATTCGTTTATCAAGCGTTAGCCTTGAGCTTACCGTTTTTTCAGTAGCGTAAAAAATTGATCCTTCGTTGCCAACTTTTACTGTCATTCTAGTCCAATCCGAAGTTTAAGCATTGAACAGCTGCCAACAAGAAAGTTTTATCTGTGGTTGTAGTCGGCTGCTTTCCGTAAAACGTCATTTAAAATATAAAAGACTTTTCCACTCCAATGGTTAATGAAGAATTGCAGAAATTGTAGAGTTTCAGATACGAGAAGGCCTGTTGAAACACGCGTACAAAAGCAAAAGCGAGAAACCGAAAGAAGGAAGATTTGTATGAACTTATTGCTAGGTTGTTACCTGTTCCGTTTTTTTCTTGGGCATTAATGTGATTACGAGTGTTTTACGGTATTTGGTTACGTTTTTAATGTTTACTGGTTAATTTTCTAATAATAAAGTTACTACTTAAGGTGTTTTCGAGCAGTGATTTGGTTCAAGGACCATATTATTTTTGATTTATGACCGATTTTGTGGAATTTTAAGCTTTGTTTTGGAAATTTTGCTTATGGTTCCCCTTCTCCCTGGGCTAATTGCTCAGATTTTTATGAAATTAGGAAAGTTGTTGGCTTAGAAAGGTTATGAAAAGCCAAATTTGACGTTTGACCCCGAGAACATTCGAAAACCATTTTGTCACCAAAAATTGAGTCCTTTTTGTGTTTTCGGTTTCATTTTCCGACAAGAACGAATTGTTTTCTTTTACAGGTGCAAGAATGTCGCTCGAGATGCCGTTTGAAATGAGAAATCTGACGGCGTTTCCGATCGAGGAGCTCTGTTACGATCTGAAGTTGGAAGTGCTGGGGGGAATGGACGCGAAAGCTACGATTGAGTTGGTCAAAGTGAATACGGGATTTCAATGGATGCTTTCACGCAATCCGTCGCTCGTTTTCAATGACCACGTGGACGAGATTCAAATGAATGAATGGCTGGACGGGAAGATTCGAATCCAGAAGTTCAGCGTATCCGACTATATTCATGCGAGTCACCTTCCGTTAAGCAAACGCATCCATTCGTGTGACAGATTGGAGATACGCTTTGGAAACACTGAGGATTGGTACGAACAACTCAACAACGAACACGCGACGATTCTGAATCAATTGAACTCTGTAAAAAATTTGACGCTCATATTGCGCAGAAAGGAGTGCTTGCTGAAATTTTTTAACAATTTCCGCTCGATGATTGAAGAATTCGCGTCGATTGACCTGGACATTGATTTGTTGAAAGAAAATCGAGTGATCAGCGAGCTTTTTGAGAATTTCATTTCAAATCAGCTGAATGACTGCGAAGAGGTCGAATGGTGGTATTATTGTCGTTTTGCCGCTGCGTTTCACTTCTACTACGATGCTTTTGCCAAGACTTCGATCAAAATCTTGAGAATCTCAACCAGAGTGGATAACTTTGAAGAGATCGTCCGATCAATCATTCAGAAGGGAATCCCAAGCAAGAATTCGAAGGCAGCTTTTTATGTGTTTAGGCGGGATCCTGTGGGAACCGATGTTTCTCAGGAGATGGAGGCCCGAATCGTCCACTTTCTTTCGCAATTCGGTGGAATGAAGCGATTCGACCCAGAAAATCAGCAAGAAGTCACCAAAATGGCGACCGAATTCGTGAACAAGTATTTCGTCGGATCCCGCTGGTTGTTGGACGGTCAATTTTTTCGACGAAACATTGACTGGAGCAGAGATTGTGTCTACATGCTTCCTTGCCACTGCAAATTCGATCGATTTTTCGCCTTCTACATTGAACCACAATAGGAAATGATCGTGTTTTGAGGGTTTTTATCGAGTCTTTCACAGTTATAGTGCTTTTATTGTGTAATTTTGCCGATTTTTAGTTCTCTAAGAAATAAAGTTGTACAATTTCTCTTTTTGAACGATGATTTGTTGTGTTAAAGACACATGGCGATATCTTTTTTGATTTTTTTATTGTGGAAACTTTAATGTTTCCGCTACACGAATCGAACCCGTCAGGGATCTAATCTACAGAATATCCGATTCAGGTTACTTGGATGCTATCTACATCTCGCACGAATGAAATAATCACTCATAGCTGATTCTCGTTGTCATATTTTTCTCATTTCCTATCGTTTTTATTGACTTGAATTTGTGAAACTTTTGCGGAATAGTTCTTTTAAATGCTTCTTTTATGGTTCTTACTACCCCAGCGACAGCATCGCCGAAGGATCCAAAACTTCAATGAGAACTTTTTATGTGTTTGAGAATTCTTTGATGATTTGTTGTGGAAGCCGATCTTCTGTGCCGTGTACCTCAGTGTATTATGTGTGTTTGTGTAACTTGTGTCGAATCAAAACCTGTAACGGCGAAAGCGGTTTTTCTTGTTCCATTGTCGGGTTCCACGTCGAGGTTCACAGGATGCCGAGTGAATGGCGAGTACTCATTCCCAATATAGCCGTTTGATCAGGTAAGCTTTAACTAAAATAACTTGAACTTTTGAACTTTAGATTCCGATGCATGAAGGGAGGTCCAATGGAATGGACGGTCTCGACCGGTCGACACTGACGTCTTTGTTTGCCCGAACATGCACCCTTTGGTCGAGATGAAGGCAAGGGTTCATGTTTTTGGCCCTTATACCCCTGTTATTCCATTCAGTATTATTTTATCGTTCGTTACGTTAATTTGTGGTTAATGAATGTTGATTACTTTGTTACGTTTTGTTACATTTACTTCTTGTTGCTACAAATAAATCTTTGACATTTTGGAATGACTTCTGCCTGAATCCGTAAAAAATTGAACGGATATGTATACTTTTAATTTCTCTTTCACTTTTAATTTTTCAATGCATTATTTTTGTTTATTTGGACCGATCGAGAACGGAGCTCTGCTGTTTCCTATGAAGAATTTGACGACATTTCCGATGGAGAGTTGCCATGACTTAAAGTTAGAAGTCTTGGGGCAAATGGACGCAAAAGATGTTGTTGAACTGACCAAGGTGAATGAAGGATTCCAAGAGATGCTTGTCAGGAATGCGGCACTTGTTTTTAGACGGAACGTTCACGCGATGAATCGAGATTTTTTCAATTTTCATTGAGATCCACCGCTGGAATTCAAATCAAGAAATTCCCATCTCTCATCTTTCATCCCAAACCCGAAGGATTCTCTCTGGATGTTAACCGTTTTAGCCATCTAGAATCGATCAAACGCATTCGTTCGTCCGAGCAATTAGAGTTACGAGCTAATGAAATACAAGGTGTCTCAAAAGAAGCCTCTTTTCGAACAGAATTTTAGAAAAACGTTAAGTGGCTAGGATGGCTAGGATGGCTATGATGGCTATGATGGCTATGATGGCTATGATGGCACTCCTGGTGCCAAAACTGTTTTTTCTTTATGGCAATTTTTTCACTCTTTAGAATCTTTTGTTTTCTTGACCACTATACGTGAAAGTCTTTCCTCATCACCATGAGATTTTTGCCATAACATTAAGACTTTCTACTGTCATATTGGAGTTAATATATAAACTAAGATTTTTAGCCAAGAACTTTATTCATCTACATTATATGAGAATCTCTCGTACATAAGAGATTCTCAACTGGCCGTTTTTTAAAGAAGACTGCCGTTTTTCCAAAGTAACGCTGATCAATAAAGTGCATGGTTTAAATTTGTAGTTATCCTAATAGTGTTTATTAAATAAATCTGAATGCGTCAGCTTTTTGTTATCTCAATGACTTTTAAACTATTCTGTGACGTGTTTAATCATTATGTTTTCAAAGTACTTTAAGGATAATGATGTTGTCAATTAGTTCAGCTAAACTTGGTCATTCTCATTGCATTCCAGATAATCCTTTGCAATTCTATTGACATTAAAGTGCCCGTTATTGTGGTTCCTACGCTTTCTCGGTCACTCTTTTGCGGTTTCGTTTCATTTTTAAATAGACTTTTATCTTTTTAACATCTCTGGTATGTAACTAGAACAGATTCTTTAAAAAAAGCACTGAAATGCGGGCAGAAATAAAGAAAACTTTCAAAAAAGGTGCCATTTCTTTGATTTTGACACAATTTTGAGCTTCATTTGCGAATTTTTAAGGTTTTAAGCCGTTAAAAATTAGAGTTGAACACACTTTTTAAAGAAATTACATCAATTTTAAAGAAAAGGCCATGAAAATCACAGTGAGAGGTACCGTTGGAGAACAAGGAAAAATTAATTGGGATGTAAGGGAATTTTTAGAGGTAAAGTTATTGAAGCTTTTAAAGTCTATAAAAATGACAAATTTGATTAGAAAAAATTTACTCCTCGAGAAAAATAAAGTCCGTTTTTCCAAGTTGAGCAATTTTTTTGAGTGGTTTACCGGAAATTTCAAAGATTTTGAATGAAGCTAATGAAATGAAATTTAAATTAAAAAAAGAAAACGAGTTTCTGTGGAGAAAAGGATTTTTTTTTATAGACTTCATGATATTCAGGCGAGTTTCAAAGGAAAATTTGTCATGGTTAAAGTAGAAAAATCAATTCATCCCATCCTCTTCCGCGCAAACGGGACAATCCTTTGAGGGAATCGTGCCCAAATGGGAATCCCGACGGGTTTTCTGAAAGAAATATTGTGATCGGTGCGCCAGACTGTGTGTGTTTAGAGCACAAAGTGGGAATGCTACCTAGTGGCTAGGTAGAATTCTAGCCTAGTGGCTTGCTAGCGTTCTAGAAACACTACATTGAAGGTGCCGAAATTGAAGCTAAGGCTCATTTTTTTCCTGAATCGACTCACCTCTTCAAAACATCGTGAATGCACGGCGTGTCCCGAATAGAGCTGCAACTCTTCCCTCTGAGTGGTTGAGAAGTCGACGGTCAATATGAGGATTTTCCCTGACAGCACGCCAGATTGTCGTCTTGGAAGCATCGATTTGCTGCTGTGTCTTGACGTCGTTGATCGATAAACCGTGAATGCGGTTCACAATTTGACGTTTGGCACGAGGCGTGAGCTTTGGCTTTGGTCCAGTCTTCTTTTTGGCGATGGCGGAGGTTTTGTTCTTCAAATATAGACGAATTGTGTTGTCAGAGCGGCCCAAATCTTTCGCAATTTTCCTTATTGAATTGTCCGCTCCTCCTAGACGGTGACGGGCATCAATTCGTCCTTTTTCGTAATCCGATAGATGTTTATAAGAAGCCATCTCGAAAAATAAACAAAATATTGAAAAGAATTTGAAAAGTACAGTAATCCCTGAGTAAAAGATTCAATCCCTGACCGATTCGATTCGTGTAGCGGAAACATGAAAGTTTCCACAACAAAATAATCAAAAAAGATATCGCGATTTGTCTCTAACACAACAAATCATTGTTCAAAAAAAGAAATTGTACAACTTTATTTCTTAGAGAACTAAAAAACGGCAAAATTACACAATAAAAGCACTGACACAATAAAACTGTAAAAGACTCGATAAAAACCTAAAAACAAGATCATTTCCTATTGTGGTTCAATGTAGAAGGCGAGAAATTGATTGTATTCGCCGCGCCAGGGCAGCATGTAGATACAATCTCTGCTCCAGTCAATGTTTCGTCGAAAAAATAGACCGTCCACCACAGGACACCAGCGAAATCCGCCGCTATACTTGTTCACGAGTTTGTCCGCCATTTTGATGACTTCTTCGTGATTTTCTTGCTCGAATCGCTTCATTCCATGGAATTGCGGGTGTGGACACGCCGTGCATTCACGGTGTTTTGAAGAGGTGAGTCGATTCAGGAAAAAAATGAGCCTTAGCTTCAATTTCGGCACCTTCAATGTCGTGTTTCTAGAATGCTACCTAGCCACTAGGCTAGAATGCTATCATGCCAGCATTCTACTTTGTGCTCTAAACACACCCAGTCTGGCTGATCACAATATTTCTGTCAGAAAACCCGTCGGGACTCCCATTTGGGCACGATTCCCTCAAAGGATTGTCCCGTTTGCGCGGAAGAGGATGGAATGAATTGATTTTTTTACTTTAACCATAACAAATTTTCCTTTGAAACTCGCCTGAACATCATGGTTTATAAAGGATCCTTTTATCCACAGAAACTCATTTCCTTTTTTTCATTTAAATTTCATTTCATTAGTTCATTCAAAATCTTTGAAACTTCCGGTAAACCACCACTGGAAAAACGGACTTTATTTTTCTCGAGAAGTAAATTTTTTCTAATCAAATTTGTGATTTTTATAGATTTTAAAAGCCTCAGCAACTTTTCCTTTAAAAGTTCCTACTCGTCCCAATTTATTTTTCCTTGTTCTCCAACGGCGGTACCTCTCACTGTGATTTTCATGGCCTTTTCTTTAAAATCGATGTATTTTCTTTAAAAAGTGTGTTCAACTCTAATTTTTAACATCTTAAAACCTTAAAAATTTCACAAATGAAGCTCAAAATTGTGTCAAAATCAAAGAAATTGCACCTTTTTGAAAAGTTTTCTTTATTTCTCTCCTCATTTCAGTACTTTTTTAAAGAATCTGTTCGGTTACATACCATAGATGTTAAAAAGATAAAAATCTATTTAAAAATGAAACGAAACAATCGAAACCGCAAAAGAGTGACCGAGAAAGCGTAGAAATTTCTGTAGGCTCAAAGTATTGCAATCCCGCGAATTCACAGCAATACTTTCATCTTTCTCAATAAAATTCCAAACTTTATTTGTAACAAAATGCAAGAAACACCAAGGAAAAAGTTCAAGTTCAAAGTAGCAAAAAAACGATCAAATCTACGTGTGTAACAACACTAACGGGCACTTTAATATTAATAGAATTGCAAAGGATTATCTGGAATTCAATGAGAATGACCAAGTTTAGCTGAACTAATTGGCAACATCACTATCCGTAAAGTACCTTGAAAACATAATGATTAAACACGTCACAGAATAGTTTAAAAGTGATCACTTCATTGAGACACGCAAGATAACACGTAAAAAAGCTGACGCATTCAGATTTAGTTAATAAACACTATTAGAATAACTACAAATTTAAACCATGCACTTTATTGATCTGCGTTTCTTTGGAAAAACGGCAGTCTTCTTTAAAAACGGCCAGTTGAGAATCTCTTATGATTAATCTCATGGAAAAATCTCATGGCGATGGGGGAAAAACTTTCACTTATAGTGATCAAGAAAGCAAAGATTCTAAAAAAAACGTGAAAAAATTGCCATAAAGAAAAAACAGTTTTGGCACCAGAAGTGCCATCATAGCCATTATAGCCACTTAAGGTTTTTCTAAAATTCTGTTCGAAAAGAGGCCTTTTTTGAGACACCTTGTATTTCATTAGCTCTTAACTCTAATTGCTCGGACGAACGAATGCGTTTGATCGATTCTAGATGGCTAAAACGGTTAACATCCAGAGAGAATCCTTCGGGTTTGGGATGAAAGATGAGAGATGAGAATTTCTTGATTTGAATTCCAGCGGTGGATCTCGATGAAAATGCTTCATCGCGCGAACGTTCTGTCCAAAAACAAGTGCCGTATTCCTCACCAGCATCTCTTAGAATCCTTCATTCACCTTAGTCAGTTCAACCACATCCTTTGCGTCCATTTGCTCCAGGACTTCTAACTTTAAGTCATAGCAACTCATGGCTCAGTCATGGCAACCATCGGAAATGACGTCAAATTCTTCATCGGAAACGGCAGAGCTCCGTTCTTGATCGGCCCATTTCCCCCATCTTTCTTTTCATTTCCCCTTCCATCATTTTTTGCTTCTTGGCGGGCGGCAAATCGGCCTTCTTATAGCTGAAAAATAGCCAAAATCATCAAGACTCAAGTGCAAATAATGAAACTGCCCGATGCTGATGCATGAATGAAATGCCTGATGCAGTTTGGTTTGAATCAAAGGTTGCACTATGAAACCTTTGACCTTGCTAATATTTGACAAAAAAACAAACTCACAAACTTCTGCGATTCGGCTGATGTCGCGAGGAGTGGTGGGCGATAGTGGGGTAGAGTGGCCGGCGCCTTAATTGATTGATATTCCGAACAAGTACATTCCACATCGCTTACACTCTCATGCAAATTTTTTTTTCTTTAAATCAAAAATTCGTACACTACAAATTTTAAGTTGGGCCCAAAAATGAACGGAAAAAATACGATAATCCAAAAACTATCATCCAAAATTTCAGAATTAAAGGCAGCGACGCTGATGCTATTCAAATTTCATATTTCATCGAACCATAAAGTGTTATAGGTCATTCGATAGCTCTTACCACGCTCTTTCAGAATACTTGAATTGAGTTTTTGTGGAATTCTATTTTCCCATGAGATTTCTTTAATATTCTGGGCCGGAAAGTCAAAATAATTTTTTTCACGAAAATCTGCGAAAAGCTCATAAAATAAATTTCTGAATTCTACCCAAAAAGTTAGTCGGGAACTGTCTTTTAATTTGGTGTTCTGGTCATTGGAAACGCGAGCTGTGAAACCCAAGTTTCTTAGAAGCGCGCGGTTACATGGCCGGCGCGCACCTTTGATGTTGGTAAAATTGCGATAGAAAATCTACCATTCGGTCATTTCCAGAGAATGGCGCATTATGCGCGTATCCGCATATCCGCGTGAATTCGTTGGATCAATGAAAGGTGGAGATCGACATCAAGCTGGAATTTCTCGACTCGAATCCGTCCATCAATACAGACCTCGTGCACGTGATGCTCAAAAACTATCGAGGGTGCCCGTAGCAGGCTCGATCTAAATCCTGCATTCATCTTGACCCATTCTATCGCATCATTCGACTCCATTTGCTCGAACATCTCCAGCTTTAGGCCGTAGCATAGCTTTGGCATGGGGAATGAAGTCAGCTTTCTCATTTCGAATGGCATCTTGCTTGGCGTCGTTCTATCTGTGAATAAAAAAACAATTAGGTTCCGTAAAAAACAAGTAGACAATTAGAATTAAAAGCTTCTAGACAAAATTATAAATAATAACTCCGCTAATCAACCATGCTAAGAATGACTGTGAAAAATTTCAATTCCGAGCTACCAAAAGGTATCAAAAAAACACTGGAGTTTTCTTTTGAAAGTAAGAAAAGAAAATGAAAAAATCACGGCATGTCCGGGTTTTTTGGCCATTGGCAAATGAGTATTTCGCCGGTTAGCTGAGTATCTCCAGCCGAAACATATCCAAAAGGAAAGAAAATGACAAAATCGTGGCATGTTCGGCATGTTTTATTCCCATCGGCAAATCCTTGCTTTCTTTTAATACCCATTGGCAAACCTCGGCAAAAAGGAAGGGAAAATATCGATCATAAGTGCTTTTTTTTGACTTATTTGGCTAAGAAACACCCCATGGATGCTAGTAAAACAAAAAATAAATGTCGCTCAGGCATTTTCGGAAAAATTACGCCTGCCCGCACCGGTCGCAGCTCCCTATAGCTATTGCGCCCAAACTAATTTTAACTATTTAACTTTAGATCCCGGTGCCTGAAGGAAGGTCCAATGGAATGGACAGTTTGCCACTCGACTCGACTGCCACCCGACTCGACACCGACGACGTCGTTTGCTCGAAGATGCACCCTTTTGGCCGAGATGAAAATAAATATTAAAGGTAAGGGTTAATGTTTTTGGCTCTTATACCCCTACTATTCTATTTAGTACACTACGAGGCGATCTTCCGGTCCCGTTCATTCGCCCCGTTCAATAAGCAAAAGGATCTGTATGGTGATGTTGGAATGCTGCTTTTCTCATCTACGATTTCCAATTTGTTTATTTGGAAATCTTATTCCGTTTTCTCGACATTTCTCCAGATTCAAGTTGTGAGGACCTCATTGCTTCGACCATTCAATTATGCTCGACGAGTTGCTGTGGAAAGTGTGCGTCGAACGGATCAAAATCGAGTCGTAAACCGGGTGCGATGATGGGGAGAACGTGAGGGAATCGACATCCCTGATGGAGGATGTTGATGTGATGGTGGGGCTTTTCACGGTTTTCAGCTAACGTCCACTAGTTAGTGCTTGTAGCTACGTTTATTGGTTAGGAATTTGAATTCTAACGAACATTTACCTAATTTTTACCTGATCATTATCACTAGCTATTCGTTGATCAAGCGTTAGCAATAATCTTGCCGTTTTTTTCAGTACCGTAAATAATTGATACGCGTTCTTCACCAACTTTCTAAAGACACTGTCATTCTAAAGAGTTCAATCCGAAGTTTAAGCATTGAACAGATGCCCAAAAGAAAGTTTTATCCGTGGTTGTAGTCAGCTGCTTTCCGTAAAACGTCATCGAAAATGGAAAAGACTTTTTCACTTCAATGGTTAATGAAGACTTGCAGAAATTGTAAAGTTTCAGATTCGAGAATGCCTGTTGAAAAGTGCGTACAAAAGCGAAAGCGAGAAACCGAAAGAATGAAGATTTGTATGAACTTATTGCTAGGTTGTTACCTGTTCCGTTTTTTCGAGTGTTTTAAGAGTGATACGAGATTACGAGTGTTTTACGGTATTTGGTTACGTTTTTAATGTTACTTGTTAATTTTCTAATAATAAAGTTACTTCTTAAGGTGTTTTCGAGCCGTGATTTGGTTCAAGGACCATATTATTTTTGATTTATGAGCGATTTTGTGGGATCTTAAGCTTTGTTGCGGAAGTGTTGCTTATGGTTCCCTTTCTCCCTAGGCAAATTGCTAATTGCTCTGATTTTTATGAAATTAAGGAAGTTGTTGGCTTAAAAAGGTTTCGAAAATCCAAATTTGACGTTTGCCCCGAGCAACATTAGAAAATCATTTTGTGACTAAAAATTAATTGCTTTTTGTGTTTTCTCTTTCATTTTCCGACAAAAACGAATTGTTTTCTTTTACAGGTGGAAGAATGCCGCTCTGGATGCCATTCGCAATGAGAAATCTGACGTCGTTTCCGATGGAGGAGCTCTCTTACGATCTGAAGCTGGAAGTGCTGGAGGAAATGGATGCGAAAGATACGATTGAGTTGGTCAAAGTGAATGCGGGATTTCAATGGATGCTTTCACACAATCCGTCTCTCGTTCTCAACCACCACGTGGACGAGATTGAAATGGATGATTGGCAGGACGGGAAGGTTCGAATCCGGAAGTTCTCCGTCTCCAACTCTATTGATGCGAGTCATCTTCCGCTAAGCAAACGAATCCATTCGTGTGACAGATTGGGTATACGCTTTGGAACAAGGGGGTACCACAGACAACTCAACAACGAACACGCGACAATTCTGAATCAATTGAATTCTGTGAGAAGTTTGACGCTCGGATTGCGCAGAAAGGAGTGTTTGCTGAAATTTTTTGACAATTTCCGCTCGGTGATTGAAGAATCCGCGTTGATTCGCCTGGACATTGATAGGTTGAAAGAAAATGAAGTGATCATCGAGCTTTTTGAGAATTTCATTACAAATCAGCTCAATGACTGCGGGGAGGTCTGGTTGTATTTTTGTAGTTCTGCCGCTACGTTTCACTTCTACTACGATGCTTTTGCCAAGACTTCGATCAAAATCTTGGCAATTCCGACCAGTATGGATAACTTTAAAGAGATCGTGCAGACAATCGTTGAAAAGGGGATCCCGAGCAAGAATTTGAAGGCAACTTTTTATGCGAAACACGAAGCTTATGTTTCTCAGGAGATGAAGAGCCGAATCGTCGATTTTCTTACGCAATGCCGTGGAATGAAGCGAATCGACCTAGAAAATCAGCCAAAGGAAGTCACCAAAATAGCCACCGAACTCGTGGAGAAGCTTAGCGGCAGATCCGGCTGGTTGTTGGACGGTCCATTTTTTCGACGAAACATTGACTCGAGCAGAGATTGTGTCTACATGCTTCCCCATCAAACATTCGATCGATTTTTCGCCTTCTACATTGAACGACAATAGGAAATGATCGTGTTTTGAAGGTTTTTGTCGAGTGTTTTACCATTTTAGTGCTTTTATTGTCTGATTTTGCCGATTTTTAGTTGTCTAAGAAATAAAGTTGTCCAATTTCTGTTTTTGAACGATGATTTGTTGTGTTAAAGACACATGACGATATCTTTTTTGAATATTTTATTGTGGAAACTTCAATATTTCCGCTACACGAATCAAGTCGGTCAGGGATTTAATCTACATAATATCCGATTCATGTTACTTTGGTTTTGTAAACTTTTGAGAAAAGTTCTTTTAAATGCCTCGTTTTAAATGCTGTGCACTGAATGTTGCATTGATGCTAGGATGCTGCATTTGCATCTACGATTTCGGATTTGTCTCACTCCGTTTTCGCCACATTTCCGCATTGCCAAAATCGGTTGTGACGGTGATTCTAGTGGTGAGAATCTCTATTCTTCCACCACCCATTTGTCAAGCTGCAAAGGTGAGTCTTATCGCACTTTTAAGCTTTTCAATCTACATCTTTAATTCTTCTCTTTAGGAAAGAAATGATATGCTCGACGAGTTGCTGTGGAAAGTGTGAGTCGAAAGGATCAAAAGCAAGCCATGAATCGGTTGCGATAATGGGGAGAACCTGAGCGAATCGACGTCCCTGATCGAGGATGTTGAAGTGATGGTGGGGCTTTTAACGGTTTTCAGCTAAATTTCACGAGTTAGTGCTTCTAGCTACGTTTGCTAAACGAGTAATGGTTAGGAATTTAAATTCTAACGAACATTTACCTGATTTTTACCTTATCATTATCACTAGCTATTCGTTTATCAAGCCTTAGCAATAACCTTACCGTTTTTTCAGTAGCGTAAAAAATTGATACTCCTTCGTTGCCAACTTCTACTGTTATTCTAAAGAGTTCAATCCGAAGTTTAAGCATTGAACAGATGCCCAAAAGAAAGTTTTATCCGTGGTTGTAGTCAGCTGCTTTCCGTAAAACGTCATCGAAAATGGAAAAGACTTTTTCACTTCAATGGTTAATGAAGACTTGCAGAAATTGTAAAGTTTCAGATTCGAGAATGCCTGTAGAAAAGTGCGTACAAAAGCGAAAGCGAGAAACGGAAAGAATGAAGATTTGTATGAACTTATTGCTAGCTTGTTACCTGTTCCGTTTTTTCTTGGGCGTCAATGTGATTACGAGTGTTTTACGGTATTCGGTAACGTTTTTAATGTTTCCTTGTTAATTCTAATAATAAAGTTAATACTTGAGGCATTTTCGAGCAGTGATTTGGTTCCAGGACCATATTATTTCGGATGTTTCGGATGTTTTGCTTATGGTTCCCCTTCTCCTTAGGCAAATTGCTAATTGCTCTGATATTTAGGAAATTTGGAAATGGCTTATGAAAAGCCAAATTTGACGTTTGACCCCAAGAACATTAGAAAACTATTTTGTCACCAAAAATTGATTGCTTTTTATGTTTTCTCTTTCATTTGTGGACAAGAACCAATTGTTTTCTTTTACAGGTGCAAGAATGGCGCTCAAGATGCCATTTGAAATGAGGAATCTGACGTCGTTTCCTATGGAGAAGCTCTGTTACGATCTGAAGTTGGAAGTGCTGGAGGAAATGGATGCGAAAGGTACCCATTGAGTTGGTCGAAGTGAATGCGGGATTTCAATGGATGCTTTCACACAATCCGTCTCTCGTTCTCAACCACCACGTGGACGAGATTGAAATGAAGGAATGGGGGGACGAGAAGATTAGAATCCGGAAGTTCTCCGTCTTTGACCAAATTTATGCGGGGCATCTTGCGCTAAGCGAACGAATCCAATCGTGTGACAGCTTGGAGATCAGCTTTGCAACAAGTGAGGACCGCGGACGACTCGGCAACGAAGACGCGACGATTCTGAATCAATTGAACTCTGTGAGAAATTTGGAGCTCATATTGCGCACAAAGGAGAGTGTGCTGAAATTTTTTGACAATTTTAGCTCGATGATTGAAGAAATCGCGTGGATTCAGCTGGACATTGATTTGTTGAAAGAAAAAATGTTGAGTGAGCTTTTTGAAAATTTCATTTCAAATCAGCTGAATGACTGCGAAGAAGTCGTCTGGTGGTATTATTATCGTTCTGCCGTGGCGTTTCACTTCTACTACGATGCTTTTGCCAAGACTTCGATCAAAATCTTGAGAATCTCAACCAGAGCTATCTACATCTCGCACGAATGAAATAGGCACTCATTGCTGATTCTCGTTGGCATATCTTTCTCATGTTCTATCGTTGGTATTGGCAGGAGGCTTGAATTTGTTAAACTTTTGAGAAATAGTTCTTTTAATTCTTCTTTAAGTTCTTTTTGCTTCGTTTACTGTTCTTACTACCCCAGCGACAGCATCGCAGAAGGAACCAAAACTTCATTGAGAATTTTTTGTGTGTTTAAGAATTCTTTGATGACTTTTTGTGGAAGCGGATCTTCCGTGAGGTGTGCCTGTGCCTGTTTACTGTGTTTTTGTGTAACTTGTATCGAATCAAAACCTCCGGCGAAGGCGGTTTTTCTTGTTCCTTTGTCGGGTTCCACGTCGAGGTTCACAGGATGCCCAGTGAATGGCGGGCTCATTCCCAATATAGCGGTTTGATCAGGTAAGCTTTAACTAAAATAACTTGAACTTTTGAACTTTAGATTCCGATGCATGAAGGGAGGTCCAATGGAATGGACGGTCTCGACCGGTCGACACTGACGTCTTTGTTTGCCCGAACATGCACCCTTTGGTCGAGATGAAGGCAAGGGTTAATGTTTTTGGCCTTTATACCCCTGTTATTCCATTTAGGATTATTTTATCATTCGTTACGTTAATTTGTTGCCAATGAATGTTGATTACTTTGTTACGTTTTGTTACATTTACTTCTTGTTGCTACAAATTAATCTTTAAAATTTTGGAATGACTTCGGCCTGCATCCGTAAAAAATTGAACGGATATGTATACTTTTAATTTTTCAATCCATTATTTTTTTATTTAGCATTTGAGTCTTGATGCGACTGCCACCCGACTGCCACCCGACTCGACACCGACGCCGTCGTTTGCTCCAAGATGCACCCTTTGGTCGAGATAAAAGTAAATATTAAAGGAAAGGGTTAATGTTTTTCGCACTTTTAACCCTATTATTCCATTCAGTGTTATTTTATCATTCATTACGTTGATTTGTGGTTAATGAGTGTTGATTACTTTGTTACGTTTTGTTGCATTTATTAGGTTGATGCATAAGTCTTTTCGTTCCTTTTCGTCTGCCGTTTCAAGCCAACAAATGCACCAATTAAACTACGGTTGATTTCATTAGAAAAACCAATTATTTTTCTGCAAAATAACATTAAAACGGGTTTAAAAATATTTTATGCCTGGATTTTCTTGAGAGTATGAAGTCGGGTAGTCAAAAAGGGCTAACTCGATGATGCGGTTTAGACACCTTAGCTAAAGCAAACCTATCTTCGTGTCAATAGATAAAAGATAGAGAAAAAAAACGTTTGATATTTCGCCAAAATTTCAGAGAAATTCATTCAGCCAATTTTTCCGTGGAGTTTTTTATAGATTTTTACGAAAAAGGCGTTTTTCACTCTCGAATTTGCTTGAAAGTGAACCGAAATTGATTTAAAAAGATGGAAATTGAACAAAAAAACACTTTTTTTATAGAGTAAACTATAGATTAATTGGTGAATTTGTTACTTTTTAACAGAAGTACGAAAAAAACGAAAAGACTTATGCATCAACCTATTAATAACAATCAAGTTGTCACCTATTACTCAGCTCCACTGAGTGCTCCGCTTTAGTCGTTTGCCTAATTTGCATTTGAAAGGGCTGCGAAAAAAAATGTCTGCTGTTATTGGTGCAAACCAAAGTACTTTCAAAGTACCATCTTTCACTTTCACTTTCATCTCTTTCACTTTCACAATCACTTTCAACCCAACATTATCTTTTATCGGAGTCTTGTTTAAGGCTCAACGGCGTTTTTATTGCGCAACGATAACGCCACAGGAAGAATTTCTTGCCATTATAGAACTTATTCTTTCAACGAAGTGCAATCAAATTCGAATATTTTTACCTCAAATCGGTCGACTTGAATATCATTATTTTCTTCATGATTCAATTGATTGGTCATGGCGGTTTTGGAAGAGCCTATATTTTGAAGCAATATAATCCGTGGGTTTTGGGATTTCTGTTAGATTTGTTAGAGTTTTCTCTACTTTGTTAGATTTATTAGAATTTTCTCTACTATTTTTCACAAATCTCCATTAGCGCTATGTTTTGGCCATTCACACGTAGTTTTAATCATTTGAAAAGTCTAATTTTTGGATAGTATGCTTGTGAGACGCGGTTTATCAAAAAAATAAGTTTATTTCTTAAAATAATCGATTATAGTACAACTTGCCGGCTCTTTTTTGTGTTTTTGACAAGCCTATGATGGTTTTGAAAAGGATTTCAATCAATAATCAATTTCAATCAATCAATCAATAAATGTTCTCAAAAAAGAATTTTAAAAAAGAAAGATTTTAAAGAGTTTCGGTATTTTCGTGACAGCTCGCGAATTTCAGAGCAATTGTGATGAAAGAAATCGATATTTGTAAAAATCCCGACGATCAGACAAAAGAGCTGGATGTGTTGCGGGAGTTGGTGCACGAGAATGTGGTCAAATATCTCGATCAACCCAAGGATTTTGAGTACACTGGAGAGAAATATCCGATCTTCATGGAATATTGCGAAGAGGGGTCGATGAGAAACGGTGAGCTGATAGTCACCCCCTGAATTTTGGTTCTAAAACAGTTCTAAGTTCTAAAACAATCAATAGAAAAGATGAAAGTTTGACTCAAAAGGAGCAAGTCCAGATACTCAGCCCGTGTCAAGAATAAAAAGATTGAATTCAAATGTTTTGTTTGATTGATAGTGATTGACGATTCCCGCATCGTTTATTCGGTGGCCACGATTGTCAAATGGGCACAGGAACTTTTCACGTCTTTGGTCTATCTCAAAAAGATGCGAATTGCTCATCGAGATATCAAACCAGAAAAGTAAGTTTCTGGTATTTTCTGAGAAAAATTGAAGGGCTAAAGCCCAGCTGAATCCCGACACAAAGTTTCCGAATTTTCTGGTATAAATGCTATGAATATTGGCACAAAGCCAGAAAAATATCCAGAAAAATATCAATTGCTTTTTCTTTTCTTTTCAATTCCTTTCTTCTACTTTTATCGATGACAGAAAAAAAAGAGATTCAGCATCTTTGTCGCTAAACACTTTGTGCTGAAAGTCGGTGACTTTGGTGTAATAAAACGAGTTGAATCAACAAAAACGACAGTTCATGGCTCTGTTGGCACTTGGCTTTACATGATGCCTGAAGTTAGAGAAGGGATCGAATTGAATGGAGAGGTGGGCGAAAGGGTTTATTCCTTAGAATTCTAGGGATTTATTCCTTAGAATCTTTTCCGAAAGCTAAGCTAAACTAAGAATTCATCTGTTATTTCATTTTCAGAATCTTTTTAAAGCAGACGTCTATGGAGCTGGACTAGTACTTTGGGAGATTATCGAAAGAAAACTCTTCAAAAAAGAAGAGTCTATTCGTTTCTCTGCGGCCACGGATTGCTTGAAAATTGAAAAACTTAATAATTTGATTATTAGGTGAGTGAAGCAATTTATAATAGCTTAGTTACTTAGTTAATAGCTTAGTTACTTAGGTGTTCTTCTTCGCAAATTGCGCTCGAGAGACGAATTGATGCTGAAAATGCTTTGAAAGTAGCGATTTCCTTGGAAAAGGTTTGCTTCAAAAAGTTATTCACTAGAGTTCGAAGCTAGGAAACTTTTTACGCTAGGAAACTTTTCACGAGTCAATCTTTTCAGTCAATCTCTTCTCAGACTAGTAAAAAATGATGTACTTTATCTGTTTTTAGTACTTCGCCAAATACGAATTTCTACCCGAAATACAACCGAACCAAACGTGTTTGACGAAACCGATTGGGCTTGAAAGTTTGGAAGAGCAAAGTTTATCGACCATCAATCCACCAGATGCCACTTTTGGAAGTGATCACAAGGAGAACACCGAAGAGAAACCCAAAGAAATCCCGTTGATCGTTCCCACTTTTCTTCTCAACAATGTTCTGCCAAAAATCAAAAGAACGACTAATCTACGCAACATTTCTGTTTCTTGGCCACTGAGAAAGCGAAACTTGACAAGTCCAAAAGCCAAAGTACCGATTCGTTTGGAAATCTGCGACATGCAATTGTGCAATGTGAATGAGTATAGAGCTGCGTTGGCCAGTGAACTCTTGAAAACTGCTTGTCTTTCCGATTTCAATCAATTCGAGCAACAAATTCTGATAAGTGAAATAAAAAGTATATTGAAAAGTTTCGCGTATCGAAGTTTTTATAACAATATCAGCCGGCTTCGGGAAGATCATTACAGATATTTATCCATAGAGTCAACCGCTATAACGAAATCGATGCTGGCTTGGCTAAATGGATTCACAAAGCTCGTTTCCTTCGATTTCATTCTGCAGCGATTCTGCCAGCAATTTTCCATTTTTGCTTTATGGAACTGTGCCTCGAGCACGATCACGTCAAAGGAGCTGATCGAGTTGTTGGACTTGTCGATTCATAACACCCAAGAGATGCAAAATGTCTTCTCGCGACGAGAAGGCTTCTTTTTGTGGTATCTAGATGATTCGAAACATGAATGGTGCCAAGAGTTCGGGCTGCTTTTCAGAAAAGATCTTAGTGAAATCCGAGTACGAGTACAGAGAAAAATTTCTCCTATTGGAGCCCATACCCCGCAACGTCGTATATGTACAACACCCATTGATCTTGAAATGATTCGTAGGAGGCTTAGCGAGGAGAAAAATCTTATTATTTCTTATTCGAGAGGAAAAGAAAGGAAAAAGCTATGTGCGGAGCCACTGAAAGAGTTTCTCGATATTCTCACCGATGCCATGGCCGGCAGCTTCCTAAATCCCTTGATGAACGGTTTAAGAAATCTTCCCAAAAATGATCAAGAGCTGCAGCAGCAATTTATAGCCGTTTCTTCCAGAAGTCGCTTCCCTGAGATGGTTTACTTCGTTGATGCAATACCGGAAAAAATAATTTTCCCTTTGTGTCCTTGTCCATCTCCTTGTGCAACTGAATATTTTATAGCTGGTCCAACAGAAGAATTACGAATGAAATATTCTGCATGCGAGACGCTGAGACAACGAGAGTTTCTTGAGACTCATTCCCTATTTGAAAGGGCTTTTTGTTTGATCGATGACTGGGAGAATCTGATACTTTGTCATTGTACGAACTTATTTTTAACAGAAAAACTTTTGCGTGAAATCGAAACAAAGCAAGACCCATCATTCGGCTTTTACTTCATTTACCTAGAAGAGAAACCATGGCCAAGCAATGTGTTGAAGCAAAACAAATTGGACAAGTCAAAGATGAACGATCATCCGATGAAAAGTGGACTCGTGTTGGGACTCGATCTCAGCAATAGAACGTCGTTTTTGGGTAGAAGATTCTCATTTGAACGACTCAATGCTGTGTGCTTATGGGAATACCGTGGATTGATTTATATTAGTTTATATGAGCTCGAGAATATCCTCAAGATCATTATCAACTTTCTTCAAGGATCCGAAATGGGTGAGTCGTCTTTTAGTGATTTTTGTGACTTTAGTGACTCTAGAGAACACACGAGATGGTTTTTATGACTCTTGAGAACGCAGTAAATTCGGTTTCATTTAGTTTTTGCTAAAGGTGGTGAGTTTTGGGTAAATGTGGATTGGGATGGGGATGATTTCCTTGATGCAAATGAGCCAAAAATGAGCCAGATGGCCCTGATCCATATGAGCCAAATAGCCCTGCTCCATAAGTACGACTTGTGGATTAAATACAAATACAACCCAATAAATACAAATGTAGTTTTATGCTACCGTAAATAGTCTAATATTAGGTTGTTACATAAGTCTCGAGGCTTTGTTTCCAAGTTTCATTTAGAAATGAATATCCAACCAATCGACTTGCGGTTTTCCCTATCAGAAAGCCATAGTCTTTCTCTATAGCCTAGTATTTCTCCATAACCTACCAGTTCAAAAATTAAAAGTTTCTAATTTTTTAAAAGGCAAGAAGTTATGTAGTTAAAAATGATGAAAGTCAAAGTTGCAATTGCGAACTTTCTTATCGAAGTATATTTTTAGAAAGTGATATGGATTGGAAGGATGAACATCAACGAGAGTTTTGTCGACAAATGAACATCGCAATTGATGAGTTCTGGAAATACAAAGAGATTAAATGACTTTAGAAAGCAACGTTTTCCCCAATTTATCTTCCCGTTTCTTGGATAAATCTGAAACGCTCAGAATTCACGCGCTGGAAAGCCAGGTCCTCAGGCGCTGGATGACCAGCTCCTCAGGCGACTTACAAGCCAAAAAGCCAAAAAAACTCCCTTGAAAAGCAGTGGGGGATGAACTAAAATCAATTCACTTCACTTAACCGGTCGTAAGAAAAAATGTTTCGGGATTAAACTTCAAAGTACTGTTGCAAAACATATTTTGTTATGTATCTAATAGGTCATTTCCAAGATTTTCGGCTGAGCTGAGCGATGCTTGGCTGACAAAAGACATTAGCTGTTTCTTGTTCGGGTTTTCGACTTATTCATCGATCGAGGTTTTTCATTTGTTTTCATATCACCGAATCTGTCATCTCGTTAACTAATCGATCTCCCTGTGACCACTCGCTTATCTTTTTGCCTTCGAGTCAGAAAAGAAAACAAGAATGTTAGTATGTTTTGTGTAAATATTACCTATGATCTTGAAAGCAAATATTCGAGGACATTTATGCAATTTATAGCTGTACAGACAACTATCCATGGAAATTATACAAAGGTTTACACATGGTAATGATACATACACATAGTAATGATACATATACAGTGTGTTTCACATTAAGTAGCGCACCCCCCAAAATCGTCGTATCTCGAAAAATGTCAAAGAAACCAATGTTGATGTCAATTACAAAAAGAAAGAGGACAATGAAAAGCCCTAAAAAAAGACTCTTTTTGGATTACTGTACTTTTCAAAAATATTTTTTTTATTAATTAGGCTATTCAGACCGTTTCAGATTAAGTAGCGCACTTGAGAAAAACAAGATTTTTTAAATTTTTGTGCAAAAATGTTAGCAAAAGAGTCTCAGGTACGAATTAGAGTTCCTCATCCTCGAATCTCTCATCGAAATTTTCAACACAATCGGCCTAAAGAAAGTACAAACAACACGTTACACAAAAAAGTAGGAGCAATGGAAAATGTAAACAAATTGAAAACGATCGACTTCTGCCCAGGTTGCACAGGAGATATCGAAAATGGATGGATCTGATGAAATACATGAGCATGAAAGAGTGTCACGATAAAAGCACTAAAACCGAACCAAACACGACAAAACTTCCGAAAACTCCATCATTTCCGATTGCGGTTGAATGTAGAAGACGAAAAACCTTGTTTATATGTCGAAAGATGAAAGCATGTAGACACAATCCCTGCTCGAGTCAATGTTTCGTCGAAAAATTAAAGCATTCGGGAGATAAAACGAGTATCGAGAGATAAAACGAGTAAAACGATCCAAGAGTTCGATCGCCCTCTCGATGACCTCTTGATTATTTTCTCGGTTAAATCGCTTCATTCCAGGGAACTGGGAACGAAAATCGACGATTCGGGCCTTCATCTCCTGAGAATAGTCGTAACCCACATCAACAATCACCTTCAAATTCTTGCTGGGGATCTGCTTGTTAACGATTGATTGCACGATTTCTTCAAAGTGACCCGAGAAACGTGATTCGTTAAACACTCTCAAGTATTTTATCGAAGTCTTGGCAAAAGAATCAGCGTAGAAGTGAAACTCAGCTCCGGAATGGCAACGAAACGTGACTTCTTTGCATTCATTCACCTGCTTTGCAAGGAAATACAGTGGTCCACAAAAGTAATGCCCCATTGATCGTTTTCATGATTATTCTTTTTGTTTCTCCTTCTATGAACATTAAATGTGATCCGTTCGACGCACACTTTCCACAGCAACTCGTCGAGCATATCATTTCTTTTCTAAAGAAAAGAATTAAAGATGTAGATTGAAAAGTTTAAAAGTGCGATAAGACCCACCCAAATTGGAAATCGTAGATGGGAAAAGCAGCATTCCGACTTCAACATACAAATCCTTTTGCATATTGAACGGGGCGAGTGAACAGGATCGGAAGATCGCCTTGTAGTGTACTAAATAGAATAGTAGGGGTATACGAACCAAAAACATTAACCCTTACCTTTAATATTTACCTTCATCTCGGCCAAAAGGGTGCATCTTCGGGCAAACAAGGGCGTCTGTGTCGAACGCTCGAGGCAGTCCATTCCATTGGACCTCCCTTCAGGCACGGGGATCTAAATTTAAAAAGTTCAAGTTATTTTAGTTAAAGCTTACCTGATCAAACGGCTATATTGGGAATGAGTACTTGCCATTCACTCGGCATCCTGTGAACCTCGACGTGGAACCCGACAAAGGAACAAGAAAAACCGTCTTCGCCGTTAGAAACAAGAAAAACCGCCTTCGCCGCAGGTTTTGATTCGATACAAGTTACACAAAAACACAGTAAACAGGCACAGGCACACCTCACGGAAGATCCGCTTCCACAACAAGTCATCAAAGAATTCTCAAGCACACAAAAAATTCTCATTGAAGTTTTGGATCCTTCTGCGATGCTGTCACTGGGGTAGTAAGAACAGTAAACGAAGCAAAAAGAACTTAAAAGAAGAATTAAAAGAAATATTTCTCAAAAGTTTAACAAATTCAAGCCTCCTGCCAATACCAACGAGTTCCGTTTTTTCGAGTGTTTTACGAGTGATACGAGATTACGAGTGTTTTACGGTATTTAGTTACATTTTTAATGTTTGCTGGTTAATTTTCTAATAATAAAGTTACTACTTCAGGTGTTTTCGAGCAGTGATTTGGTTCAAGGACCATATTATTTTTGATTTATGACCGATTTTGTGGATTTTTAAGCTTTGTTTCGGAAGTTTTGCTTATGGTTCCCCTTCTCCCTAATTACTCTGTTTTTTATGTAATTAGGAAAGTGGTTGGCTTGAAAAGATTATGAAAAGCCAAATTTGATGTTTGAACCCAAGAACATTGGAAAACCATTTCCTCACCAAAAATTGATTGCTTTTTGTGTTTTCTCTTTCATTTTCCGACAAGAACCAATTGTTTTCTTTTACAGGTGAAAGAATGGCGCTCAAGATGCCATTTGAAATGAGGAATCTGACGTCGTTTCCGATGGAGAAGCTCTGTTACGATCTGAAGTTGGAAGTGCTGGAGGGAATGGACGCGAAAGCTACGATTGCGTTGGTCAAAGTGAATGCGTAACATCAATGGATGCTTTCACACAATCCGTCTCTCGTTTTCAACCACCACGTGAAGGAGATTCAAATGAATGAATGGCAGGACGGGAAGATTCGCATCCGGAAGTTGGAGAACTTTGTCTTTGACCAAATTTATGCGAGGCATCTTCCGCTAAGCAAACGAATCCATTCGTGTGACAAATTGTGGATACGCCTGGGAATAAGTGATGATACGGACAGATTGGGTATACGCTTTGGAACAAGGGGGTACCACAGACAACTCAACAACGAACACGCGACGATTCTGAATCAATTGAACTCTGTGAGAAATCTGACGCTCGTATTGCACAGAACGGAGTGTGTGCTGAAATTTTTTGACAATTTCCGCTCGAGGATTGAAGAATTCGCCCGGATTTACCTGTACATTGATTTGTTGAAAGAAAAATCAAGTGATCATCGAGCTTTTTGAGAATTTCATTTCAAATCAGCTGAATGACTGCGAACAAGTCGTCTTTTGGGATTATTATCGTTCTGCCGCTCCGTTTCAGTTCTACTACGATGCTTTTGCCAGGACTTCAACCAAAATCTTAAGAATGGCAATCAACGTGGATCACCTTGAAAAGATCGTGCAATCGATCGTTGAAAAGGGGATCCCAAGCAAGAATTCGAAGGCAGCTTTTGATGTGTAGTTTTTTAGTTCTCTAAGAAATAAAGTTGTACAATTTCTTTTTTTGAACGATGATTTGTTGTGTTAAAGACACATGGTGATATCTTTTTTGATTATTTTATTGTGGAAACTTTAGTGTTTCCGCTACACGAATCAAGTCGGTCAGGGATTTAATCTACATAATATCCGATTCATGTTACTTTGGTTTTGTAAACTTTTGAGAAAAGTTCTTTTAAATGCCTCGTTTTAAATGCTGTGCACTGAATGTTGCATTGATGCTAGGATGCTGCATTTCCATCTACGATTTCGAATTTGTCTCACTCCGTTTTCGCCACATTCCCGCATTGCCAAAGTCGGTTGTGACGGTGATTCTAGTGGTGAGAATCTCTATTCTTTCACCACCCATTTGTCCAGCTGCAAAGGTGAGTCTTATCGCACTTTTAAGCTTTTCAATCTACATCTTTAATTCTTCTCTTTAGGAAAGAAATGATATGCTCGACGAGTTGCTGTGGAAAGTGTGAGTCGAAAGGATCAAAAGCAAGCCATGAATCGGTTGCGATAATGGGGAGAACCTGAGCGAATCGACGTCCCTGATCGAGGATGTTGAAGTGATGGTGGGGCTTTTAACAGTTTTCAGCTAAATTTCACGAGTTAGTGCTTCTAGCTACGTTTGCGTTTTTCAACGTAATCCCAATAGTAAAGTTGTTAACAATGTTAACTTTGAATTTGAATTTGGAAAATTACTACTCTCTATCTTTAAAGTATATCATTTGAATTGTTTCAGCGTTAAGAACGTCTCAGCCGTATTCATTGGATTATACGATTACGTACTCCAGTATCAACCAAAAATGATCCACACGAAAAGGAATACTACGCAGATGTTGAATTTGGTTCAGGTTTTTTACGGGATAACGTCGACAAGGAGACCGAGAAAAGACCGCCAGAAGGATCGTTGACAAAACGTTGCGTAAGATTTAATCTTATTGTTGAAATATAAATTTGTTTTTTTTAGATGGAACACGACTTGCAAACTGAACTTTTAAAAGAGACTCTGTCATCGAGTTCTCTCGTTTTACATTTAATGGAAGCGTACCATCAACCGCATTAAACACCAACAGTTTTTTCTCAACCTTACGACATTACGCCAACACGAAAATGGCTAGGATCAAATCACGTAAATAGCTAATCTACTTATAAAACATATTGCTTATATGCATATCTAAACAGTGTTGCATATCTGAAAACATTTGCTCGAAGAGAATACGACTTGCACGACTTGAGACACTGAAGGCTTCAAGAGCATATATTTGGTTAAAGAGGAAATGTATTCAGAAATGCACATTCAATGTTTAGATATGCATCTAAACAAAGCGCTTTTACAGGAGATTCAAGTAAACACACCATAGCCACGTAGAAAGCCCCTCGTTTCCAACAGTCGTCAAGAAGGATTTTGAAGGATTTTGAAATCGATTCTGAACAAATGTTAATGCTTGGCCCTTCACTTGGAAAATCAACTCCAATTCATTGTCGAGAAATCCATTCAACTCTCGTTTAGGCACGAGTTTCTAGAGTCTAGACACTTCAATATGGTTTGTGAACAAATGATCTATGATTCTTCGATGATCTTCAAAACCAAGCGATTTTAATGAACAATTCATACACTTAGTGAGTTTTGTGAACAATTGTGAACAACATCTATGATCTATGAATCTATGAAACATCTATGCTTCTTTCAGCGTGATCATCTTCGAAACGCAGTAGACTTTTCGGGGTTTGATGATGAAAGACGGAGATGGCAACGCATGGTCCTTTACAGTATGTGGTTTATTAGTTTGTCAAAATCCATTTCAATTTTTTAGAATTGGAGATTTGAAATGCTTGATGAAATCCTACCGTTTCGGACAAATTAAATATCCATGGCAGACAGGAAACATTGGCTCCTTATCTAGAAAAGGCACATTTCGTCTTGGAATTAAACGAAATGATGCTTCTTGTTCTTACAAATGCAAAGGTGACACCGTTTTTTACTTAGCACGTCGATGTTGCAAAGCACATCAAAAAACAATACTTAAATTTGCTTTGGAATACTTAAATTTGCCATTTTGCCACATTTTCTAATGACTCCTTGCCCGGGCTTTAATTAATTGAATTCAATTTTTATTTGAAAGGAGCTTAAAAATATTCCAAAAGTTTTTTTGAAATCTTCTGAAATTTGCATTATTTTTTAATGATAAGGTTTTTATTTTCTTAATTGGAGATTGGATTCTTAATTCTACTCGACTTCATCATTGCAGTAATTTTCGGTTTAACTTCGGATTTCTAATAAATTGTTAACTTAAATCTCGATTATTTTGGTTAAGGAAATAAGCGAGCGAGAGTGAGCGAGCCATGTAAGCAAAGTCGCAAATGAGGAGAGCAAAATAGTACTATTCTCGAAAAAACATGATGATTTAATTATTGATTTTTCCCGACTTTCGTAAAATTAAAAGATAAAAGGGCTACTTTGTGTTTTCAGTGAGTGACAACACCCAGAATTTTCAGTGAAAAATACAGTAGTGGCCAAAGGTACTAAATCTAAGTTTTCTAAAGTTATTTTAGCGTTTTCACTTATGGAAGTGAAGTTTTTCTTACTCTGAATTCCTAGTCCGATCTAATGATGGTGGTTGCGGAAGAATCCGAAAATTTTTTGTAAAAAAAGCCTTACCTTTTTTTCACAATGACCGCCATTAGATCCGCCTTAAAATTCTGAGTCAGAAAAGCCTCACTTCGAACGAGGGAAGCCTTAAAACAAGTTTTGGTAAATTTAGAAAAGCTAGGGAGTGGTTACTCCCTGAAAAATCTGGGACTTGCAGAGACACCATGAAAAAAGGACGGCGATAGTGGGATAGATTGGCCGGCGTCTCGTGGCTGAACTCACGTTGTACTCAAATCGGGGGTGTCAGCAGCACCATTTCTGGAAAAAAAGCATAAGCAAAAAGCATCATGATCAGGCGTAATTTTGCCGAAAATACCTGAGCGACATTTATTTTTTGTTTTACTAGCATCCTTGGGGTGTTTCTTAGCCAAATAAGTAAAAAAAATGCAATCTGGAGAAAGCACTTATGCTCGATATTTTCCCTTCCTTTTTGCCAAAGGGTATATAAAAAGAAAGCAAAAGAATTGCCGATGGGAATAAAACATGCCGAACAAGCCACGATTTTGTCATTTTCTTTCCTTTTGGGTATGTTTCTGCTGGAGATACTCAGCTAACCGGCGAAATACTCATTTGCCAATGGCCATAAAACCCGGACATACCTTGATTTTTTTCATTTGCTTACTTTCAAAAGGAAACTCGGCTTTTTTTTGATGCCTTTCGGTACCTCGCAGTTTAAATTTTTCACAGTCCTCTTATCATGGTTGATAAGTAGAATTATCTAGCGATTATTTAGATTTTTGTCTAAAAGTCTTTAATTCTAATTGTCTACTTGTTTTTTACGGAACCTAATTGTTTTTTTATTTACAGATAGAACGACGCCAAGCAAAATGCCGTTTGAAATGCAAAAAAACTGACTTCATTCTACATGCAAAAGCCATGCTACGACCTAAAGCTGGAAATGTTTGAGCAAATGGAGCCGAATGATGCGATTGAATTGCTCAAGGTGAATGCAGGAGCTACGGACACCCTCGATAGTTTCTGAGCATCACGTGGACGAGGTCTGTATTGATAGACGTTCATTTCATCTGGCAAATCATTCATTCATCAACATCAAGCAGTTTCATTATTTAATCATTTCAGACCTATCATCACTACCGACGGATTTGTTTCTTCATGGCACAGACACACTTGTCTACACGAGCTCATCGTTGTTGTTTATGATGTGGAACTCGAGGAGCCTATATCTTAAGGAAGATGTAACTAAATTAAATTTCACTTTTTAACTTTAGATTCAGGTGACTGAAGTGAGGTCCGATGGAATGAACAACTTGACGCTCTACAATTCGTGTTTTTTCTACAATTGTTTGCCCGAAAATGCACCATTTGGCTGAGATGTAGATAAATATCGAAGGTGGGAGTTAAAGTCTTTGGCTCTTCTACGCCTACTATTCCATTTAGTACACTACAAGGCGACCTTCCGGTCCGTTCAACCTGTTCAATATGCAGGAGGATTTGTACTGTGATGTTGGAGTGCTGCTTTTCCCATCTACGATTTCTAATTTGTTTAATGTCCCATTCCGTTTTCTCCACATTTTCGCATTGCCAAAACTCTTAACTTGATACCGTTTCTTTAGATATTTCCAGTTATTGGGAATTATTTTTGCGTTATTCAAACTCGTCCGCTTATCGTTTTTCTTTGCTATTTCTACGACTTCTTTTCCTTTTATTTTCCCGGTGATTGACAATGCCAGCATTGAAATGAGAAAAGAAATGAAAAAAAAGAATGATTTGAGATGAAAAATGGCGACGATTATCAAGATTTGTCATTTATGAAGCTGGAAAGGTGGGTCTTATCGCACTTTTAAACTTTTGAGCCTAAATCTTTAATTCTTTTCTTTAGAAAACAAATGATATGCTCGACGAGTTGCTGTGGAAAGTGTGCCTTGAACGGATCAAAATCGAGCCATGAATCGGTTGCGATGATGGAGAACGTGAGCGAATCGACGCCACTGATTGAGCTGTTGATGTGATGGTGGGGCTTTTAACGGTTTTCAGCTAAATTCCCCTAGTTAGTGCTTCTGGCTACGTTTGCTAAACGAGTAATGGTTAGGAATTTAAATTCGAACGAACATTTACCTTATCATTATCACTAGCTATTCGTTTATCAAGCGTTAGCAATAATCTTAGGATTTTTTCAGTATCGTAAAAGATTGATACTCGTTCTTTGCCAACTTTTACTGTCATTCTAAATAGTCCAATCCGAAGTTTAAGCATTGAACAGCTGCCAACAAGAAAGTTTTATCTGTGGTTGTAGTCGGCTGCTTTCCGTAAAACGTCATCTAAAATGGAAAAGACTTTTCCACCTTGATTTTCAAAATTTTCAGATACGAGCATGCCTGTTGAAACGCGTGTACAAAACCGAAGGCGAGAAACCGAAGGAATGAAGATTTGTATGAACTTATTGCTAGGTTGTTACCTGTTCCGTTTTTTCTTGGGCGTTGATGTGATTACGAGTCTTTTACGGTATTTGGTTACGTTTTTAATGTTTACTTGTTAATTTTCTAATAATAAAGTTACTAATTAAGGTGTTTTGGAGCAGTGATTTGGTTCAAGGACCATATTATTTTTGATTTATGACCGATTTTGTGGAATTTTAAGCTTTGTTTTGGAAATTTTGCTTATGGTTCCCCTTCTCCCTGGGCTAATTGCTCAGATTTTTATGAAATTAGGAGAGTTGTTGGCTTAAAAAGGTTATGAAAAGCCAAATTTGACGTTTGACCCCAAGAACATTAGAAAACCATCTTGTCACCAAAAATTGATTGCTTTTTGTGTTTTCTCTTTCATTTTCCGACAAGCACCAATTGCTTTCTTTTACAGGTGAAAGAATTCCGCTCAAGATGCCATTTGAAATGACGAATCTGACCTCGTTTCCGATGGAGAGGCTCTGTTACGATCTGAAGTTGGAAGTGCTGGAGGGAATGGACGCGAGAGATACGCTTGAGTTGGTCAAAGTGAATGCGGGATTTCAATGGATGCTTTCACGCAATCCGTCTCTCGTTTTCAACCACCACGTCAACGAGATTCAAATGAATGCATGGCTGGACGGGAAGATTGAAATCCGGAAGTTCTTCGTTTTTGACCAAATTGATGCTAGTCATCTTCCGCTAAGCAGACGAATCCAATCGTGTGACAGATTGGAGATAGGCTTGAACCACGAACAACTCAACAACGAACGCGCGACGATTCTGAATCAATTGAACTCTGTGAGAAATTTGGAGCTCTTATTGGGTACAAAGGAGTGTTTGCTGAAATTTTTTGACAATTTCCGCTCGATGATTGAAAAATCCGCGCGGATTCACTTGGACATTGATTTGTTGGAAGAAAATCAAGTGATCAGCGAGCTTTTTGGGAATTTCATTTCAAATCAGCTGAATGACTGCGAAGAAGTCGTATGGTGGTATCATTATGGTTCTGCCACGGCGTTTCACTGCTACTACGATGCTTTTGCCAAGACTTCGATCAAAATCTTGAGAATCGCAACCAAAGTGCATAATTTTGAAGAGATCGTGCAATCAATCGTTGAAAAGGGGATCCCCAGCCAGAATTCGAAGGCGGCTTTTCATGTGTATCACCGGGATTATGTTTCTCAGGAGATGCAGGGCCGAATCGTCGATTTTCTTTCGCAATTCTGTGGAATGAAGCGATTCGACCTAAAAAATCACCAAGAAGTCACCGAAATGGCGACCGAACTCGTGAGGAAGCTTAGCGGCAGATCCGGCGGGTTGTTGGACGGTCCATTTTTTCGACGAAACATTGACGCGAGCAGAGATTGTATTTACATGCTTCCCTGGCGCGGCTTTCTCGCCTTCTACATTGAATCACGATAGGAAATGATCGTGTTTTGAGGGTTTTTATCGAGACTTTTACAGTTTTGGTGCTTTTATTGTGTAATTTTGCCGGTTTTTAGTTTTCTGAGAAATAAAGTTGTACCATTTTTCTTTTTGAACGATGATTTGTTCTGTTAAAGACACATGGCGATATCTTTTTTGAATATTTTATTTTGGAAACTTTAATGTTTCCGCTACACGTATCGGATCGGTCAGGGATTGAATCTACATTTGTCCAATTCATGATACTTGGGTGCTATCTACATCTCGCACGAATGAAATAAGCACTCAAGAACCAAAAAATGATGGAAGTGGAAATGAAAAGAAAGATGGGGAAAATGAGCCGATCAAGAACGGAGCTCTACCGTTTCGATGAAAAATTTGACGTCATTTCCGATGGAGAGTTGCTATGGCTTGAAGTTGGAAGTCTTGGAGCAAATGGGCACAAAAGATGTTGTTGAACTGACCAAGGTGAATGAAGGATTCCAAGGAATGAAGGATAAAGGATTGCTTGTGAGGGATCCGGCACTTGTTTTTGGGCAGAACGTTCACGCGATGAATTTCATCGAGATCCACCGCTGGAATTCAAGAAAAGCTGGAATTCACGGAAATATGATGATGAGGTGAACCAATTGAAAGGAACATTTAGAAATCTCAGATCTGGAACACACAACAACTTTTGACATCATTTCCATGGTTCAAAACAAAATTTGAATTTATGCCGTAAATTTGCCGTTTTCTAAAAGGCGTCTATTTTCGAGAACTACTGTAATCCACGAGCAGCCAATTTTCATTCAATTAGTCTATTTTTTTTGTATTTTATCGTATTTTCTTAATTTTAGCGAGTCTTCCTCTTGGTGAAAAGCGGCAATCGGCGAGAGGCGCTGAACGTGATGGTGCAACAGCAGAATCGTTTGGATAAAGCAATCGACCTCTGTCGGGGTAAAAAACCCAAGCAAACTAGACGTCAAAGTCACTTCAAAATCGGCTAATTCTCCAATCTGGAACGCAGCTCAGAGATCTAATTCGTTTCCAGAGCATGAGGACGACGAATTGTGGTCACTGTTGGTGAATGAAGTGGTTTCAAGTCGATCTCCAGCCAATATCTCTCAACTTTTGGCCACTGCTGGCACTTCAATCAACCCATTGGGCATCATTGAAAAGGTGGGAATAATAGAAATAATGAAGTTTCAATTTCAACAGCTTAAACCTTCAATTTTTCAGATCCCAGAAGACCTGGAAATTTCCGGTTTGCGGGATCTTCTCGTGAAGATTTTAAGAGACTACGAGACTCAGGTGAGATCGTTTTTGGGAAATTTGTGATAACAAGAGTTTTCAGGTGATGCTACAATGGTGTTGCCACTCGGCCACATTGGATGATGTTCGCGGGATGTCAGACCTCTTCTACAGGTGAGTTGTAGCTGACTGCTAGAATAGACTGGCTAGTCTGCTAGACTTTTCTCGAGTCATATTCAAATTCAAATTACAGACCAGCCAATCGTGCCACCCATTCTGGACAAAGGAGCGTTTGCGCGATTTGTCGGTAAAGGAATTCGTAGGAAAAATTGTAGAATTGCAAATTTACCTTCAAAAACCTTGACCAAAGAGGTTGAACTCGAAATTTCAGAAGCAAACTGTTTCTGGAAGAGAAGAGGAAACAGTTGCAGCTATTCGGGTGTGGACACGCCGTGCATTCACGGTGTTTTGAAGAGGTGAGTCGATTCAGGCAAAGAAATGAGCTTTAGCTTCAATTTCGGCACCTTCAATGTAGTGTTTCTAGAGTGCTACCAAGCTACTAGGCTAGAAGGCTATCAATCCACTAGGCTAGAATGCTGCCTAGTTACTGGCCTAGAACGCTACCTAGCAACTAGGCTAGAATGCTACCAAGCCAGCATTCTACTTTGTGCTCTAAACACACCCAGTCTGGCTGATCACAATATTTCTTTCAGAAAACCCGTCGGGACTCCCATTTGGGCACGATTCCCTCAAAGGATTGTCCCGTTTGCGCGGAAGAGGATGGGATGAATTGAGATTCTTTACTTTAACCATGACAAATTTTCCTTTGAAACTCGCCTGAATATCATTGTTTATAAAGAATCCTTTTCTCCACAAAAACTCGTTTCCTTTTTCTCATTTAAATTTCATTTCATTAGCTTCATTCAAAATCTTTGAAACTTCCGGTAAACCACTCAAAAAAAAATTGCTCAACTTGGAAAAATTGACTTTATTTTTCTTGAGGAGTAAATTTTTTCCAAATAAATTTGTCATTTTTATAGATTTAAAAAGCTTCAATAACTTTCCCTTTAAAAATTTCCTACTCCCAATTTGTTTTTCCTTGTTCTCCAACGGCTGGTACCTCTCACTGTGATTTTCATGGCCTTTTCTTTCAAATTGGTGTAATTTCTTTAAAAAGTGGGTTCAACTCTAATTTTTAACAGCTTAAAACCTTTAAAATTTCACAAATGAAGCTCAAAATTGTGTCAAAATCAAAGAAATTGCACCTTTTTTGAAAGTTTTCTTTACTTCTCCCCTCATTGCAGTACTTTTTTTCTGTTATATTTCTGTTGAATTTGTTCTAGTTACATGCCATAGATGTTAAAAAGATAAAAGTCTATTCAAAAATGAAACGAAACAATCGAAACCGCAAAAAAGAGTGACCGAGAAAGCGTAGAAATTTCTGCAGGCTCAAAGTAAGCTCAAAGTGCAAAGCTCTAAGTCTTGAATTCCCGCAGTTGGCAACGAAGGAGTATCAATTTTTTACGCTACTGAAAAAACGGTAAGATTATTCCTAACGCTTGATCAACGAATGGCTAGTGATAATGATAAGGTAAAAGTTCGTTAGAATTCAAATTCCTAACCATTACTCGTTTAGCAAACGTAGCTAGAAGCACTAACTAGTGGAATTTTGCTGAAAACCGTTAAAAGCCCCACCATCACATCAACATCCTCGATCAGGGACGTCGATTCGCTCACGTTCTCCCCATCATCGCAACCGATTCGTGGCTCGATTTTGATCCGTTCGACGCACACTTTACACAGCAACTCGTCGAGAATATAATTTTTTTCTAAAGAAAAGAATTAAAGATGTAGATTGAAAAGCTTAAAAGTGCGATTAAAAGACCCACCTTTGCAGCTTGATAAATGGGTGGTGGAAGAATAGAGATTCTCACCACTAGAATCACCGTGACAACCGACTTTGGCAATGCAAACCATTCGATACGTGTAGTGGTAACATTAAAGTTTCCATAATAAAATTTAAAAAAGATATCGCCATGTGTCTTTAACACAACAAATCATCGTTCAAAAAAAGAGAAATTGTACAACTTTATTTCTTAGAGAACTAAAAATCGGCAAAACTACACAATCAAAGCACCAAAACTGTAAAAGACTCGATAAAAACCCTCAAAACACGATCATTTCCTATCGTGATTCAATGTAGCAGGCGAGAAATCGATTGAATTGATTGCGCCGGGGAAGCATGTAGATACAATCTCTGCTCGAGTCAATGTTTCGTCGAAAAAATAGACCCTCCACCACAGGAAACCAGCGGAATCCGCCGCTATACTTGTTCACGAGTTCGTCCGCCATTTTGATGACCTTCTCGTGATTTTCTGGGTCGAATCGCTTCATTCCACGGAATTGGGAAAGAAAAACGACGATTCGGACCTTCCTCTCCTGAGAAACAACGGTTTCCACATAACGGCTGTAATACACATCAAAAGCTGCCTTCGAATTCTTGCTTGGGATCCCCTTTTCAACGATCGATTGCACGATCTCTTCAAGGTGATCCACGTTGATTGCCATTCTCAAGATTTTGGTTGAAGTCCTGGCAAAAGCATCGTAGTAGAAGTGAAACGCAGCGGCAGAACGACAATAATACCACCAGACCTGTTCGCAGTCATTCAGGTGATTTGAAATGAAATTCCTAAAAAGCTCGCTGATCACTTGATTCTCTTTCAACCAATCAATGTCCAGGTGAATGTCGACGCGGATTCTTCAATCATCGAGCAAACGAATCCATTCGTGTAACTGATTGGATATGCGCTTTGTAACAAGGGAGTACCACGGACAACTCAACAACGAACACGCGACGATTCTGAATCAATTGAACTCATTGAGAAGTTTGGTGCTCGTATTGCACAGAAAGGAGTGTGTGCTGAAATTTTTTGACAATTTCCGCTCGAGGATTGAAGAATTCGCGCGGATTTACCTGTACATTGATTTGTTGAAAGAAAATGAAGTGATCCTCGAGCTTTTTGAGAATTTCATTTCAAATCAGCTGAATGACTGCGAAGACGTCTGTTTGCATTATTGTCGTTCTGCCGCTGCGTTTCACTTCTACTACGATGCTTTTGCCAGGACTTCAACCAAAATCTTGAGAATGGCAATCAACGTGGATCACCTTGAAGAGATCGTGCAATCGATCGTTGAAAAGGGGATCCCAAGCAAGAATTCGAAGGCAGCTTTTTATGTGTATGACAGCGATTATCTGAGAACCGATGCTTCTCAGGAGATTAAGGCCCCAATCGTCGATTTTCTTTCGCAATCCCCTGGAATGGAGCGATGCGACGGAGAAAATAATCAAGAGGTCATCAAAATGGGGACCGAACTCGTGGACAAGTATTTCGTCGGATCCGGCTGGTTGTTGGACGGTCCATTTTTTCGACGAAACATTGACTCGAGCAGAGATTGTGTCTACATGCTTCCCTTACGCGGCGATTCCTGTAAACTTTTCGCCTTCTACATTGAACCACAATAGAAAATTATCGTGTTTTGAGGGATTTTATCGAGTCTTTTACAGTTTTAGTGCTTTTATTGTGTAATTTTGCCGTTTTTTAGTTCTCTAAGAAATAAAGTTGTACAATTTCTTTTTTTGAACAATGATTTGTTGTGTTAAAGACACATGGCGATATCTTTTTTGATTATTTTATTGTGGAAATTTTAATGTTTCCACTACAGGAATCGAGTCGATTGCATTGACATCGGTTGTGACGGTGATTCGAGTGGTGAGAATCTCTATGCTTCCATCACCCATGGGTCAAGCTGCAAAGCTGGGTCTTATTGCACTTTTAAACTTTTCAATCTACATCTTTAATTTTTTTCTTTAGAAAAGAAATGATATGCTCGACGAGTTGCTGTGAAAAGTGTGCGTCGAACGGATCAAAATCGATTCGTAAACCGGGTGCGATGATGGGGAGAACGTGAGCGAATCGAAGTCCCTGATCGAGGATGTTGATGTGATGGTGGGGTTTTTGAGTGAAAAGTTAAGGGGGTGCATTAATCACGGCCGGATTTTAAAGAATTTTCGTGTCATTTCAGCATATCCGATTCATGTTACTTTGGTCTTTGATGACTTGTTGTGGAAGCGGATCTTCTATGCCGTGTGCCTCGGTGTATTATGTGTGTTTGTGTAGCTTGTATGGAATCAAAACCTGTAACGGCGAAAGCGGTTTTTCTTGTTCCTTTGTCGGGTTCCACGTCGAGGTTCACAGGATGCCGAGTGAATAAAATAACTTGAACTTTTTAAATTTAGATTCCCGTGCCTGAAGGGAGGTCCAATGGAATGGACGGTCTCGACCGGTCGACACTGACGTCTTTGTTTGCCCGAACATGCACCCTTTTGTCGAGATGAAGGCAAGGGTTAATGTTTTTGGCTCTCATACTCCTGTTATTCCATTTAGGATTATTTTATCATTCGTTACGTTAATTTGTTGCCAATGAATGTTGATTACTTTGTTACGTTTTGTTACATTTACTTCTTGTTGCTACAAATAAATCTTTGAAATTTTGGAATGGCTTCTGCCTGAATCCGTAAAAAATTGAACGGATATGTATACTTTTAATTTCTCTTTTACTTTTAAATTTTCTATGCATTATTTTTTATTTAGCATTGGAGTCTTCATGATTTTGGCTGTTTTTCAGCTATAAGAAGGCCGATTTGCCACCCGCCAAGAAGCAAAAAATGATGGAAGTGGAAATGAAAAGAAAGATGGGGGAAATGGGCCGATCAAGAACGGAGCTCTGCCGTTTCTGATGAAGAATTTGACGTCATTTCCGATGGAGAGTTGCCATGACTTAAAGTTAGAAGTCCTGGAGCAAATGGACGCGAAAGATGTTGTTGAACTGACCAAGGTGAATGAAGGATTCCAAGAGATGCTTGTGAGGAATGCGGCACTTGTTTTTGGACAGAACGTTCACGCGATGAAGCATTTTCATCGAGATCCACTGCTGGAATTCAAGAAAGCTGGAATTCAAATCAAGAAATTCCCATCTTTCATGTTCATCCCAAACCCGAAGGATTCTCTCTGGATGTTAACCGTTTTAACTATCATTAACTAAATCTGAATGCGTCAGCTTTTTTACCTGTCTTAATGAAGTGATCACTTTTAGGCTATTCTGTGACGTGTTTAATCATTATGTTGTCAAGGTACTCTACGGATAATGATGTTGTCAATTAGTTCAGCTAAACTTGGTCATTCTCATTGCATTCCAGATAATCCTTTGCAATTCTATTGACATTAAAGTGCCCGTTATTGTGGTTCCTACGCTTTCTCGGTCACTCTTTTGCGGTTTCGTTTCATTTTTAAATAGACTTTTATCTTTTTAACATCTCTGGTATGTAACTAGAACAGATTCTTTAAAAAAAGCACTGAAATGCGGGCAGAAATAAAGAAAACTTTCAAAAAAGGTGCCATTTCTTTGATTTTGACACAATTTTGAGCTTCATTTGCGAATTTTTAAGGTTTTAAGCCGTTAAAAATTAGAGTTGAACACACTTTTTAAAGAAATTACATCAATTTTAAAGAAAAGGCCATGAAAATCACAGTGAGAGGTACCGTTGGAGAACAAGGAAAAATTAATTGGGATGTAAGGGAATTTTTAGAGGTAAAGTTATTGAAGCTTTTAAAGTCTATAAAAATGACAAATTTGATTAGAAAAAATTTACTCCTCGAGAAAAATAAAGTCCGTTTTTCCAAGTTGAGCAATTTTTTTGAGTGGTTTACCGGAAATTTCAAAGATTTTGAATGAAGCTAATGAAATGAAATTTAAATTAAAAAAAGAAAACGAGTTTCTGTGGAGAAAAGGATTTTTTTTTATAGACTTCATGATATTCAGGCGAGTTTCAAAGGAAAATTTGTCATGGTTAAAGTAGAAAAATCAATTCATCCCATCCTCTTCCGCGCAAACGGGACAATCCTTTGAGGGAATCGTGCCCAAATGGGAATCCCGACGGGTTTTCTGAAAGAAATATTGTGATCGGTGCGCCAGACTGTGTGTGTTTAGAGCACAAAGTGGAATGCTACCTAGTGGCTAGGTAGAATTCTAGCCTAGTGGCTTGCTAGCGTTCTAGAAACACTACATTGAAGGTGCCGAAATTGAAGCTAAGGCTCATTTTTTTCCTGAATCGACTCACCTCTTCAAAACACCGTGAATGCACGGCGTGTCCCGAATAGAGCTGCAACTCTTCCCTCTGAGTGGTTGAGAAGTCGACGGTCAATATGTGGATTTTCCCTGACAGCACGCCAGATTGTCGTCTTGGAAGCATCGATTTGCTGCTGTGTCTTGACGTCGTTGATCGATAAACCGTGAATGCGGTTCACAATTTGACGTTTGGCACGAGGCGTGAGCTTTGGCTTTGGTCCAGTCTTCTTTTTGGCGATGGCGGAGGTTTTGTTCTTCAAATATAGACGAATTGTGTTGTCAGAGCGGCCCAAATCTTTCGCAATTTTCCTTATTGAATTGTCCGCTCCTCCTAGACGGTGACGGGCATCAATTCGTCCTTTTTCGTAATCCGATAGATGTTTGTAAGAAGCCATCTCGAAAAATAAACAAAATATTGAAAAGAATTTGAAAAGTACAGTAATCCCTGAGTAAAAGATTCAATCCCTGACCGATTCGATTCGTGTAGCGGAAACATGAAAGTTTCCACAACAAAATAATCAAAAAAGATATCGCGATTTGTCTCTAACACAACAAATCATTGTTCAAAAAAAGAAATTGTACAACTTTATTTCTTAGAGAACTAAAAAACGGCAAAATTATACAATAAAAGCACCAAAACTGTAAAAGACTCGACAAAAACCTTCAAAACACGATCATTTCCTATCGTGATTCAATGTAGCAGGCGAGAAATTGATTGTATTCGCCGCGCCAGGGCAGCATGTAGACACAATCTCTGCTCCAGTCAATGTTTCGTCGAAAAAATAGACCGTCCACCACAGGACACCAGCGAAATCCGCCCCTATACTTGTTCACGAGTTTGTCCGCCATTTTGATGACTTCTTCGTGATTTTCTTGCTCAAATCGCTTCATTCCATGGAATTGCGAAAGAAAATCGACGATTCGGGCCTTCATCTCCTGAGAAGCATCGGTTCCCACATAATCGCTGGTATACCCATCAAAAGCCGCCTTCGAATTCTTGCTTGGGATCCCCTTTTCAACGATTGATTGCACGATCTCTTCAAGGTGATCCACTTTGGTTGACATTCTTAGGATTTTGGTCGAAGTCTTGGCAAAAGCATCGTAGTAGAAGTGAAACGCAGCGGCAATAATACCACCAGACGACTTCTTCGCAGTCATTCAGCTGATTTGAAATGAAATTCTCAACAAGCTCGCTGATCACTTGGTTTTCTTTCAACCAATCAATGTCTAGGTGAATCCACGCGTATTTTTCAATCATCGAGCGGAAATTGTCAAAAAATTTCAGCACACACTCCTTTCTGTGCAATACGAGCACCAAACTTCTCAATGAGTTCAATTGATTCAGAATCGTCGCGTGTTCGTTGTTGAGTTGTCCGCCGTACTCACTTCTTCCAAAAAAGCGTATCTCCAATCTGTCACACGAATGGATTCGTTTGCTTAGCGGAAGATGCCTCGCATAAATTTGGTCAAAGACGGAGAACTTCCGGATTCGAATCTTCCCGTCCGGCTATTCATTCATTTGAATCTGGTTCACGTGGTGATTGAAAACGAGAGACGGATTGCGTGAAAGCATCCATTGAAATCCCGCATTCACTTTGACCAACTCAATCGTATCTTTCGCATCCATTGCCTCGAGCACTTCCAACTTCAGATCGTAACAGAGCTTCTCCATCGGAAACGCCGTCAGATTTCTCATTTCAAACGGCATCTCGAGCGACATTCTTGCACCTGTAAAAGAAAACAATTCGTTCTTGTCGGAAAATGAAACCGAAAACACAAAAAGGACTCAATTTTTGGTGACAAAATGGTTTTCGAATGTTCTCGGGGTCAAACGTCAAATTTGGCTTTTCATAACCTCTTCAAGCAAAATTTCCAAAACCAAGCTTAAAATTCCACAAAATCGGTCATAAATCAAAAATAATATGGTCCTTGAACCAAATCACTGCTCGAAAACACCTTAAGTAGTAACTTTATTAGAAAATTCACAAGCAAACATTAAAAACGTAAATAAATACCGTAAAACACTCGTAATCACATTAACACCCAAGAAAAAACAGAGCAGGTAACAACCTAGCAATAAGTTCATACAAATCTTCATTCTTTCGGTTTATCGCTTTCGCTTTTGTACGCGCTTTTCAACAGGCATTCTCGTATCTGAAACTTTACAATTTCTGCAATTCTTCATTAACCATTGGAGTGGAAAAGTCTTTTCTATTTTAAATAAGGTTTTACGGAAAGCAGCCGACTACAACCACAGATAAAACTTTCTTGTTGGCAGCTGTTCAATGCTTAAACTTCGGATTGGACTAGAATTACAGTACAAGTTGGCAACGAAGGAGTATCAATTTTTCACGCTACTGAAAAAGCGGTAAGCCCAATGCTAACGCTTGATAAACGAATAGCTAGTGATAATGATAAGGTAAAAATCAGGTAAATGTTCGTTAGAATTCAAATTCCTAACCATTATTCGTTTAGCAAACGTAGCTAGAAACACTAGCTAGTGGAATTTTGCCGAAAACCGTTAAAGGCCCCACCATGACATCAACATCCTCGATCAGTGACGTCGATTCGCTCACGTTCTCCCCATCATCGCACCCGGTTTACGACTCGATTTTGATCCGTTCGAGGCACACTTTCCACAGCAACTCGTCGAGCATATCATTTCTTTTCTAAAGAAAAGAATTAAAGATGTAAATTGAAAAGTTCAAAAGTGCGATAAGACCTTTGCAGCTTGACAAATGGATGGTCGAAGCAGTGAGATCTCACAACTTGAATCACCTTTCTCTCGTCGCCATTTTTCATCTCAAACCATTCTTGTTTCTTGATTTCTTTTCTCATTTCAATGTTGGCCTTGTCAATCACCGGGAAAATAAAAGGAAAAGAAGAAGTCGTACAAGTAACAAAGAAAAGCGATAAGCGGAAGAGTTTGAATAACGCAAAAATAACTCGAAATATCTAAAGAAACGGTATCAAGTTAAGAGTTTTGGCAATGCGAAAATGTGGAGAAAACGGAATGAGACATTAAACAAATTAGAAATCGTAGATGGGAAAGGCCGCATTCCAACATCACGGTACAATTCCTCCTGCATATTGAACAGGTTGAACGGATCGGAAGATCGCCTTGTAGTGTACTAAATAGAATAGTAGGCGTAGAAGAGCCAAAGACTTTAACTCCTACTTGAACCCCTACCTACCCTACCTCGGCCAAAAGGGTGCATCTTCGGGCAAACAATTGTAAAAAAAACACGAATTGTAGAGCGATAAGTTTTCCATTCCATCGGACTTCACTTCAGCCACCTGAATCTAAAGTTCAAAAGTGAAATTTAATGTAGTTACATCTTACTTGAGATTACAGACTTCTCAAGTTCTACATCATAAACAACAAAGATGAGCTTGTGTAGACAAGTGTGTCTGTGCCATGAAGAAACAAATCCGTCGGTAGTGATGATAGGTCTGAAATGCTTAAATAATGAAACTGCCTGATGCTGATGAATGAATGAAATGCCTGATGCAGTTTGTTTCGATTCAAAGGTTGCACTATGAAATTTGCTAATATTTGTCAAAAAACAAACTCACAAACTTTTGCGATTCGTCTGATATTGCGAGGAGTGGTGGGCGATAGTGGGGTAGATTGGTCGGCGTCTCGTGTCTGAACTCACATTGTACTCGAATCGGGGGTGTCAGCAGCACCATCTCTGGAAAAAGGCATAAGCAAAAAGCATAATGATCACGCATTGCTGATCATCTTTTTCACATCTTTATCACATGATGCTACAATTGTGTTGCCACACGGCCACATTAGATGATATTCGCGGGATATCAGATCTCTTCAATAATGAAACTGCTTGATGCTAAACAAAATTAAGTTAACGTGTCGCAGATTTTTTTTTTAATTCGCAAGCGTAAGGTTGTAGGCTGGAATTTGTTAGTCTTTATAAAAAAAATTGATGTCTACTGCCTTAATCGGTACTCCGAACAAGTACATTCTACATCGATCACACTCTAATGTTTATTTTTTCCTTTAAATCAAAAATTCGAACACTCCAGCCAAGCCACTTCAGGCAGGGGGATCTGAAGTTCAAAAGTTCAAGTTATTTTAGTTAAAGCTTACCTGATCAAACGGCTATATTGGGAATGAGTACTCGCCATTCACTCGGCATCCTGTGAACCTCGTCGTGGAACCCGAAGAAGGAACAAGCTTTCGCCGTTACAGGTTTTGCTTCGATACAACCTACACAAACACACATAATACACGGAGGCACACGGCACAGAAGATCCGCTTCCACAACAAGTCATCAAAGAATTCTCAAACACATAAAAAGTTCTCAATGAATTTTTGGATCCTTCGGGGATGCTGTCGCTGGGGTAGTAAGAACAGTAAACGAAGCCAAAAGGAACTTAAAAGAAGAAGAGTTCAAAGAACTATTTCTCAAAAGTTTAACAAATTCAAGTCTCTTGCCTATAACAACGATAGAACATGATAAAGATATGACGACGAGAATCAGCAATGAGTGATTATTTCATTCGTGTGTGATGTAGATAGCACCAAAGTAATAGGAATTGGCCATTATGTAGATTAAAACCCTGACCGATTCGATTCGTCTAGCGGAAACATTAAAGTTTTCACAATAAAATAATCAGAAATGATATCGCCATGTGTCTTTAACACAAAAAATCATCGTTCAAAAACAGAAATTGTACAGCTTTATTTCTTAGAGAACTCAAAATAGGCAAAATTACACAATAAAAGCACTAAACCTGTAAAAGACTCGATAAAAAGCCTCAAAACACGATCATTTCCTATTGTGGTTCAGTGTAGAAGGCAAAAAATTTACTTGATTCGTGGCGCCAGCGAAGCACGTAGACACAATCTCTGCTCGAGTCAATGTTTCGTCGAAAAAATGGACTCTCCAACAACGAGCCGGATCTGCCGCTAAACTTGTTCACGAGTTCGGTCCCCATTTTGATGACCTCTTGATTATTTTCTCCGTCGAATCGCCTCATTCCACGGAATTGCGAAAGAAAATCGAGGATTCGGCTCTCCATCTCCTGAAAAACATAATCCCGGTGATACACATAAAAAGCTGCCTTCGAATTCTTGCTTGGGATCCCCTTTTCAACGATTGATTGCACGATCTCTTCGAAGTTATGCACTTTGGTTCTAATTGTCAAGATTTCGATCGAAGTCTTGGCAAAAGCATCGTAGTAGAAGTGAAACGCCGCGGCAGAACGATCATAATCCCACCAGACGACTTGTTCGCAGTCATTCAGCTGATTTAAAATGAAATTCCTAAAAAGCTCGCTGATCACTTGATTCTCTTTCAACCAATCAATGTCCAGCCGAATGCACGAGGATTTTTCAATCATCGAGCGGAAACTGTCAAAAAATTTCAGCAAACACTCCTGTCTGAGCCATATGAGTGTCAAGCTTCTCACAGAGTTCAACTGATTCAGAATCGTCGCGTCTTCGTTGTTGAGTTGTCCGCCGTACTCACTTGCTCCAAAGCTTATCTCCAATCTGTCACACGAATGGATTCGTTTGCTTAGTGGAAGATGATTCGCATCAATTTTCAAGGAAACGAAGAATTTCTGGATTTGAATCCTCCCGCACTGCCTTTTTTGTCTTCGATTCATTACAATCTGGTTCACGTGGTGATTGAAAACGAGAGACGGATTGCGTGAAAGCATCGATTGAAATCCCGCATTCACTTTGACCAACTCAATCGTATTTTTCGCGTCCATTCCCTCCAGCACTTCCAACTTCAGTTCGTAACAGAGCTTCTCCATCGGAAACGAAGTCAGATTCCCCATTTCAAATGGCATCTTGAGCGTCATTCTTTCACCTGTAAAAGAAAACAATTCGTCCTTGTCGGAAAATGAAAGAGAAAACACAAAATGGGTTTCTAATGTTCTTGGGGTCGAAGGTCAAATATGGCTTTTCATAACCTTTCTAAGCCAACAACTTTCCTAATTTCATAAAAATCAGAGCAATTAGCCTAGGGAGAAGGGGAACCATAAGCTAAACTTCCGAAACAAAGCTTAAAATTCCACAAAATGGGTCATAAATTAAAAATAATATGGTCCTCGAACCAAATCAGTGCCCGAAAACACCTTAAGTAGTAACTTTATTATTAGAAAATTAACCAGCAAACATTAAAAAAGTTACCAAATACCGTAAAACACTCGTAATCACATTGACACCCAAGTAAAAACGGAACAGGTAACAACCTAGCAATAAGTTCATACAAATCTTCCTTCTTTCGGTTTCTCGCTTTTGTACGCGTGTTTCAACAGGCATTCTCGTATCTGAAAATTTACCATTTCTGCAATTCTTCATTAACCATTGGAGTGGAAAAGTCTTTTCTATTTAAATAACGTTTTACGGAAAGCAGCCGACTACAACCACAGATAAAACTTTCTTGTGGGCATCTGTTCAATGCTTAAACTTCGGATTGGACTCTTTAGAATGACAGTAAAAGTTGGCAAAGAACGAGCATCAATTTTTTACGCTACTGAACAAACGGTAAGATTATTGCTAACGCTTGATAAACGATTAGCTAGTGATAATGATAAGGTAAAAACCAGGTAAATGTTCGTGTTAGAATTTAAATTCCTAACCATTATTCGTTTAGCAAACGTAGCTAGAAGCACTAAATAGTGGAATTTAGCTGAAAACCGTTAAAAGCCCCACCATCACATCAACATCCTCGATCAGGGATGTCGATTCGCTCACGTTCTCCCCATCATCGCAACCGATTCGTGGCTCGATTTTGATCCGTTCGGCGCACACTTTCCACAGCAACTTTATCGAGCATATCATTTCCTTTCTAAAGAAAAGAATTAAAGATTTAGATTCAAAAGTTTAAAAGTGCGATAAGACCCACCTTTGCAGCTTGACAAATGTATGGTCCTCACAGCCTGAACCATCTTTCTCTCGTCGCCATTTTTCATCTCAAATCATTCTTTATTCTTCATTTCTTTTCTCATTTCAATGTTGGCCTTGTCAATCACCGGGAAAATAAAAGGAAAAGAAGAAGAAAAAAGAATTAATTTCTACTGCCCTAATTGATATTCCGAACAAGTACATTCCACATCGATTACACTCTAATGTAAATTTTTTTCTCTGAATCAAAAATTCGTACACTACAAATTTTAAGTTGGGCCCAAAAATGAACGGAAAGAATAAGATCATCCAAAAACTATCATCCAAAATTTCAGAATTAAAGGCAGCGACGCTGATGCTATTGAAATTTCATATTTCATCGAACCATAAAGTGTTATATGTCATTCGATAGCTCTTACCACGCTCTTTCAGAATACTGAATTGAGTTTTTGCGGAATTCGATTTTCCCATGAGATTTTTCACTATTCTGCGCCGGAAAGTCAAAATAAATTTTTTCACGAAAATCTAGATCATAAAAGCTGAAAAAGCAAATTTCTGAATTCTACCCAAAAATTAATCGGGAACTGTTTTTTAATTTTGTGTTTTGGTCATTGGAAACGCGAGCTCTGAAACCTAAGTTTCTTAGAAGCGCGCCGTTACATGGCCCCCGCGAACCTTTGATGTTCGTAAAATTTTTCGGAGAAAAACTGCAAAAGCTTTACAAAAGCACCAGCATTGAGATCAAAACTCGGAAACAAACTCACAAACTTCTGCGATTCGGCTGATATAGGCGAGAAGTGGTAGGCCATAATGGAGTGAAGTGGAGTGGCTGGTGTGTCGTGGCTGGGCTCGCATTGCACCTAATCGCGGATTTCGATAGCAACATCTCTGAAAAAAAAATCGTGTATGCAGACTAATAAGTTGTTTTCGTTTTAAATAGCAAAGAGAGGAAAAAGTTAAAATAAAATAGGCACCTACTAGGGAAGGGCTTGTAAAATGAATGACTGTTCTAAAAATTTCGCGAGTTTTTCTTTGAATCCAAAATGCTTAGCTAAATATCCTTTTTGGCTGAAGATTTGCCAATGGTTATAAAAAGAATGAAAAGTTTTGCCAATGGGTATCAACGCCAAACATGCAGCGACTTTTGCATTTCCTTTTCCTACTTTCAAGAGAAAACTCCAATGTTTTTTTCACGCATTTTGAGGGTTTTTATCGAGTCTTTTACAGTTTTAGTGCTTTTATTGTGTAATTTTGCCGATTTTTAGTTCTCTAAGAAATAAAGCTGTACAATTTCTGTTTTTGAACGGTGATTTGTTGTGTTAAAGACACATGGCGATATCATTTTTGATTATTTTATTGTGAAAACTTTAATGGTTCCGCTAGGCGAATCGAATCGGTCAGGGTTTTAATCTATATAATATCCGATTCATGTTACTTGGGTGCTATCTACATCTCGCACGAATGAAATAAGCACTCATTGCTGATTCTCCTTGTCATATCTTTCTCATGTTCTGTGGTTGTTATTGAGACTTGAATTTGTTAAACATTTTTGAGAAATAGTTCTTTTAACTCTTCTTCTTTTAAGTTGCTTCGTTTATGGTTCTTACTACCGCAAAGGAGCATCGCCGAAGGATCCAAAACTTCAATGAGAACTTTTTATGTGTTTGAGAATTCTTTGATTTGAATTCATTTGAATTGTTTCAGCGTGAAGAACATCACAGCCGTATTCATTGGATTATACGATTACGTACTCCAGTACCAACCAAAGATGATCCACACGAAAAGGAATACTACGCAGATGTTGAATTTGGTTCAGGTTTTTTACGGGATAACGTCGGCAAGGAGACCGAGAAAAGACCGCCAGAAGGATCGTTGGCAAAACGTTACGTAAGATTTAATCTTATTGTAGAAATATAAATTTGTTTTTTAGATAGAACACGACTTGCAAAATGAACTTCTTAAAGGAGACACTGTCATCGAGTTCTCTCGTTTTACATTTAACGGAAGCTTACCATCAACCGCATTCAACACCAACAGTTTTTTCTCAACCTATTACGACAACACGAAAATGGCTAGGATCAAATCAGGTAAATAGCTAATCTACTTATAAAACATATTGTTTATATGCATATCTAAACAGTGTGCATATCTGAAAACATTTGCTCGAAGAGAATACGACTTGCACGACTTGAGACACTGAAGACTTCAAGAGCATATATTTGGTTAAAGAGGAAATGTATTCAGAAATGCACATTCAATGTTTAGATATTCATCTAAATAAAGCGTTTTTACAGGAGATCCAAGTAAACACACCATAGCCACGTAGAAAGACCCTCGTTTCCAACAATCGTCAAGAAGGATTTTGAAGGATTTTGAAATCGATTCTGAACAAATGTTAATGGTTGGTCCTCCTCTTGGAAAATCAACTCCAATTCATTGTCGAGAAATCCATTAAACTCTCGTTTAGGCACGAGGTTCTAGAGTCTAGACACTTCAATATGGTTTGTGAACAGATGATCTATGATTCTTCGATGATCTTCAAAACCAAGCGATTTTGATGAACAACTCATACACTTAGTGAGTTTTGTGAACAATTGTGGACAACATCTATGATCTATGAATCTATGAAACATCTATGCTTCTTTCAGCGTGATCATCTTCGAAACGCAGTAGAGTTCTCGGGGTTCGATGATGAAAGACGGAGATGGCAACGTTACGACCCGATTATGCATGGTCCGTTACAGTATGTGGTCTAGTAGTCTGTCAAAATCCATTTCAATTTTTTAGAATTGGAGATTCGAAATGCTTTATGAAATCCTAGCGTTTCGGACAAATGGAATATCCATGGCAGACAGGAAACATTGGCTCCTTATCTAGAAAAGGCACATTTCGTCTTGGAATTAAACGAAATGATGCTTCTTGTTCTTACAAAGGCAAATGTGACACCGTTTTTTACTTAGCACGTCGATGTTGCAAAGCACATCAAAAAGACGATACTTAAATTTGCTTTGGAATACTGAAATTGCTATTTTGCCATATTTTCTAATGACTCCGTGCCTGGGCTTCAATTAATTGAATTCAATTTTTATTTAAAAGGAGCTTAAAAATATTCCAAAAGATTTTTTTACAATCCTCTGAAATTTGCATTATTTTTTGATGATAATGTTTTTATTTTCTTAATTCTACTCGACTTCATCATTGCAGTAATTTTCGGTTTAACTTTGGATTTCCAATAAAATTGAATTCCATAAATTGTTAACTTAAATCTCGATTATTGTGGTCAAGGAAATAAGCGAGCGAGAGTGAACGAGTGATGTAAGCAAAGTAGCGAATGAGGGGAGGAAACTAGTACTATTCTCGAAGAAAAACATGATTTAATTATTGATTTTTCTCGACTTTAGTAAAATTAAACGATGAAAGGGCTACTTTAAGTTTTCAGTGAGTCACAACTCCCAGAATTTTCAGTGAAAAATACAGTGGTGGCTAAAGGTACTAAATCTAAGTTTTCTAAAGTTATTTTAACGTTTCCACCTATTGAAGTGAAGTTTTTCTCACTCTGAATTTCTAGTCGGATCTAATGATGGCTGTTGCGGAAGAATCCGAAAATTTTTTTGCAAAAAAAACCTTACCCTTTTTTCACAATTACCGCCATTAGATCCGCCTTAAAATTCTGAGTCAGAAAAACCTTACTTCGAACGAGGGAAGCCTTAAAACAAGTTTAGTAAATTTAGAAAAACTAGGGAGTGGTTACTCCCTAAAAAATCTAGGACTTGCAGAGACAACATGCAAAAAGGACGTGTGCCTACCCTTAGGGCAATCGTACGTCCTTTTTGAATACCCACGATCACACCATACATGATCACATTGAAGATGTACAGCCGCCTCTCGATACAACGATTTTCTCGATATAACAATTCAAAGCCGAGCTCCTATTAAAATCTTAAAGGTGGGTGACAGTCGCGGCCGATTCTAAGTGGAAATTTTTCTGAGACCATCAGTGGAAAAAACAGACCATCCGTGGCCGGTCAGGCCAGTGTGAGGACTGTCATCAAAAATCTATTACGTCTAAGCTAAACTCTGGATAAGCTGCCGTAGTCTGGCCTGGTTTTCCATCTTCACTTACGGTCGTGGTATGGTGACTTTCTTGACCCGCAGTTTTTTTTGCAAGTACCTAATATAAGATGCACCCAGTCTCGAATCGGTTCTCAATTTCGAACTGAGACCATTCCCTTGTTAGCTAGTCATTTCTAAAACTAATCTGTGAATCGACATTAACCCATGAGGTGCCACTACCACTACCGGAAACCAAACAACGATTGTGGGCATCCGTGTTCTTTTCGGCATCGTGAAGTTCATTTGGGAGAAATTAGAAACTACGCATCGACCATCCTTTCCTTGATGACTCAGGGTGCGCCACGTCCCGACGGCAAATTGCTCTTCATCGATTGCCAACTTTATCAAGGTTGGAGAGACTTTCCAGGTAAAGTTTATTAGCCCGTACATTAATACTTTTCTTTTAGGGTATCATCGAAGCGATCGAGAACTTTGCATTGATACTCCAAGCCCAGAAGATCTCAATCTACGTTCGAAGAGGTGGACCAAAGCTCGAGCTAGCGCAGGATAAAGGATGCGGGAAACGCTTGGATCTCCCGATCTTCATTTATGGACCCGAGACGCCGTTGACTGCGATTGTTGGCGCTGGATTGAAAGGTGATGCCTGGCCAGAAGACGTTCTGGACAACGGGGCCAAATTTGTTGGATCGGTGTGTTTTTGTATGTAGTAATTGTCAGCACCTAAAATTTAGCGCTTTTCTAATAAGATAATTTTAGACTGACGGTTCGATTTCGTGCAAACATCTCAGTCAGCAATCGGATACGTTAGAGCTGGAGGAGTTTAACGATGGTACCACGTCTGTTTACACGACCAACATCTCCTCGGTTTCTTCTCTCAAATCGTTTGCTGAACCGCCACACGTCAAGCAGAAGTTGCCGTCAAGCAGAAGTTCACTCTTAGCCAAAAACGCAAGGAATTTTTCAGCATAAAACTTTTTTACTTGGTTTTTTGGATTGTGAGAAATTTGACGCCGCTGTTTTCAACCTTTTCGGCATTATTTTCACTACATCCCGCAAATCTTTTAGACCCATCCATTACAGAATGATGCCCAATGCAATAATGGTATTTTTTCCAGGCCTCATTGCAAACGTCTTCAATGGATGATTTTAATGATTCGACTGATCCAGAGTTTCAGGTTGAAATCGTTATCTTTCATACTAATTACCCGGGGATGAAACAGCTTCACGGAGAAGATCGTTTACCAATGTTGGAAGAGGCTGCCAAGAAATTGTGGGAAACAGCTTCGAATGGGAAATTTTGTGCTTCTCTTGTCGAATTGATTCAACGAAAGGCGGCGTTTTGATGAAATGATTGGTTTTAGCTTTTTCGTGCTGTTTTGTTTGGTAATTGGTGTGTTTAATGTCGTTTAGCTTATTTCTATATTTCATACAGGGTGCTTTGTGCAGTGTTTCATGCAGGGTTTCATCCAGTGCGTTTAGCTCGGATGTTTTTGCGAAATCTTCTCGTTTTTTATTTAGAGGTAGAACCAAAGCCATGCAAAATACCGTTCGAAATGCGAAAGCTGACTTCATTCCGATTGCAAAAGCTATCCTATGAGAGCTATGAAATTTTGGATGATAGTTTTTGGATTATCTTATTTTTTCCGTTCATTTTTGGGCCCAACTTAAAATTTGTAGTGTTCGAATTTTTCATTTTAAAAAAAAATTTACATTAGAGCAGCAGTGAAACAAGCAGTTTCATTATTGAAGAGATCTGACATCCCGCGAATATCATTTAATGTGGCATTGGCTTGGCAACACAATTGTAGCATCATGTGATAAAGATGTGAAAAAGATGATCAGCAATGGTCATTATGCTTTTTGCTTATCCTTTTTCCAGAGATGGTGCTTTGAATCAAACCAAACTGCGTCAGGCATTTCATTCATTCATCAGCATCAGGCAGTTTCATTATTTAATCATTTCAGACCTATCATCACTACCAACGGATTTGTTTCTTCATGGCACAGACACACTTGTCTACCCGAGCTCATCGTTGTTGTTTATGACGTAGGACTTGAGAAGCCTGTAATCTCGAGTGAGATGTAACTAAAATTTAACTTTTTAACTTTAGATCCACGTGGCTGAGTTGAGGTCCGATGGAATGGACAACTTGACGCTCTACAATTCGTGTTTTTTCTACAATTGTTTGCCCGAAAATGCACCATCTGGCTGAGATGCAGAAATATCGAAGGTAGGAGTTAAAATCTTTGGCTCTTCTACGCCTACTATTCTATTGAGTACACTACAAGGCGATCTTCCGATCCGTTCAACCTGTTCAATATGCAATTCAATTGTTACTTGTACGACTTCTTTTCCTTTTATTTTCCAGGTGTTAGACAATGCCAACATTGAAATGAGAAAAGAAATGAAGAAAAAAGAATGATTTGAGATGAAAAATGGCGACGAGAGAAAGGTGGTCCAAGTTGTGAGATCTCATTGCTTCGACCATCCATTTGTCAAGCTGCAAAGGTGAGTCTGATCGCACTTTTAAACTTCTCAATCTACATGTTTAATTCTTTCCTTTAGAAAAGAAATGATATGCTCGACGAGTTGCTGTGGAAAGTGTGAGTCGAACGGATCAAAATCGATCCACGAATCGGTTGCGATGATGGGGAGAACGTGAGCGAATCGACGTCCCTGATGGAGGATGTTGATGTGATGGTGGGGCTTTTAACGGTTTTCAGCAAAACTCCACTAGTTAGTGCTTTTAGCTACGTTTGCTAAACGAGTCATGGTTAAGAATTTGAATTCTAACGAACATTTACCTCATTTTTACCTTATCAATATCACTAGCTATTCGTTTATCAAGCGTTAGCAATAATCTTACCGTTTTTTCAGTAGCGTAAAAAATTGATACTGGTTCTTTGCCAACTTTTACTGTCGTTCTAAAGAGTCCAATCCGAAGTTTAAGCATTGAACAGCTGCCCACAAGAAAGTTTTATCTGTGGTTGTAGTCAGCTGCTTTCCGTAAAACGTCTTTTAAAATCAAAAAGACTTTTTTACTCCAATGGTTAATGAAGAATTGCGGAAACTGTAAAGTTTCAGATACGAGCATGCCTGTTGAAACGCGCGTCCAAAAGCGAAAGCGAGAAACCGAAAGAATGAAGATTTATATGAACTTATTGCTAGGTTGTTACCTGCTCTGTTTTTTCTTGGGCGTCAATGTGATTACGAGTGTTTTACGGTTACGTATTTGTATTTGGTTACGTTTTTAATGTTTACTGGTACCCACAAGGACGTTTTAGCTGTGGTTGTAGTCAGCTGCTTTCCGTAAAACGTAAAGCTTTGTTCCGGAAGTTTTGCTTATGGTTCCCCTTCTCCGTAGGCAAATTTTCGAGCAGTGATTTGGTTCAAGGACCATATTATTTTTGATTTATGACCGATTTTGTGGAATTTCAAGCTTTGTTTCGGAGGTTTTGCTTATGGTTCCCCTTCTCCCTAAGCTAATTGCTAATTGCTCTGATTTTTGGGAAATTAAGAAAGTTGTTGGCTTAAAAAGATGATAAAAAGCCAAATTTGACGTTTGACCCCAAGAACATTAGAAAACCATCTTGTCACCAAAAATTGATTGCTTTTTGTGTTTTCTCTTTCATTTTCCGACAAGAACCAATTGTTTTCTTTTACAGGTGAAAGAATGTCGCTCGAGATGCCGTTTGAAATGCGAAATCTGACGTCGTTTTCGATAGAGAAGCTCTGTTACGATCTGAAGTTGGAAGTGCTGGAGGGAATGGACGCGAAAGGTATGATCGAGTTGGTCAAAGTGAATGCGGGATTTCAATCGATGCTTTCACGCAATCCGTCTCTCGTTTTCAACCACCACGTGGACACGATTCGCTTGGACCACGGGAAGATTTGGCTGAAGAAGTTCCCGGAGCCACTCTTAAGCTCGTTCGCCACTTTCCGCTGATGAAGGCCATCAATTCCTGCGATAATTTGACGATTCGTTCGGGAAAGGAACGTTTCACTGATCGAATTCTTCAATCACACACCGAATTCCGATCATTTCAAATCCGTGAACTGCTTATGGCTTTTCCTGGGTGACGGCGACGATTTGGCCGTATTTGTTGAGAGTTTCCGGGTTTCGATCAAAGAAAAAGCTGTGTTGAGTGTGAAATCGTCGGCTTTTCGATGATCTCGATGATCAAGTGATTAAAGAACGATTCAAAGAATTCATTAAAACAGGCCCAACGATTGCCAGCGAGAATCGAATTGGATTTTCGTACTTACGCCTGGTTCTACTTTTACGACAACGCTTTGGAGAAGACGCGCGTGAGATTCGTGTAGGCACGGTTTTGGTATCTTAATTTTAAAGTTAATTTCTAACGTTCTGCATCATTATTAGCTGAATATTAGGTGGGTTGGCAAATTTAAGTGTATTAGACAAATTTAAAGAAATCTCCACTTTCAAGAACCTGATTTTTGTCTGGAGTTTAGAGAACTAAAAATCGGCAAAATTCCTGGCCGCTCGTCAACCCGTAAAGCCCCCTGAAATGAAATTTTTTTTGTTTTTCGTTTCAACAGGCATTCTCGTATCTGAAACTTTAGTTTCAGGAACGAACAGCTAGTGATAAAGATAAGGTAGTGCGAAAAACATTAACCCTTGCCTTCATCTCGACCAAAGGGTGCATGTTCGGCAAACAAAGGCGTCAGTGTCGACCGGTCGAGGCCGTCCATTCCATTCCAAAGTAACAGAAGTAGATCTTCAGCGCAAGGTCGTATTTTCGGTCAGCAATATACAAATTGGCCAGCGCGTGGTAGAGATCTTTTTTCTCATCGGGTTGAATTGATTTCTGGAAAAGTCGGCTCGACTAAACTTCAGAAATGTTCATTTCAGAAAAGTGCCTCTGACAAGTGCCAAAAACACTTTTTCTAGGGTAGATTGTACGTACTATTGGGACTACGTTGGGATTACGTACTCCAATACCAACCAAAGATGATCCACACCAAAAGGAATACTACGCAGACGTTAGATTTGGTTCAGGTTTTTTACGGAATAACCTCGGAATAACCAAGGAGACCGAGAAAAGACCGCCAGAAGGATCGTTGACAAAACTTTACGGAAGATTTAATCTTATTGTCGAAATATAAATTTATTTTTTTAGACGGAACACGACTTGCAAAATGAACTTCTTAAAAGAGACGCTGTCATCGAGTTCTCTCGTTTTACATTTAATGGAAGCGTACCATCAACCGCATTAAACACCAACAGTTTTTTCTCAACCTGTTACGACATTACGACAACACGAAAATGGATAGGATCAAATCACGTAAATAGCTAATCTACTTATAAAACATATTGTTTATATGCATATCTAAACAGTGTGCACATCTGAAAACAAGAGAATACGACTTGCACGACCTGGGACACTGAAGGCTCCGAGAGCATATATTTGGTTAAAGAGGAAATGTATTCAGAAATGCACATTCAATGTTTAGATATGCATCTAAACAAAGCGCTTTTACAGGAGATCCAAGTCAACACACCATAGCCACGTAGAAAGCCCCTCGTTTCCAACAATGGTCAAGAAGGATTTTGAAGGATTTTGAAATCGATTCTGAACAAATGTTAATGGTTGGCCCTCCTCTTGGAAAATCAACTCCAATTCATTGTCGAGAAATCTATTCAACTCTAGAGTCTAGGCGCGTCAATTTGATTTGTGAACAGATGTTAAAATCATATCCCAACTCTTTGATTTAGCCAGAAACAAAAGCCGAAAATTTGTCTCGATATGTCTTTGATAGTGAAGAAGATAGCTTACGAACGATGATCGCGCTTGGCAAAATGACCCTTCTCAACAATGAAATAAAGAGGGAAATTGCAGGGAAAGAAGTGATAATGGAACCACATTCACAGCCGAGCCTTCCCCAGATGGACGTATCTAGTACGAATATCCGGATCTAGTATAAATATCCAGGAGTCAGACCCGGGGCTCTGATCTGACTCTCTCATTTAAGAGCCTAGACCCGATTCAATGCCTTACATAATTTAAGAATTCTATTGAAAATCTCGTACGTCTAATAAAACCAAGCAAACTTCCAGTCCGTCTTCCTTTCCAAGAAGACGCAAGGTGACAAGGGGTGAAAAAAACGCGGCAAACAATCCGATCTCCAATCGATGTGGATCCCATTCCCTAACTTATTTTGGCTAATTATTTTTATTTCACATTTTATTGGCCATTTATAAAGCTTTATCTTTTGGCTGAAATAAATGATGATTGAAATTATTTTTGTTGCACAAAAAAGAAGAACAATTGAAAATGTAAATAAATTGTAAACGATCGATTGATTTTTGCTAACTTCTGCCCCGGCTCCACGAGGGATATCGAATATGGATGGATTGGATGAAATAGATGAGAATGAAACAATGACACAATAATAGTACTAAAACCGTGTAAAGTCTAATAAAAACCTTCAAAACTCCATCATTTCCGTTTGCGGTTGAACGTAGACGGCGAAAAATTTGTCGGCATTTTCCTTGTGCAAGTAGACACACTCACTGCTCGAGTCAATGTTTCGCCGAAAAAACAGAACATCCTTGAAACCAAGCCGGTCTCTCACAAGCTTTTTCAAGAGTACGTTCGCCATTTTGATGACCTCTTGATTATTTTCTCGGTCGAATCGCTTCATTCCAGGGGATTGCGATAAAAAATTGACGATTCGGGCATACATCTCCTGAGCGCATTGTGCGCGTCTCCGCATGAAAAGCCGACTTCCAATTCTTGCTTGGGATCCCCTTTTTAACGATTGATTGCAAAATCTCTTCAAAGTCCCTTTTCGCTCCCATTCTTAAGAATTTTATCGAAGTCTTGGCAAAAGCATCGTGGTAGAAGTGAAAAGCAGCTTCGAAAAGACAAGAAAACTTGACCTTTTCGCAGTCCTTCGCCTGATTTGCAATGAAATTCTTGAGAAGCTCGCTGACCAATTGATTTTCTGTGGACAAATCAATGTTCACATCAAAGTACGCGAATTCTTCAATTATCCAGCGGAAATTCTCACAAAATTTCAGCAAATCCTCGCTAACACTCAACACATTGATTCAGAACCGTTGCCTGTTCGTAGTTGAATTGTTCGTGGACCAAGAGTATAAGCAATCCGTCACACGAGTGGATTCGTTGGATCAATGGAAGGTGGAGATCGGCATCAAGTTAGACGAAGGATGAGCCCGGGAATTTCTTGATTAGATTCCTTCCACCAATAGAGATCTCGTGCACGTGGAACCCAAAAACTATCCAAGGCCTCCGCTGCAGGATCGATCTAGATCCTGCATTCACCTTGACCAATTCAATCGCATCATTCGACCCCATTTGCTCAAACAACTTCAGTTTTAGGTCATAGCATAGATTCTCCATTGGGAATGACGCCAGCTTTCGCATTTCAATGTAAAAAACGAAAATGAAAAAATCACGGCATGTTCCGTTTTAAGGCCATTGGCAAATGAGTATTTCGCCGGTTAGCTGAGTATCTCCAGCAAAAACATATCCAAAAGAAAAGAACATGAAAAACTCGTGGCATGTTTGGCATATTTTATTCCCATCCGCAACTCTTTTCTTTTTTTTATGCCCATTGGCAAACCTCCGCAAAAACGAAGGGAAAATGTCGATCATAAGTGGTTTCTCCGGATGGAATTTTTTTTTGACTTATTTGGCTAAGAAACACCCCAAGGATGCTAGTGAAACCAAAAAAAATGTCGCTCAGGCATTTTCGGGAAAGTTTCGAACAATGTTAAGTAAACCTTATTTATCATTTGGCCTAGTTTTTGCCTTTAATTTCTTGCCATTTATTTCAGTTGTCATTTATTATTTGTTTTGTTTGCAAGAAGATTGTTTGTGGCCTTTGAACCGTCTGCACCTGCCTATAGGTATCGGCTTTTTTTGGTTTGTTTCCTTTCGCCCTTCGCCCTTCGAGCTTCGCGCTTGCTTGCAGCACACGTGCCTGCCCGCACCGGTCGCAACTGCCTATAGGTATTGCGCCCAAACTAACTTTAACTATTTGACTTGAGATCCCCATGCCTGAAGGGAGGTCCAATGGAATGGACAGCCTCGACGGGTCGACACTGGCGCCGTTGTTTGCACGAAGATGCACCCTTTTGGCCGAGATGAAAATAAATATTAAAGGTAAGGGTTAATGTTTTTGGCTCTTATAACCCTGTTGTTCCATTTAGTACACTTCGAGACGATCTTCCGGTCCCGTTCACTCGCCCCGTTCAATATGCAAAAGGATTTGTATGGTGATGTTGGAATGTTGGTGTTCAGTTTTCTCGACATTTCTCCAGATTCAAGTTGTGAGGACCTCATTGCTTCAACCATCCATTTATCAAGCTGCAAAGGTGGGTCTTATGGCACTTTTAAACTTCTCAATCTACATCTTTCATTATTTTCTTTCGAAAAGAAATGATATGCTCGACGAGTTGCTGTGGAAAGTGTGCGTCGAACGGATCAAAATCGAGCCACGAATCGGTTGCGATGATGGAGAGAACGTGAGCGAATTGACGTCCCTGATCGAGGATGTTGATGTGATGGTGGGGCTTTGAACGGTTTTCAGCTAAATTCCACTAGCTAGTGCTTCTAGCTACGTTTGCTAAACGAATAATGGTTAGGAATTTGAATTCTAACGAACATTTACCTGATTTTTACCTTATCATTATCACTAGCTGTTCGTTTATCAAGCGTTAGCAATAATCTTAGGATTTTTTTCAGTAGCGTAAAAAATTGATACGCGTTCTTTTACGTTCTTTTTATTGCCAACTTTTACTGTCATTCTAAAGAGTCCAATCCAAAGTTTAAGCTTTGAACAGATGCCCAAAAGAAAGTTTTATCTGTCGTTGTAGTCGGCTGCTTTCCGTAAAACGTCATTTAAAATAGAAAAGACTTTTCCACTTTAATGGTTAATGAAGAATTGCAGAAGTTGTAAAGTTTCAGATACGAGAATGCCTGTTGAAACGCGCGTACAAAAGCGAAAGTGAGAAACCGAAAGAATGAAGATTTGTATGAACTTATTGCTAGGTTACCTGTTCCGTTTTTTCTTGGGCGTCGATGTGATTACGAGTGTTTTACGGTATTTAGTTACGTTTTTAATGTTTACTTGTTAATTTTCTAATAATAAAGTTACTACTTAAGGTGTTTTCGAGCAGTGATTTGGTTCAAGGACCATATTATTTTTGATTTATGACCGATTTTGTGGAATTTTAAGCTTTGTTCCGAAAGTTTTGCCTATGGTTCCCCTTCTCCGTAGGCAAATTGCTAATTGCTCTGATTTTTGGGAAATTAAGAAAGTTGTTGGCGTAAAAAGATTATGAAAAGCCAAATTTGACGTTTGACGCCAAGAACATTAGAAAACCATTTTGTCACGAGAAATTGATTGCTTTTTGTGTTTTCTCTTTAATTTTCCGATAAGAACGAATTGTTTTCTTTTCCAGCTGAAAGAATGGCCCTCAAGATGCCATTTGAAATGAGGAATCTGACGTCGTTTCCGATGGAGAAGCTCTGTTACGATCTAAAGCTGGAAGTGCTGGAGGCAATGGCCGCGAAAGATTCGATTGAGTTGGTCAAAGTGAATGCGGGATATCAATGGATGCTTTCACACAATCCGTCACTTGTTTTCAACCACCACGTGAAGGAGATTCAAATGAATGAATGGCAGGACGGGAAGATTCGCATCCGGAAGTTGGAGAACTTTGTCTTTGACCAAATTTATGCGAGGCATCTTCCGCTAAGCAAACGAATCCATTCGTGTGACAAATTGTGGATACGCCTGGGAATAAGTAAGTACGGTCTTCAACTCAACAACGAACACGCGGTGATTCTGAATCAATTGAACTCTGTGAGAAATTTGACGCTCGTATTGCACAGAACGGAGTGTGTGCTGAAATTTTTTGACAATTTCCGCTCGGTGATTGAAGAATCCGCGCGGATTCTCCTGAACATTGATTGGTTGAAAGAAAATCAAGTGATCATCGAGCTTTTTGAGAATTTCATTTCAAATCAGCTGAATGACTGCGAAGACGTCTGTTTGCATTATGGTCTTTCTGCCGCTCCGTTTCACTTCTACCACGAAGCTTTTGCCAAGACTTCGACCAAAATCTTAAGAATGTCAACCAAAGTGGATCACCTTGAAGAGATCGTGCGATCAATCATTGAAAAGGGGATCCCAAGCAAGAATTCGAAGGCAGCTTTTGATCTGTATGCCGGCGATTATGTCAGAACCGATGTTTCTCAGGCGATGAAGGCCCGAATCGTCGATTTTCTTTGGCAATTCCCGGGAATGAAGCGATTCGACCAAGAAAATCACGAAGGAGTTGTCAAAATGGCGGGCGAACTCGTGAACAAGTATAGCGGCGGATTCCGCTGGTTTGCTGTGGTGGACGGTCTATTTTTTCGACGAAACATTGACTCGAGCAGAGATTGTGTCTACATGCTTCCCGGGCGCGGCGAATTCAATCGATTTTTCGCCTTCTATATTCAACCACAATAGGAAATGATCGTGTTTTGAGGGTTTTTATCGAGTCTTTTACAGTTTTAGTGCTTTAATTGTGTAATTTTGCCGATTTTTAGTTCTCTAAGAAATAAAGGGTACAATTTCTCTTTTTGAACGATGATTTGTTGTGTTCAAGACACATGGCGATATCTTTTTTGATTATTTTATTGTGGAAACTTTAATGTTTCCGCTACACGTATCGAATCGAGCAGGGATTGAATCTACATAATGTCCAATTCATGTTACTTGGATGCTATCTACATCTCGCACGAATAAAATAAGCATTGCTGATTCTCGTTGTCATATCTTTGTCATTTCCTATCGTTGTTATTGACTTGAATTTGAGAGAGACTTGAATTTGTGAAACTTTTGAGAAATAGTTCTTTGAACTCTTCTTCTTTTGAGTTCCTTTTGCTTCGTTTACTGTTCTTACTACCGCGAAGGAGCATCGCCGAAGGATCCAAAATTCAATGAGAACTTTTTATGTGGTGGAGAATTCTTTGATGATTTGCTGTGGAAGCGAATCTTCTGTGCCGTGTGCCTCGGTGTATTATGTGTGTTTGTGTAGCTTGTATCGAATCAAAACCTGTAACGGCGAAAGCGGTGTTTCTTGTTCCTTTGTCGGGTTCCGCGTCGAGGTTCACAGGATGCCGAGTGAATGACCGGCACTCATTCCCAATATAACCGTTTGATCAGGTAAGCTTTAACTAAAAGAACTTGAACTTTTTTAACTTTAGATTCCCGTGCCTGAAGGGAGGTCTAATGGAATGGACAGCCTCGACCGGTCGACACTGACCCCCTTTGTTTGCCCGAACATGCACCCTTTGGTCGAGATGAAGGCAAGGGTTAAAGTTTTTCGCACTTTTAACCCTGTTATTCCATTCAGCATTATTTTATTATTCGTTACGTTAGCTTGTGGTTAATGAGTGTTGATTACTTTGTTACGTTTTGTTACATTTACTTCTTGTTGCTACAAATAAATCTTTGAGATTTTGGAATGACTTCTGCCTGCATCCGTAAAAAATTGAACGGATATGTATACTTTTAATTTCTCTTTTACTTTTAATTTTTCAATGCATTATTTTTATTTATTTGGACCGATCGAGAACGGAGCTCTGCCGTTTCCTATGAAGAATTTGACGTCATAATCGATGTGGAATGTACTTGTTCGATTAGGGCAGTAGATATAAATTTTTTTTATAAAGACTAACAAATTTCAGCCTACAACCTTACGCTTTCGAATTGAAAAAAATGTGCGACACGTTTATTTGATTTTGCTTAGCATCAAGCAGTTTCATTATTGAAGAGATCTGGCATCCCGCGAACATCATCTAATATGGCCGAGTGGCAACACCATTGTAGCATCATGTGATAAAGGTGTGAAAAAGATGATCAGCAATGAATGATCATTATGCTTTTTGCTTATGTTTTTTTTCCAGAGATGGTGCTGCTGACACCACCGATTCGAGTACAATTTGAGTTCGGCAACGAGACGCGGGCCAATCTACCCGACTATCGCCCACCACACCTCGCGATATCAGCCCAATCGCAGAAGTTTGTTTATGTTTACATGTTTAATCATTATGTTTTCAAGGTACTTTACGGGTAATGATGTTGTCAATTAGTTCAGCTAAACTTGGTCCTTCTCATTGCATTCCAGATAATTCTTTGCAATTCTATTAACATTAAAGTGCCCGTTATTGCTGTTACACACGTAGCTTTGATCGTTTATTGCTACCTTGAACTTTAACTGTTCCCTTGGTGATTCTTGCATTTTGCTACAAATAAAGTTTGGAATTTTATTGAGAAAGATGAATGTTTTGCTGTGAATTCGCGGCAATTCAATACTTTCAGCTTTGAAATTTAAGCCTACGGAAATTTCTTCGATTTCTCGGTCACTCTTTTGCGGTTTCGATTGTTTCGTTTCATTTTTAAATAGGCTTTTATCTTTTTAACATCTATGGTATGAAACTAGGACAGATACGTTAAAAAAGTACTGAAATGAGGGGGGGGGGGAATATAGAAACTTTTAAAAAGGTGCAATTTCTTTGATTTTGACACAATTTTGAGCTTCATTTGTGAAATTTTGTTAAGAGCTGTTAAAAATTAGGGTTGAACACACTTTTTAAAGAAATTACATCAATTTTAAAGAAAAGGCCAGGAAAATCACAGTGAGAGGTACCAGCCGTTGGAGAACAAGGAAAAACAAATTGGGACGAGTAGGTAATTTTTAAAGGAAAAGTTATTGAAGCTTTCAAAATCTATAAAAACGAGATTTATTGAGAAATTGAAATGAAAATTTACTCCTGGAGAAAAATCAGAGCGGTTTTTCCAAGTTGAGCAATTTTTTTGAGTGGTTTACCGGAAATTTCAAAGATTTTGAATGAAGCTAATGAAATGAAATTTAAATGAAAAAAAGGAAACGAGTTAATGTGGGTAACAGGATTTTTTATAAACTTAAACAATGATATTTAGGCGAGTTTCAAAGGAAAATTTGTCAGGTTAAAGTAAAGAATCTCAATTCATCCCATCCTCTTCCGCGCCAACGGGACAATCCTTTGAGGGAATCGTGCCCAAATGGGAATCCCGACGGGTTTTCTGAAAGAAATATTGTGATCAGCCAGACTGGGCGTGTTTAGAGGACAAAGTAGAATGCTACCTAGTGGCTAGGTAGCATTCTAGAAACACTACATTAAAGGTGCCGAAAGCTCATTTCTTTGCCTGAATCGACTCACCTCTTCAAAACACCGTGAATGCACGGCGTGTCCACACCCGAATAGCTGCAACTCTTCCCTCTTCTCTTCCAGAAACAGTTTGCTTCTGAAATTTCGGCTTCAACCTCTTTGGTCAAGGTTTTTAAAGGTAAATTTACAATTCTAAAATTTTTCCTACGAATTCCTTTACCGACAGCGCAAACGCTCCTTTGTCCGTAATGGGTGGCACGGTTGGCTTGTCTGTAATTTGAATTTGAATATGACTTGAGAAAAGTCTAGCAATCAGCTACAACTCACTTGTAGAAGAGGTCTGACATCCCGCGAACATCATCCAATGTGGCCGAGTGGCAACACCATAGTAGCATCACCTGAAAACTCTTGTTATCACAAATTTCCCAACAACGATCTCACCTGAGTCTCGTAGTCTCTTAAAATCTTCACGAGAAGATCCCGCAAACCGGGGATTTCCAGGTCTTCTGGGATCTGAAAAATTGAAAGCTTTAAGGTGTTCAAATTGAAACTTCATTATTTCTGTTATTCCTACCTTTTCAATGATGCCCAATGGGTCGATTGAGGTACCAGCAGTCGCCAAAAGTTGAGAGATATTGCCTGGAGATCGACTTGAAACCACCTCGTTCACCAACAGTGACCACAATTCGTCATTCTCATGCTCTGGAAACGAATTAGATCTGATCTCTGATCTCGGTCTCTGAGCTGCTTTCCAGATCAGAGAATTTTCAGGTTTTCAGGGCTGGCATTTGAGGATTTTTGTAGTATAGTACTCCAACACTGAAACGCTTTCAGGTCTAAATACTAGATTGTGCTTTTTAGCTATGGAAACCGGTTAGATCTCTGTGCTGCGTTCCAGATTGGAGAATTAGCCGATTTTGAAGTGACTTTGACGTCTAGTTTGCTTGGGTTTTTACCCCGACAGAGGTCGTTTGCTGATCCAAACGATTCTGCTGTTGCACCATCACGTTCAGCGCCTCTCGCCGATTTCCGCTTTTCACCAAGAGGAAGACTCGCTAAAATGAAGAAAATACGATAAAATACAAAAAAATTCGACTAATTGAATGAAAATTGGCTGCTCGTGGATTACAGACAAAAAAGACTTCTAGGTTACGGTAGCTTTCCCGAAAACATTCAAATTTTAGGAGACACGAAGTCGCCTACTCTACCGTACTCGCTTGTGACTCGGTTCCACCGGAAAGCCGAATGATTTTGCTGAAAAAGGGATCGCGAGCTTTCCGCCAAGTTCTCTATCGATATCTTTTTTTGATAATTTTATTAATGTCAACTTTAATGTTTCCGCTACACGAATCGAATCTACGTAATATCCGATTCATGTTACTTTGGTTTTTTTTAAACCTTTGAGAAACAGTTCTTTTAAATGCTTTGTTTTAAATGCTGTGCACCGAATGTTGCATTGATGTTATTAGGGGTTTGCAAAAGAAACTGCGCATGACTTTCCGGAACAATATTTTCTCTATTTGAAAGTGCTCTAACCCAGTTTAAATTTTATTCTATTGTGTTGATAACGCTTATTTATTTTACTGATTTTCACATTTGTTTGACCATTGAATTATAAATAATTTTAGTTGTCGAAGATGACGGATCAAAAACTCATGTTGCGAGCGTGCCTTCTCTATGACCTCAAAATGAAGAAATCAGCATCGAAGTCGCACCGGAATCTTTGTGAAACATTCAGAGAAAACATTTTGAGTGAAAGGACTTGCCAGGAATGGTTTTGACGTTTTCGTGAAGGGGATGGCAGCTTGGAAGATGGATATTGTCCAGTTGTCTTCGATAATGCAGAGTTGCTGGAGATTGTAGAGTTGGATCCAACTCAAACTTTGCCCGAATGAGCCGAATACTATAATTTCTCAAATCTACGCCGAAGAGCTGAAGAAAGTTGATGCAATTCTACGAGAAAGAGGTGTTAATCCAAGGACAATCCATTTACTCGCTCACAATTTCCGGGTACACACATCAAACTTGGCTCAAAACACCATAGAAGAATTAGGCTGGAAACTCGTGCCTCATCCGCCCTATTCGCCTGATATCGCTCCCTCAGATTACCATTTGTTCCTGTCTATGCAACACTCCCTTGCAAATCAACAGTTTAACAATTACCAAGAAGTCGAAATTTGGGTGCAAGACTATTTCGCGTCACAAGATCCGGAATCTTTCGAATCAGGCATCCGAAGTCTACGTAAAAAATGGAAAATTATAGTTGATAATTTTGGCAAGTACCTTTTGGAATAAAGTATTTTATTATTAATTTTCGAGGTGTTTGAACGTTGCGTATAATACGCAGTTTCTTTTGCAAACCCCTAATAGAATGCTGCTTTTCCATCTACGATTTCGAATTTATCTCACTCCGTTTTTGCGACATTTCCGCATGGCCAAATTCGGTTGTGATGGTGATTCAAGTTGTGAGGACCTCATTGCTTCGACCATCCATTTATCAAGCTGCAAAGGTGGGTCTTATCGCACTTTTAAATTTTTCAATCTACACCTGTAATTCTTTTCTTTAGAAAAGAAATGATATGCTCGACGAGTTGCTGTGGAAAGTGTGCGTCGAACGGATCAAAATCGAGCCACGAATCGGTTGCGATGATGGAGAGAACGTGAGCGAATCGACGTCACTTTTGAGCTTTTCAATCTAAATCTTTAATTCTTTTCTTTAGAAAAGAAATGAGGCCACACCTGGCCATTTTTTAAGCCACACCAGGCCATTTTTGAGGCCACACCAGGCCATTTTTGAGGGCTAGGCTGCCTCTTACCGGACATAAGCTAGATTTGCTGATCTAGAAATAAGACACAAACACGTTCTACAAATATTACCAATCGATTCAGCGTGGCTGAAAATCCTAGAAAGGGCACTTGCCAGAGGCATTTTTGAGGCCACACCAGTTCATTTTTGAGGGCCACTGGCCCCCTCGTCAACCCGTATAGCCCCTGAAATAAACATTTCCGAAATTTAGTAGAACCGAATATTCGGCTTTAAAGAAAGGCTACTTTTCCATTCAAAACACTAAAATTGCCATTAACTTGAAGTAAAACACTAAAACGCACTTAAAATTGTCTTCAGCTAAAGATATTCAGCTAAAGGCAAGAATTGGCGAAATTTTGCAAATTTTTCATTCGTCTCTACTCCCTAAAAGCGGCGTCAGCGTTTGGATTTTTGGCGTTTTTGTAGTTTTAACTTTTTTTACTAAAGCATTCTATTGACAATTCGGTGAACTAGCGCTATTTAAACATTCCGTTGTAGATTTCAAACCATTTTCAATCGCTAAAACCTCCATTTTTGATCTAGATTTGCTATGTTGCACGTTTTTATGTGATTCGTTTTGTGGAAAAATTCTGTTTTTAGAGAATTTCTATGAATTGTGCTTAGTGCTAGGTTGTTAACTGTCAGTTTTTGATTTATGACAGCTTTCGTGGAAGTTTAAGCTTTGTTGAGAAATTTTTGCTGATGGTTCCCCTTTTCCCTAGGTAAATCGCTAATTGCTCTGGTTTATATGAAATTAGGAAAGTTGTTGGCTTGAAAAGGTTATGAAAAGCCGAATTTGACGTTTGACCCCAAGAACATTAGAAAAACATTTTGTCACCAAAAACTGATTGCTTTTTGTGTTTTCTCTTTCATTTTCCGACAAGAACGAATTGTTTTCTTTTACAGGTGAAAGAATGGCACTCAAGATGCCATTTGAAATGGGGAATCTGACTTCGTTTCCGATGGAGAAGCTCTGTTACGAACTGAAGTTGGAAGTGCTGGAGAGAACGGACGCGAAAGATGTGATCGAGTTGGTCAAAGTGAATGCGGGATTTCAATCGATGCTTTCACGCAATCCGTCTCTTGTTTTCAACCACCACGTGGACGAGATTTCAATGAAACATTGGTACGGCGGGAAGTTTAGAATCCGGAAGTTCTTCGACTCCTTGGACATTGATGCGATTCATTTTCCGCTAAGCAAACGAATCCATTCGTGTGACACATTGGAGCTAGCCTTGAACCATGAACTCAACAACGAACACGCGACGATTCTGAATCAATTGAACTCTGTGAGAAATTTGAAGCTCGTATTTTTTGCTCGCAGAAAGGAGTGTTTGCTAAAATTTTTTGACAATTTCCGCTCGGTGATTGAAAAATCCGCGTGGATTCACCTGGACATTGATTTGTTGGAGGAAAATCAAGTGATAAGCGAGCTTTTTGAGAATTTTATTTCAAATCAGCTGAAGGACTGCGAACAAGTCAAGTGGTGGGATTATTATCGTTCTGCCACGGCGTTTCACTTCTACTACGATGCTTTTGCCAAGACTTCGATCGAAATCTTGAAAATCTCAACCGAAGTGAATAGCTTTGAAGGGATCGTGCAATCAATCGTGGAGAAGGGGATCCCAAGCAAGAATTCAAAGGCAGCTTTTTTTGTGTATTACATCGATTATGTCGGAACCGATGTTTCTCGGGTGATGGAGGCCCGAATCGTCGATTTTCTTTCGCAATTCCGTGGAATGAATCGATTCGACCTAGAAAATCAGCAAGAAGTCACCAAAATGGCGGACGAACTACTGAACAAGTATTTGGGCGGATCCGACTGCTTTCCTTTGGACGGTCCATTTTTTCGACGAAATATTGACGCGAGCAGAGATTGTATCTACATGCTTCCCTTCGGCGAATTCGATCGATTTTTCGCCTTCTACATTGAACCACATTAGGAAATGATCGTGTTTTGAGGGTTTTTATCGAGTCTTTTATAGTTTAGTGCTTTCATTGTGTAATTTTGCCTTTTTTAGTTCTCTAAGAAGTAAAGTTGTGCAATTTCTCTTTTTGAACGATGATTTGTTGTGTTGAAGACACATGGGGATATCTTTTTTGATTGTTTTATAGCTGAATATCATTGAAAGTCCGGTAAAATTGTACTAAAACACTGGAAAGTCGTGATTTTTTTAGTTAGCATCAGCCAACTCTGCTATTTGAGTGTAAATTTACTCGTGACGCTAACCCTTAGCGTTTGGACTTCTAGATGATGTAGCTCTGCTGCCCTTTTGACAGAAAATCGTTTTGTTGGGCATATTTATTCCTTGATTTGAAGATATTCAGCTAATAGCGATGAGTAGGGTTGGGCGCATTGGGAAATTCAAGTGAATTCGATCATTTTGTGATCAATTTGAGACGGATGGGTTAAGTAAATTGGCAATATTAAGTGTATTAGACAAATTTAAAGAAATTTTCACTTTCAAGAACCTAATTTTCGCCCAGATTTTGCGAGTTTTCCTAAGCCCTTTTTTGGGAAAGACTTGAGAATATTAAGCATTGAATATTCTCATTTTATATAAATAACGTTTTTCTTTAGATGTCGACGGCGACGAATGTCTTTCCGCTGATCAAAACGGAACAACAAAGATTTCAACAATTGTCAGATGACACATAGAAAGCGAAAAAGTGGATATATGGCGAGTTCGACGGGCAAATGTACACGCAATCCCTAGCCGATTCGATATTCCAACGATCGTCAAGAAGGATTTTGAAATCGATTCTGAACAAATGTTAATGGTTGGCCCTTCTCTTGGAAAATCAACTCCAATTCATTGTCGAGAAATCTATTCAACTCTAGAGCCTAGGCACGTCAATTTGATTTGTGAACAGATGTTAAAATCATATCCCAACTCTTTGATTTAGCCAGAAACAAAGGCCGAAAATGTGTTTGTCTTTGATAGTGAAGAAGATAGCTTACGAAATATGATCTCGCTTTGACCCTTCTCAACAATGAAATAAAGAGGGAAATTGCAGGGAAAGAAGTGATAATGGAACCACATTCACAGCCGAGCCTTCCCCAGATGGACGTATCTAGTACGAATATCCAGATCTAGTACAAAAATCCAGGAGTCAGAACCGGGGCTCTGATCTGACCGTCTCATTTAAGAGCCTAGACCCGATTCAATGCCTTACATAATTTAAGAATTCTATTGAAAATCTCGTACGTCTAATAAAACCAAGCAAACTTCCAGTCCGTCTTCCTTTCCAAGAAGACGCAAGGTGACAAGGGGTGAAAAAAACGCGGCAAACAATCCGATCTCCAATCGATGTGGATCCCATTCCCTAACTTATTTTGGCTAATTATTTTTATTTCACATTTTATTGGCCATTTATAAAGCTTTATTTTTTGACTGAAATAAATGATGATTGAAATGATTTTTGTTGCACAAAAAAGAAGAACAATTGAAAATGTAAATAAATTGTAAACGATCGATTGATTTTTGTTAACTTCTGCCCCGGCTCCACGTATTCTGTGACGTGTTTAACCATTATGTTTTCAAGGTACTTTACGGATAATGATGTTGTCAATTAGTTCAGCTAAACTTGGTCATTCTCATTGCATTCCAGATAATCCTTTGCAGGTCCATTAACATTAAAGCGCGCGTTATTGTTGTTGCACACGTAGATTTGAGCGTTTTTTTGCTTCTTTGAACTTTAACCGTTTCCTTGGTGATTCTTGCATTTTGTTACAAATAAAGTTTGGAATTTTATTGAGAAAGATGAAAGTTTTGCGGTGAATTGGCGGGAATTCAATGCTTTGAGCCTACATAAATTTCTCCGCTTTCTTGGTCACTCTTTTGGGATTTCGTTTGTTTCGTTTCATTTTCAAATAGATTTTTATCTTTTAACTAACACAGATTCTCTTAAAATAAGTACTGAAATGCGGGGGGAAATACAGAATACAGAAAACTTTTAAAAAAGGTGCAATTTCTTTGATTTTGACACAATTTTGAGCTTCATTTGTGAAATTTTTAAGGTTTTAAGCGGTCAAAAATTAGAGTTGAACACACTTTTTAAAGAAATTACATCAATTTTAAAGAAAAGGCCAGGAAAATCACAGTGAGAGGTACCAGCCGTTGGAGAACAAGGAAAAACAAATTGGGACGAGTAGGTAATTTTTAAAGGAAAAGTTATTGAAGCTTTCAAAATCTATAAAAACGAGATTTATTGAGAAATTGAAATGAAAATTTACTCCTGGAGAAAAATCAGAGCGGTTTTTCCAAGTTGAGCAATTTTTTTGAGTGGTTTACCGGAAATTTCAAAGATTTTGAATGAAGCTAATGAAATGAAATTTAAATGAAAAAAAGGAAACGAGTTAATGTGGGTAACAGGATTTTTTATAAACTTAAACAATGATATTTAGGCGAGTTTCAAAGGAAAATTTGTCATGGTTAAAGTAAAGAATCTCAATTCATCCCATCCTCTTCCGCGCCAACGGGACAATCCTTTGAGGGAATCGTGCCCAAATGGGAATCCCGACGGGTTTTCTGAAAGAAATATTGTGATCAGCCAGACTGGGCGTGTTTAGAGGACAAAGTAGAATGCTACCTAGTGGCTAGGTAGCATTCTAGCCTAAGGCTTGATAGCATTCTAGAAACACTACATTGAAGGTGCCGAAATTGAAGCTAAAGCTCATTTTTTTTACCTTTTTTTTTGCCTTTTACCTTTAGCTAAAGCAATTTTCCCTACGAATTCCTTTACCGACAAATCGCGCAAACGCTCCTTTGTCCGAAATGGGTGGCACGGCTGGCTTGTCTGTAATTTGAATTTGAATATGACCAAAAGTCCAGCAGACTAGCCTGTCTAGTCTAGCAATCAGCTACAACTCACTTGTAGAAGAGGTCTGACATCCCGCGAACATCATCCAATGTGGCCGAGTGGCAACACCATTGTAGCATCACCTGAAAGCTCTTGCTATCACAAATTTCCCAACAACGATCTCACCTGAGTCTCGTAGTCTCTTAAAATCTTCACGAGAAGATCCCGCAAACCGGGGATTTCCAGGTCTTCTGGGATCTGAAAAATTGAAAGCTTTAAGGTGTTCAAATTGAAACTTCATTATTTCTGTTATTCCTACCTTTTCAATGATGCCCAATGGGTCGATTGAGGTACCAGCAGTCGCCAAAAGTTGAGAGATATTGCCTGGAGATCGACTTGAAACCACCTCGTTCACCAACAGTGACCACAATTCGTCATTCTCATGCTCTGGAAACGAATTAGATCTGATCTCTGATCTCGGTCTCTGAGCTGCTTTCCAGATCAGAGAATTTTCAGGTTTTCAGGGCTGGCATTTGAGGATTTTTGTAGTATAGTACTCCAACACTGAAACGCTTTCGGGTCTAAATACTAGATTGTGCTTTTTAGTGATTTTTTCTTACGACCGGTTAAGTAAAGTGAATTGATTTTAGTTCATCCCCCACTGCTTTTCAAGGGAGTTTTTTTGGCTTTTTGGCTTGTAAGTCGCCTGAGGAGTTGGTCATCCAGGCCTGAGGACCTGGCTTTCCAGCGCGTGAATTCTGAGCGTTTCAGATTTATCCAAGAAACGGCAAGATAAATTGGGGAAAACGTTGCTTTCTAAAGTCATTTAATCTCTTTGTATTCCCAGAACTCATCAATTGCGATGTTCATTTGTCGACAAAACTCTCGTTGATGTTCATCCTTCCAATCCATATCACTTTCTAAAAATATACTTCGATAAGAAAGTTCGCAATTGCAACTTTGACTTTCATCATTTTTAACTACATAACTTCTTGCCTTTTACTAAATTAGAAACTTTTAATTTTTGAACTGGTAGGTTATAGAGAAATACTAGGCTATAGAGAAAGACTATGGCTTTCTGATAGGGAAAACCGCAAGTCGATTGGTTGGATATTCATTTCTAAATGAAACTTGGAAACAAAGTCTCGAGACTTATGTAACAACCTAATATTAGACTATTTACGGTAGCATAAAACTACATTTGTATTTATTGGGTTGTATTTGTATTTAATCCACAAGTCGTACTTATGGAGCAGGGCTATTTGGCTCATATGGATCAGGGCCATCTGGCTCATTTTTGGCTCATTTGCATCAAGGAAATCATCCCCATCCCAATCCACATTTACCCAAAACTCACCACCTTTAGCAAAAACTAAATGAAACCGAATTTACTGCGTTCTCAAGAGTCATAAAAACCATCTCGTGTGTTCTCTAGAGTCACTAAAGTCACAAAAATCACTAAAAGACGACTCACCCATTTCGGATCCTTGAAGAAAGTTGATAATGATCTTGAGGATATTCTCGAGCTCATATAAACTAATATAAATCAATCCACGGTATTCCCATAAGTACACAGCATTGAGTCGTTCAAATGAGAATCTTCTACCCAAAAACGACGTTCTATTGCTGAGATCGAGTCCCAACACGAGTCCACTTTTCATCGGATGATCGTTCATCTTTGACTTGTCCAATTTGTTTTGCTTCAACACATAGCTTGGCCATGGTTTCTCTTCTAGGTAAATGAAGTAAAAGCCGAATGATGGGTCTTGCTTTGTCTCGATTTCACGCAAAAGTTTTTCTGTTAAAAATAAGTTCGTACAATGACAAAGTATCAGATTCTCCCAGTCATCGATCAAACAAAAAGCCCTTTCAAATAGGGAATGAGTCTCAAGAAACTCTCGTTGCCTCAGCGTATCGCATGCAGAATATTTGATTCGTAATTCTTCTGTTGGACCAGCTGGGAAGTATTCAGTTGCACAAGGAGATGGACAAGGACAAAAAGGGAAAATTATTTTTTCTGGTATTGCATCAACGAAATAAACCATCTCAGGGAAGCGACTTCTGGAAGAAATGGTTATAAATTGCTGCTGCAGCTCTTGATCATTTTTGGGGAGATTTCTTAAACCGTTCATCAAGGGATTTAGGAAGCTGCCGGCCATGGCATCGGTGAGAATATCGAGAAATTCTTTCAGTGGCTCCGCACATAACTTTTTCCTTTCTTTTCCTCTCGAATAAGAAATAATAAGGTTTTTCTCCTCGCTAAGCCTCCTACGAATCATTTCAAGATCAATAGGTGTTGTACATATACGGCGTTGCGGGGTATGGGCTCCAATAGGAGAAATTTTTCCTCGTTGACTCTGTGCTCGGATTTCACCAAGATCTTTTCTGAAAAGCAGCCCGAACTCTTGGCACCATTCATGTTTCGAATCATCTAGATACCACAAAAGGAAGCCTTCTCGTCGCGAGAAGACATTTTGCATCTCTTGGGTGTTATGAATCGACAAGTCCAACAACTCGATCAGCTCCTTTGACGTGATCGTGCTCGAGGCACAGTTCCATAAAGCAAAAATGGAAAATTGCTGGCAGAATCGCTGCAGAATGAAATCGAAGGAAACGAGCTTTGTGAATCCATTTAGCCAAGCCAGCATCGATTTCGTTATAGCGGTTGACTCTATGGATAAATATCTGTAATGATCTTCCCGAAGCCGGCTGATATTGTTATAAAAACTTCGATACGCGAACTTTTTCAATATATCTTTTATTTCACTTATCAGAGTTTGTTGCTCGAATTGATTGAAATCGGAAAGACAATGAATTTTCAAGAGTTCACTGGCCAACGCAGCTCTATACTCATTCACATTGCACAATTGCATGTCGCAGATTTCCAAACGAATCGGTACTTTGGCTTTTGGACTTGTCAAGTATCGCTTTCTCAGTGGCCAAGAAACAGAAATGTTGCGTAGATTCGTCGTTCTTTTGATTTTTGGCAGAACATTGTTGAGAAGGAAAGTGGGAACGATCAACGGGATTTCTTTGGGTTTCTCTTCGGTGTTCTCCTTGTGATCACTTCCAAAAGTGGCATCTGGTGGATTGATGGTCGATAAACTTTGCTCTTCCAAACTTTCAAGCCCAATCGGTTTCGTCAAACACGTTTGGTTCGGTTGTATTTCGGGTAGAAATTCGTATTTGGCGAAGTACTAAAAACAGATAAAGTACATCATTTTTTACTAGTCTGAGAAGAGATTGACTGAAAAGATTGACTCGTGAAAAGTTTCCTAGCGTAAAAAGTTTCCTAGCTTCGAACTCTAGTGAATAACTTTTTGAAGCAAACCTTTTCCAAGGAAATCGCTACTTTCAAAGCATTTCCAGCATCAATTCGTCTCTCGAGCGCAATTTGCGAAGAAGAACAACTAAGTAAATAAGCTATTAACTAAGCTAGCTAAGCTATTAACTAAGCAACTAGGCTATTATAAATTTCTTCACTCACCTAATAATCAAATTATTAAGTTTTTCAATTTTCAAGCAATCCGTCGCCGCAGAGAAACGAATAGACTCTTCTTTTTTGAAGAGTTTTCTTTCGATAATCTCCCAAAGTACCAGTCCAGCTCCATAGACGTCTGCTTTAAAAAGATTCTGAAAATGAAATAATAGATGAATTCTTAGCTTAGCTTAGCTTTTGGAAAAGAGTCTAAGGAATAAATCCCTTCGCCCACCTCTCCATTCAATTGGATCCCTTCTCTAACTTCAGGCATCATGTAAAGCCAAGTGCCAACAGAGCCATGAACTGTCGTTTTTGTTGATTCAACTCGTTTTATTACACCAAAGTCACCGACTTTCAGCACAAAGTGTTTAGCGACAAAGATGCTGAATCTCTTTTTTTTCTGTCATCGATAAAAGTAGAAGAAAGGAATTGAAAAGAAAAGAAAAAGCAATTGATATTTTTCTGGATATTTTTCTGGCTTTGTGCCAATATTCATAGCATTTATACCAGAAAATTCGGAAACTTTGTGTCGGGATTCAGCGGGATTCATTTGAGGTTTATCCCGGGCTGTAGCCCTTCAATTTTTCTCAATTTTTCTAAATTTTTTTAAAAGGATACTTTTGTTTAACTTCTGCATCAAGAAAAAGAAAAAAATTAGAAAAAGACAAAAAACTAGAGATGTGCCGGGATTCGGCTACTGGGCCACACAATGGCACACAGTGGCAGGCACACAATGGCACAAAATGGCACAGTGGCATATGGGCCAGACAATGGAGAGGGCCACACAATGGCACAAAATCTCTCAGCATGAGGCATAAAAATGATTCGTACCAAAGGAAAAAAGAAAATACCAGAAACTTACTTTTCTGGTTTGATATCTCGATGAGCAATTCGCATCTTTTTGAGATAGACCAAAGACGTGAAAAGTTCCTGTGCCCATTTGACAATCGTGGCCACCGAATAAACGATGCGGGAATCGTCAATCACTATCAATCAAGCAAAACATTTGAATTCAATCTTTTTATTCTTGACACGGGCTGAGTATCTGGACCTGCTCGTTTTGAGTCGAACTTGCGTCTTTTCAATTGATTGTTTAGAACTTAGAACTGTTTTAGAACCAAAACACTCAGGGGGTGACTATCAGCTCACCGTTTCTCATCGACCCCTCTTCGCAATATTCCATGAAGATCGGGTAATTCTCTCCAGTGTACTCAAAATCGTCGGGTTGATCGAGATATTTGACCACATTCTCGTGCATCAACACCCGTAACACATCCAGCTCTTTTGTCTGATCGTCGGGATTTTCACAACGATCGATTTCTTTCATCACAATTGCTCTGAAATTCGCGAGCTATCACGAAAATATCGAAACTCTTTAAAATCTTTCTTTTTTAAAATTCTTTTTTGAGAACATTTATTGATTGATTGATTGAAATTGATTATTGATTGAAATCCTTTTCAAAAGCATCATAGGCTTGTCAAAAACACAAAAAAGGGCCGGCAAGTTTTACTATAATCGATTATTTTAAGAAATAAACTTATTTTTTTGATAAACCGCGTCTCACAAGCACTTTTCAAATGACTTTTCAAATGATTAAAACTAAAGGAATGGCCAAAACATAGCGCTAAAGGAGACTTGTGAAAAATAGTAAAGAAAAACAGTAGAGAAAATTCGAACAAATCTAACAAATCCAACAGAAATCCCAAAACCCACGGATTATATTGCTTCAAAATATAGGCTCTTCCAAAACCGCCATGACCAATCAATTGAATCATGAAGAAAATAATGATATTCAAGTCGACCGATTTGAGGTAAAAATATTCGAATTTGATTGCACTTCGTTGAAGAAATAAGTTCTATAGTGGCAAGAAATTCTTCCTGTGGCGTTATCGTTGCGCAATAAAAACGCCGTTGAGCCTTAAACAAGACTCCGATAAAAGATAATGTTAGGTTGAAAGTGATTGTCCTAGTGATTGAAAGACGGTACTTTGAAAGTACTTCGGTTTGCACCAATAACAGCAGACATTTTTTTTCGCAGCCCTTTCAAATGCAAATTAGACAAACGACTAAAGCGGAGCACTCAGTGGAGCTGAGTAATAGGTGACAACTTGATTATTATTAATTTGTTATTATTAGTAATTTATTATTATTATTATTATTATTAACACGATTGATTGATTTTAAACGTAAAACAACGTATAAGCCAAACCGCAAAACTGACAAGAAACAATGCTTTGGAGCTTCTCCAGAGTCTTTTTTCAAGAAAATTAATTGAGGATGACGTTTGTTGATAGAAACCGAAGGACGAAGGATGAGCCCGGGAATTAGATTCCTTCCACCAATAGAGATCTCGTGCACATGATGTCCAAAAACCATCCAGGGTGTCCGTAGCAGGATCGAACGAAATCCTGCATTCACCTTGACTTTTTTTTTTGATTTCCATTTGAATTGAATTCCAAACCTTATTTGTAATAAAATACAAGAAACACCAAGGAAACAGTTTAAGTTAAAAGTAGCAAAAAACGATCAAATCTACGTGTGCAACAACAATTGCAATGAGATCTGGAATGCAATGAGAATGACCAAGTTTAGCTGAACTAATTGACAACATCATTATCCGTAAAGTACCTTGAAAACATAATGATTAAACACGTCACAGAATAGTTTAAAAGTGATCACCTCATTGACATAACACGTAAAAAAAGCGGACGCATTCAGAACTATTTAATAAACACTATTAGCTAACTACAAATTTAAACCATGCACTTTATTGATCAACGTTTGCTTGGAAAAACGGGAGTCTTCTTTAAAACAGGCCAGTTGAGAATCTCTTATGTACGACAGATTATAATATAGTGAGAATGAAGTTTTTGGCTAAAATTCTTAGTTTTTATATCGGCAAATCGGCCATTCTTCTAGCTGAGAAATAGACAAAATCATCAAGACTCAAATGCCTAATAAATAAAAAATCAACCTGTAAATATGTTTTTTTTATTTCCGAGAGATGGTGCCAGAGACACGCCCGCATTTAAATAATAAATTATCGATATTATCGATTTCAGATTTAACTAAACTCACTTTAACTTTTTAACTTTAGATTCCCGTTGGCTGAAGTGAGATCCGATGGAGTGAGCAAACATTAAATCAAAAAATGATTGCGGAGCCCTCACCTCACCTGGAATTAGTTGGCCATTCAATAAGTCATAGCAGAATACTTTGAAAACTTGAAATGATCATCGATTGCTCAACCTCAATCATTGCGAAGACATTTTCTATTTCCGCAGTGTCAACTTTGAAACTCAACACCATTATCCGTCAAACGATACGAAGCAGCGTCAGCACCTAGATTCATCATACAAGGTTTATGTTTCCTTTAATTCAATGGATTAAGCTGACTATAGCGGGTTACTTAAAAAAATTCAGTAAATTGAGATAAAATAATATAAAATTGCTCACAGATTGGCGATGCACCTGGACCAGCTGGATCTCGGGATACCTTCATGGGGATTCACACTTGTTACGAAGCCGTTAATTTTAACAGTACGTAGAAATAAGGGATTCGTGTCATAGGACCCAGACAAATTAGGTATTTTGTCCCGCTTTTTCAAGGGGAGTACCAAAAATTGAGTAATACTCATAATTGTAATACTCATAATTGTTCGTCTGCACGGAAATCTTTAGTAAAAGGCGAAAGATTTTCTCGGTCAATTGCAGATGAACCAGAGATGGAAATATTCATCGCAAATTCAGTAATCATCAGTAAAGTGAGATAAATGTAAAAATAGAAAATGTAAAAATAAAAATAATAAAAATAAAAAGCTTTTGCTCGGATCTCTTAGAAATCCAGAAAAAACCCAAAAATGGGATCCGGAAACTTATAATTTAAAATAATGATTTGAATCAATTTGAATAATTTGAAACGCTAATTCGAAACCACAGTCTGTCAGATTTCAGAGCGCCAGGATACGTCCATTTCATTTCCTTTTTCGTAATATTGAAAGTGGGATTTCATTTCTAAGCTGGGACTAATAAACAGAAATCTAAAAATATAATCATAAGTTCTGTTTTCTATGTCGAATTCCCCTATTGTATTTCTATATTTCCTTTGGTTACCTTTGTAATTCTGGATAGTGTGACAACTATATCCCATCCTGAAATGATTGAGAAATCAATCAATCAGTTAGAGTCGATTACTTTGAAACTCAGGCATCGACATCGCAAAGCCTTTGTTTGCCCAAAGACCCTTTTGGCCGAGATGAAGGTAAATATTAAAGGTAAGGGTTAAAGCTTTTAGTTCTTATACCCCTACTATTCTATTTAGTACACTACGAGGCGATCTTGCGATCCGTTCAACCTGTTCAATATGCAGGAGGATTTGTATTGTGATGTTGGTATGCTGCTTTTCCCATCTACGATTTCTAATTTGTTTAATGTCTCATTCCGTTTTCTCCACATTTCCGCATTGCCAAAACTCTTGAGTTGATACCTTTTCTTTAGATATTTCTAGTTATTGCGAATGATTTTTGCGTTATTCAAACTCGTCCGCTTATCGCTTTTCTTTGTTACTTGTACGACTTCTTCTTTTCCTTTTATTTTCCCGGTGATTGACAATGCCAACATTGAAATGAGAAAAGAAATGAAGAAAAAAGAATGATTTGAGATGAAAAATGGCGACGAGAGAAAGATGGTTCAAGTTTTGAGATCTCATTGTTTCGAACATTCATTTGTCAAGCTGCAAAGGTGGGTCTTATCGCACTTTTAAACTTTTCAATCTACATCTTTAATTCTTTTCTTTAGAAAAGAAATGATATGCTCGACGAGTTGCTGTGGAAAGTGTGCGTCGAACGGATCAAAATCGAGTCGTAAACCGGGTGCGATGATGGGGAGAACGTGAGCGAATCGACGTCCCTGATCGAGGATCTTGATGGGATGGTGGGGCTTTTAACGGTTTTCAGCTAAATTCCCCTAGTTGGTGCTTCTAGCTACGTTTGCTAAACGAGTAATCGTTAAGAATTTCAATTCTAGCGAACATTCATCTGATTTTTACCTTATCATTATCACTAGCTATTCGTTTATCAAGCGTTAGCAATAATCTTACCGTTTTTTCAGTAGCGTAAAAAATTGATACTCCCTCTTTGCCAACTTCTACTGTCATTCTAATCCAATCCGAAGTTTAAGCATTGAACAGATGCCCAAAAGAAAGTTTTATCGGTGGTTGTAGCGAAAACGTCATTTAAAAAAGAAAAGACTTTTTCACTGCAATGGTTAATGAAGAATTGCAGAAATTGTAAAGTTTCAGATACGAGAATGCCTGTTGAAACGCGCGTACAAAAGCGAAAGCGAGAAAACGAAAGAATGAAGATTTGTATGAACTTATTGCTAGATTGTTACCTATTCCGTTTTTTCTTGGGCGTCAATGTGATTACGAGTGTTTTACGGTATTTGGTAACTTCTTTAATGTTTTCTTGTTAATTTTCTAATAATAAAGTTACTACTTGAGGTATTTTCGGGCAGTTATTTGGTTCAAGGACCATATTATTTTTGATTTATGACCGATTTTGTGGAATCTTAAGCTTTGTTTGGGAAGTTTTGCTTATGGCTCCGCTCCTCCCTAGGCTTTATGAAATTAAGAAAGTGGTTGGCTTGAAAAGGTTATGAAAAGCCAAATTTGACATTTGACGTTTGACCCCAAGAACATTGGAAAACCAAGACAAAACGAATTGTTTTCTTTTACAGGTGAAAGAATGGCGCTCAAGATGCCGTTTGAAATGAAGAATCTGACGTCTTTTCCGATGAAGAAGCTCTGTTACGATCTGAAGTTGGAAGTGCTGGAGGGAATGGACGCGAAAGATACGATTGAGTTGGTCAAGGTGAATGTGGGATTTCAATGGATGCTTTCACGCAATCCGTCACTCGTTTTCAACCACCACGTGAACGAGATTGAAATGAATGAGTGGGTCGTCGGGAAGTTGAAAATCCGGAAGTTCTACGTCTCCGACCATATTGATGCGAGTCATCTTCCGCTAATCAAACGAATCCATTCGTGTGACAGATTGGAGATATGGTTTAGAACAATGGAGTACCGCGGACAACTCGGCAACGAAGACACGACGATTCTGAATCAATTGAACTCTGTGAGGAATTTGGAGCTCTTATTGCGCACAAAGGAGAGTGTGCTGAAATTTTTTAACAATTTCCGCGCGATGATTGAAAAATTCGCGGTGATTAGCCTGGACATTGGTTGGTTGAAAGAAAATGAAGGGTCAAGAAAAAAAAAAGTGAAAATCAGTGAGCTTTTTGAGAATTTCATTTCAAATCAGCTGAATGGCTGCGAAAATGTCTTCTGGTGGTATGATTATGATTCTGCCGCGGCGTTTCACTTCTACTACGATGCTTTTGCCAAGACTTCGATCAAAATCTTGGAAATTCAAACCAATGTGGATAACTTTGAAGAGATCGTGCAATCAATCGTTAAAAAGGGGATCCCAAGCAAGAATTCGAAGGCAACTTTTTATGTGGATTACATCGATTTTGTTGAAACCGATGATTCTCGGGGGATAAGGGCCCGAGTCGTCGATTTTCTTTCGCAATTCCGTGGAATGAAGCGAATCGACCTAGAGAATCAGCCAAAGGAAGTCACCAAAATGGCGACCGAACTCGTGGAGAAGCTTAGCGGCGGATCCCGCGGGCTGTTTGACGGTCCAATTTTTCGACGAAACATTGACGCGAGCAGAGATTGTATCTACATGCTTCCCTGGCGCGGCGAATTCAATCGATTTTTCGCCTTCTACATTGAACCCTAATAGGAAATGATCGTGTTTTGAGGGTTTTTATCGGGTCTTTTACAATTTTGGTGCTTTTATTGTGTAATTTTGCCGGTTTCTAGTTTTCTGAGAAATAAAGTTGTACCATTTTTCTTTTTGAACGATGATTTGTTGTGTTAAAGGCACATGGCGATATCTTTTTTGATTATTTTATTGTGGAAAATTTAATGTTTCCGCTACACGAATCGAATCGGTCAGGGATTGAATCTACATATGTCCGATTCATGTTACTTTGGTGCCATCTACGTCTGGCCCGAATGAAATAATCACTCATTGTTGGTTCTCGTGGTCATATCCAAAACTTCAATGAGAACTTTTTATGTGTTTGAGAATTCTTTGATGACTTATTGTGGAAGCGGATCTTCTGTACCATGTGCCTCCGTGTATTATGTGTGTTTGTGTAGCTTGTATCGAATCAAAATCTGCAACGGCGGAAGCGGTTTTTCTTGTTCCTTTGTCGGGTTCCACGTCGGGGTTCACAGGATGCCGAGTGAATGCCAAGCATTCATTCCCAATATAATCGTTTGATCAGGCAAGCTTTAACTAAAATAACTTGAACTTTTTAAATTTAGATTCCCGTGCCTGAAGGGAGACCCAATGGAATGGACAGCCTCGACCGGTCGACACTGACTCCTTTTTTTTGCCCGAAACTGCACCCTTTGGTCGAGGTGAAGGCAAGGGTTAATGTTTTTCGCACTTTTGACCCTGTTATTCCATTCAGTATTATTTTATCATTCGTTACGTTAATTTGTGGTTAATGAATGTTGATTACTTTGTTACGTTTTGTTACATTTACTTCTTGTTGCCACAAATAAATCTTTAAAATGTTCGAATGACTTCAAGAATGCAATACTTTGAGCTGAAATTTCTACGCTTTCTCGGTCACTCTTTTGCGGTTTCGATTGTTTCGTTTCATTTTTGAATAGATTTTTATCTTTTTATCATCTATGGCATGTAACTAGAACAGACTCTTTAAAAAAAAGCACTGAAATGTGGGGGGAAATAAAGGAAACTTTTAAAAAAGGTGCAATTCCTTTGATTTTGACACAATTTTGAGCTTTATTTGTGAAATTTTTAAGGTTTTAAGATGTTAAAAATTAGAGTTGAACACACTTTTTAAAGAAATTACATCGATTTTAAAGAAAAGGTCATGAAAATCACAGTGAGAGGTACCAGCCGTTGGAGAACAAGGAAAAACAAATTCGGAGGAGTAGGAAATTTTTAAAGGAAAAGTTCTTGAAGCTTTTAAAATCTATAAAAATGACAAATTTATTTGGAAAAAATTTACTCCTCAAGAAAAATAAAGTCAATTTTTCCAAGTTGAGCATTTTTTTTGAGTGGTTTACCGGAAATTTCAAAGATTTTGAATAAGAGCTAAAGAAATGAAATTTAAATGAAAAGAAGGAAACGAGTTTTTGTGGAGAAAAGGATTCTTTATAAACAATGATATTCAGGCAAGTTTCAAAGGAAACTTTGTCATGGTTAAAGTAAAGAATCAATTCATCCCATCCTCTTCCGCGCAAACAGGACAATCCTTTGAGGGAATCGTGCCCAGATGGGAGTCCCGACGGGTTTTCTGAAAGAAATATTGTGATCAGCCAGACTGGACGTGTTTAGAGCACAAAGTGGAATGCTGGCTTGGTAGCGTTCTAGCCCAGTAACTAGGCAGCATCCTAGCCTAGTGGCTTGCTAGCATTCAAGCCTAGGGCTTAGTAGCGTTCTAGTCCAGGGCTTGATAGCATTCTAGAAACACTACATTGAAGGACTCATTTCAACCCTAGGACTAGGCTAAGACTCATTTCTTTGCCTGAATCGACTCACCTCTTCAAAACACCGTGAATGCACGGCGTGTCCACACCCGAATAGCTGCAACTCTTCCCTCTTCTCTTCCAGAAATAGTTTGCTTCTGAAATTTCGAGTTCAACCTCTTTGCTCAAGGTTTTTAAAGGTAAATTTGCAATTCTACGATTTTCCCTACAAATTCCTTTACCGACAAATCGCGCAAACGCTCCTTTGTCCGTAATGCGTGGCACGGTTGGCTTGTCTGTAATTTGAATTTGAATATGACTTGAGAAAAGTCTAGTAGACTAGACAGTCTAGTCTAGCAATCAACTACAACTCACTTGTAGAAGAGGTCTGACATCCCGCGAACATCATCCAATGTGGCCGAGTGGCAACACCATTGTAGCATCACCTGAAAACTCTTGTTGTCACAAAGTTCCCAGAAACGATCTCACCTGAGTCTCGTAGTCTCTTAAAATCTTCACGAGAAGATCCCGCAAACCGGGGATTTCCAGGTCTTCTGGGATCTGAAAAATTGAACGTTTAGGCTGTTGAAATTGAAACTTCATTATTTCTATTATTCCCACCTTTTCAATGATGCCTAATGGGTCGATTGAAGTACCAGCAGTGGCCAAAAGTTGAGAGATATTGGCTGGAGATTGACTTGAAACCACCTCGTTCACCAACAGTGACCACAATTCGTCGTCCTCATGCTCTGGAAACGAATTAGATCTGAGCTGCGTTCCAGATTGGAGAATTAGCAGTTTTTGAAGTGACTTTGACGTCTATTTTGCTTGGATTTTTACCCCGACAGAGGTCGATTGCTTTATCCAAACGATTCTGCTGTTGCACCATCACGTTCAGCGCCTCTCGCCGATTGCCGCTCTTCACCAAGAGGAAGACTCGCTAAAATGAAGAAAATACGATAAAATACAAAAAAATAGACTATTTGAATGAAAATTGGCTGTTCGTGGATTACAGTACCTCATCGTCATATTTCCGGTGGCTACAGATCTCGAGCGCTCGATTCGTGTGATAGTGCTTAGATTTGCGTAGAAAAGGCAACAATTGAGGGCTGGAAAGGGATGGGATTGTGGATTTCTGGATAATTTCCATTTACCGATCATATTCAGCGAGTAATGAAACCATTTGATCGGCGTACTCATCACCTTCATTCCGTTCGAATAGCTTCTTCAGGTAGGCGAGCTGAAAAGAGACGTGAGCTGCCTGAGCTGCGTGAGCTTAAAGTGTGACCCCGGCTACCGTAATCCCAGCCGTACCACGTACGGCGTACGGCGTCGATGTACGGTACTTGGTACACACAATAATCTACAGTAAACGCGTGCTCACCTGTAGCCTCGGCTCCCTCGCAATCTTCGTCATCACATCGGCCGGATTCACCACCATTTCGTTGTTCAACAGCAATGAAAGCGCTTGATCTTTGTCGATTGTCATCAATTCGGTCAATTGGTCTTTCACCTGCAATTATTTGATTTCTCTTCTCCTCGGACAGGCTCACTGCAATCATTCCGGATCCCGGATTCTACGAAAACCCACCAAATCAAACAATCGATACTTTCTGACCACATTGAAGATGTATTTCTCTTTCGACGAGAAGTAGATCTTCAGCGCCAGGTCGTATTTTCGATCAGCAATATACAAATTGGCCAGCGCGTGATAAAGATCTTTCTCCTCGTCGGGTTGAATTGATTTCTGGAAATAGTCGGCTCTACTAAACTTCAGAAGTGTTCATTTCAGAAAAGTGCTTCTGACAAGTGCAGAAAACATTGTCCTTTCGCGCTACCGTTGACTATTTTTGACACATTATATTGTGAAAATGGAAAACCCATTGCTTCCCATTGATTCAAACCTCGGCATCGCTTTTCGTGCCCTCGTGTATGCGTTGCATCGTCAGTGCGGTGAGGGCACCTGAACATATCATCTAATGTTTAAAGATAAAATCCTTTATTTATTCATGACTCATTTATCAATAGAAGCACCTGTTTCCATTTCTCAATTTTCTTCTTACTTCTTCTCGCAAAGTTTTACCGAAAAATTATGGACAGAAAACTACGGAATAGCACGTTCCGCGGGAAAACTATGGACGTTTTACCGTCCATAGTTTACCGGAAAGATCAAAGGTGCTGCCGTAAAGAACAGAGACGCCGCCGGAACTTTTCCCTGAAGAAATCGAAACGGATAATGATTGCTTTGATAATACTGATGGTTAAGTTATGGCTTTCCCGTTATTTTCGTTCATTTTATTATTGGCTCTGAGTCTATAGTTAAATTTTCATTTTTAGATCACTAAAGCTAAAAGTTCCGGCGGCGTCTCTGATCTTTACGGCGGCACCTTTGATCTTTCCGGTAAAACGTCCATAGTTTTCCCGCGGAACGTGCTATTCTTCTAGATCACTAAAACTAGTTTTTGTGGATTCTGGCATGGGAGAAAACGTAAAAATCAGGGTTTTTTTCGGGTTTCTCGATCAAACCGTAAAGTAAAGTTGAATTTTGCCTCGGCTTCTATAAAAATAAACCCGGCAACTTCTACAAGAATTTCTACAAAAATAAACCCGGCAACTTCTACAAGAACTTCTACAAGAATTTCACTCACCAACTCGATACAAATCGGGACTCCATTTCGAGACTAGCCGCCGGAAAAGCTTCAAATCGTGATAGAGTGCCGTGTGAAGGACTTCTCTGAAAAAGAGAAACTATGAAAAATTGATTTTAGAATCGATTTTTGGCAATTTTTTGGCAACAATGCGTTCCAATTTGAAATTTGAAAAAGCTCTTTTCAAATAGAATAAACGATAAAGGGGATAAATTGGCGTAAAGTCGAAAATGTTAGGTTTTCGAAGGTACTTTTTGAATTTCGAGATTTTGTGACCAATTCAAACTTTACAGTTGGCCAATTCGAACTTTACAGTTAACTGAATAAATCCTCACTCGTAGATCTCGGGTTCCAATTGTGGCGATTGAGTGGGCAACGCCTCGGCCAAGTGCAGCAATCTGCCGGCTTCCTCGAAAATCGACACGAAATTCTCCCATTCCGATTTTTGCTCTTTACACATCTGGAAAGTCGAGTTTTTTCGATGCTAAAATCTTCGAATTTTCTTCAAATTTCACCTCCGGCAGTAGACTCGCCGCGTACTTGGCTCGGCCCTCTTCGAGGAGTGACTCGATTAGTAGTCTGAAAATTTTAATGAAAAAATGGAGCCCATGGAGCCAAAACGTCCGAGTAAAACGCTTTGACGAAAAATCCAAAATCTCAAATCTCAAACTACTCACTTTGCAATGACTGATGGATGAAAATCCGGATTCGTCAACTCGTCGATGTGCTGCAGTGCGAAAGTCCACGCCTCCTCGAGGCGACCGTGATCGCGACGCCATTGAACCTAGAATAACTCGACATTGCTAGCTCGACTTTCTAAATTTTACCGTCACCAAAAAGCCCAATGGGAAAAGCAATTTTCCCCTAATTATCATATTACTAGCCGAACTGGAACGCACACTAGCTTCCCAAACTGAGTAAATGATCACTAGGGTCGATTGGGGAATGAAAAACCGAGACTTGTACAGTATCCCTGAGCTCTCGAGGTCCTGGGAAAGCAAACGACCCCCAATTACCATATTACTAGCCGAACTGGAACACACACTAACCATCGCAGCTCTCAGTGCTGCGAAGTTGACGATTTTCCCCCCACTCACCACATCATCGGCGCAATTCGGCGTTGCCGTCACGATCTCTTTCGGTCCCATCAGGAAATAAGTGTCGAATTCGGGTAAAGCGCACATCGCGAAATAGGCAGGCATCGAATGCGAGTTGGTGGTGAAACCGATTTTATCCTCGGCCTGTAGCTCGTAGGCGTTTGTCGACTCGGGCTCGAGAATCGCCACGAAAACCGTCGGGGGAACGCTCGGCGAAGACGAGGTTGACATTGAGGCGACTGACTAGAAAAAAAAAAGGGATTTATTTTTGAATAAAATATCATTCTGAAACACGTTCAACATCTTCAAGATGTTTTCTTGTGTAAAACGATCTTTTCAGTTTTTCAGGTGCTAGCTTCACACGTTAGCAAGGCTGTTGCAAGCCAAAGAAAGCCAAAGTGGAATACCTTTGACCAAAGTAAAGATTTTATTTTTTGATTCTGGATGCCAGAACACATATTGGCATAGTTAGAATAAAGTTTTTGAAAACTTACAGCCAAATCACAGAACGCATCGACTCCACTCTCGTCCGCCTCCTCGCCGGGTCTCAACCCGAAAACGATCAGCTCGCCCCACGGTTCGCCAATCTGAAAACTGATTTTTCTCAGTGATGAGTGCATGTACAGTAATTCATTTTCTATAAAGGCACGCTTCAGGGAACCACTACTGTAGTCCGGTTCTCATTTCAAATATAAATTTCCTCACCGTCTCGTCATCGATATCAATTGTCCGATTCGAGGATTTCGGTATATGGGAGATGCCGGAAAGGCCCATCGACAGCTGCCAAGTGTAGCGGATCTCGCCGTAGCGCTGTCTCTGGAATTAGATTGATCAGATTGACCGTATCCTTGCTGAAGTGACACTCTCGGTGAAACGCATAGGATACTGTAAACCTACAGGCTCAAGCTCAGGCTCAGCCTCAATGCTTAGGCTTAATGCGAAGGCTAGCGGCTAGCTAAATCTATTTGCGTTTGGGCTTTAGGCTTGTGCTTAGGCTCATTCAAGCCCCAAGTCTAGTAATGCGCTATTGTTTGAATCTTTTACCGTTTGCTCATTTCTCGTCACCGTCAACACGATCACCGTGTCCGCCCAGCCGATCGCCAGATTCTCGTCGTCCAGCCAGCAATGGTAGGGCAGAAAACGGGTACTGTAACAGGTCTAGTACTGTAGAATTTCTAATTTTTACCTCCGCATTCGGTCCACATCATGCGCGGGGGCAACATGAGTTATCATCGTGTCGTTGACCCTGGAAAAAGTTCATCTTTGCTCCCAAGTCAGCGATCTGGATTTGCTTCCAAGTTCCGGTCAGACCAAAATGTCAGACTAGGCGAGATTCTGGGCAGCATCAATCTAGGACTCACCGGGTAATTTTCCAGCCCCGCTTGGCCTAGCTTGTAACCAAGTACTGTAACAAAAAAAAGTGATACTTTCCTGTTATAGCCACTGCATATATGCTATTTACAACAAAGTTTGCGTAACACTCCGCATGGTCACCATGGGGATGGGGTACTATTACCGCATTTACGATAAGTAAACTAGTCGAAACTAGTCGAAAACTCAAACCTGACCGGACTTTTTGTCTTCTTTGTCTCTGACACTTTTTCACTTCTCTTCACTTCACTTTTTCACTCACTTATCCAACACTCTCGTCCCTTGTTCATTCGTGAAAGCGATCAGCGATCTTCTCCACGAAAGCGCCGTGATGAATCTAAATAGGAAATAAAATTGTTTAGACGTTAGGAATTTCTTAAGAAATTCTAGTAGTCTGAAAATATTCAGCTTTTGACCTCTAAAAGTACTGTAGCTCTAAAAGTACTGTAGCTCTAAAAGTACTGTAGCTCTAAAAGTACTATAGCTCTAAAAGTACTGTAGCTCTAAAAGTACTGTAGCTCTAAAAGTACTGTAGCTTTAAAAGTACTGTAGCTTTAAAAGTACTATAGCTCTAAAAGTACTGTAGCTTTAAAAGTACTGTAGCTCCAAAAGTACTGTAGCTTTAAAAGTACTGTAGCTTTAAAAGTACTGTAGTCCTAAAAGTCTCAAAAATACTAAAATTTCACTCACCCATCTTTCTCCGAGCCTCTAAACAGTATCGTTTCTTTTGTCGTCATCAAGTATCCCTTCTCGAACATGAGTAAATTTCGCTCGCCGACGAGCACTCGTTGCCCGGAATCCCGTCGTGCGTAATCGGGCGATAAAGCGATCGATCGAGCCGGCGTTTTCAGGTTGATTTGCTGAAAATTCGTTTATGATCGAAAATATTGAGGTTCTGCGTTCATTTCTGACCTTTCTTCTAGCAAAATTTTACATTCTGGAACGCACACAAGCTTTTGCAAAACTTTATGGGCAAATTTCTCGTTACAATACACCCAGGAAGTCACTAATCAGTCACTAATTAGGCCGATTAACGGGGAATGAGCGAATGGGCAATTTAGAAATTTTTTTTTTCTTAAAGAATCATGCATTCTGGAGCGCACATCATTAAAGTTTCAAGTTTTCAAAAAAAAAATTCTTACTGTAACTGTACAAAAGTCAATCCACATGTGCAGGACGATTTATCGAAAACTGATGAATTTCAGAGATTTTCTCTCGCAAATTCTTACAATCTGGAGCGCACGCTTTCACCTGATTGCATTGAGTTGTGGGAATTCCATCAACTCCTATATCACTCGTTAAGAGTCACCTGATTAAATTCACTGGTCCCAATCCCGTGCACGACCACTCGAGCGTCACCGGCGCAACTCGCCACATACGACCCACTCTCATCGATGCATAGCCGGGTGATGTGAAGACCACGGTGGAGACTGTAGGGCTAAAATGAGAGTTGTTTTGGTGGTGCAATTGTTGGCTCAATGCTAGAAAAAGAAAAAATGCTAGTTTTGATCAAAAAGCCAACTCTAGCGATGCCAACAAAATGTCGGCTTTGTACTGTTGGCGAGGTCATGAGCCAAAATGCCAAAAAAGCCCTAGCCTTTGCCCAACTCACCGGTAAATTTACGTAGTCGACATTCCCGAGGTGATCCATCACAAAGATTTGCCCATGATGCGTGCCAATTGCCAGGAATTTCGCGTGACACGCGATCGACGAGGCGAGACTCTTTTGGAAGAGCTGAAAAAAAAAAACGTTATATTTGACGCATGTTTCCTGCCTGCTTAGAGATTTGAAATGGGGTTTAAGGGGGGAAAAGACAAGGTCCATGGCCTTGAAGGCAAGGATTTAACTGGCCTGTAAGCCTGTAAGCTAAGGCCTGTAAGCCAAACCTCGGCCAACTTCATGTAGGCAAATTTCCTAGTCTACAAAATTGCCAAGACCAAGCCAAGGCGAGACCAAGAGTCATGAAAAGCGAGCCATGCGAAACTTTGATTGGCTTTGAAATTTTGACATTGTGTCGGTAGTGATGATAGGCCTGAAATGATTCAATAATGAGCCTGCTTGATGCTGATGAATGAATGAAATTCCTGATGCAGTTTGGTTTGATTCAAAGGTTGCACTATGAAATTTGCTAATATTTGTCAAAAAAAAAACAAACTGACAAACTACTGCGATACGGCTGATATCGAGAGGAGTGGCGGGCCATAGTGGGGTAGATTGGCCGGCGTCTCGTGGCTGAACGCACATTGTACTCGAATCGGTGGTGTCAGCAGCACCATCTCTGGAAAAAAGCATAAGTAAAAAGTATAATGATCACTCATCGCTGATCATCTTTGTCACATCTTTATCACATGATGCTACAATTGTGTTGCCACTCGGCCACATTAAATGATGTTCGCGGGATGTCAAATCTTTTCAATAATGAAACTGCTTGATGCTAAACAAAATGAAGTTAATGAAGTTAAATTTTGTTTTAATCCGCAAGCGTAAGGTTGTAGGCTGAAATTTGTTAATCTTTATTAAAAAAAAATTGATATCTACTGCCCTAATTGATATTCCGAACAAGAACATTTCCACATCGATTAAACCCTAATGTTAGTTTTTTTTCTTAATCAAATATTTGAACACTCTAGCCAAGCCACTTCAGGCACGGGGATCTAAAATTAAAAAGTCCTTACCTTTAATATTTACCTTCATCTCGACCAAAGGGTGCATGTTCGGGCAAACAGGCGTCAGTGTCGACCAGTCGAGGCTGTCCATTTCATTGGACCTCCCTTCACGCACGGGAATCTAAATTGAAAAAATTCAAGTTATTTTAGTTCAATCTTACCTGATCAAACGATTATATTGGGAATGATTGCTCGGCATTCACTCGGCATCATGTGACCCTCGACGTGGAACCCGACAAAGGAACAAGAAAAACCGCTTTCGCCCTTACAGGTTTTGATTCGAGACAAGTTACACAAAGACACATAATACACCGAGGCACACGGCAAACAAGATCCGCTTCCACAACAAGTCATCAAAGAATCCTCAAACACATAAAAAGTCCTCATCGAAGTTCTTGATCCTTCGAGGATGCTGTCGCTGGGGTAGTAAGAACAGTAAACGAAGCAAAAAGAACTTTTTGTCAAAAGCTTAACAAATTCAAGTCTCTTGCCAATAACAACGATAGAACAGGAGAAAGATATGACAACGAGAATCAACAATGAGTGATTATTTCATTCGTGCGAGATGTAGATAGGACCCAAGTAAGATGAATTGGATATTATGTAGATTCAATCCCTGACCGATTCGTTTCGTGTAGCAGAAACCTTAAAGTTTCCACAATAAAATAATCAAAAAAGATATCGCCATGTGTCTTTAACACAACAAATCATCGTTCAAAAAAAGAAATTGTACAACTTTATTTCTTGGAGAACTAAAAATCGGCACAATTACACAATAAAAGCACTAAAACTGTAAAAGGCTCGATAAAAACCCTCAAAACACGATCATTTCCTATCGTGACTCGATGTAGCAGGCGAGAAATTGATTGTATTCGCCGCGCCAGGGAAGCACGTAGACACAATCCCTGCTCGAGTCAATGTTTCGTCGAAAAAATAGATCCTTCAACAAAGAAGACCCACCGGACCTGCCGCCAAACTTGTTCCCGAGTTCGGTCCCCATTTTGATGACCTCTTGATTATCTTCTCCCTCGAATCGCTTCATTCCAGGGAATTGCGAAAGAAAATCGATGATTCGGCTTATAATCTGAACACCATAAGGTCTTACATGATCGCTGTCATACATATAAAAAGCTGCTTTCGAATTCTTGCTTGGGATCCCCTTTTTAACGATTGATTGCACGATCTCTTCAAAGTTATCCACTTTGGTTCTAATTGTCAAGATTTCGATCGAAGTCTTGGCAAAAGCATCGTAGTAGAAGTGAAACGTAGCGGCAGAACGACAATAATACCACCAGACGACTTTTTCGCAGTCATTCAGCTGATTTGAAATGAAATTCCCAAAAAGCTCGCTGATCACTTGATTTTCTTTCAACCAATCATTCTCCAGCTGAATCCACGCGGATTCTTCGATCCTCGAGCGGAAATTGTCAAAAAATTCAGCAGTAAAACACTCCTTTCGGTGCAATAAGAGGTCCAAACTTCTCACAGAGTTCAATTGTCTCAGAATCGTCGTGTGTTCATTGTTGAGTTGTCCGCGGTACTCACTCATTCCAAAGCGTATCTCCAAACTGTCACACGAATGGATTCGTTTGCTTAGCGGAAGATGACTCGCATCAATATAGTCGGAGACGGAGGACTTCCGGATTTGAATTTGATTTGATTTGATTTGACCGGATTTGATTCTCACAACTTGAATCTGGAGAAATGTCGAGAAAACGGAATAAGATTTCCAATAAACAAATTGGAAATCGTAGATGGGAAAAGCAGGATCCGAAGATCGCCTCGTAGTGTACTAAATGGAATAACAGGGGTATAAGAGCCAAAAACATTAACCCTTACCTTTAATATTTATTTTCATCTCGGCCAAAAGGGTGCATCTTCGGGCAAACAACGGCGCCAGTGTCGACCGGTCGAGGCTGTCCATTCCATTGGACCTCCCTTCAGGCACGGGGATCTAAAGTTAAATAGTTCAAATTAGTTTGGGCGCAATACCTATAGGCAGTTGCGACCGGTGCGGCCAGGCACGTGTGCTGCAAGCTTTCACGAAGCGCGAAAGGAAACAAACCAAAAAAACCCGATAGCTATAGGCAGGTGCAGACGGTTCAAAGGTCACCAACAATCTTCTTGCAAGCAAAACAAATAATAAATGACAACTGAAATAAATGACAAGAAGTTAAAGGCAAAAACTGGGCCAAATGATAAATAAGGTTCACTTAACATTGCTCGAAATTTTCCCGAAAATGCCTGAGGGACATTTATTTTTTGTTTTTTTTTTTTTGTTTTACTAGCATCCTTGGGGTGTTTCTTAGCCAAATAAGTAAAACAATTCCATCTGGAGAAACCACTTATGATCGATATTTTCCCTTCCTTTTTGCCGAAGGTTTGCCAATGGGCATAAAAAGAAAGATACGAGTTGCCGTTGGGTATAAAACATAATTTGCCAATGGCCATAAAACCGAACATGCCGTGATTTTTTCATTTCTTTTCTTACTTTTGAAAAGGAAGCTCGAATGTTTTTAGATACCTTTTGGTAGCTTTGGGTTGAAATTTTTCAGAGCCATTCTTATCATGGTTATCTAGTGCTTATTTAGAATTTTGTCTAGAAGCCTTTAATTCTAATTGTCTACTTGTTTTTGCGAAATCTAACTGCTTTTATTTACAGATATTTTTTTCTTAATCAAAAATTCGAATTGTGTTGCCACTCGGCCATATTAGATGATGTTCTTATTCTAGGGTTTTCGGCCACGCGAAATCGATTGGTAATCTTTTCAGAGCTGGTTCTTGCTACACTAAGCTTTTACTAGGCTACGGCTGGCTAAACAAAGGCCTGGTGCTGCCTCGAGTGTTGTTAAAGGTCTAGACATGTTACGTAGCTCCCTCTTTGCTCCCGCGTTGTTTGCGTGTTATTTATCTAGGCTCAGGCTCATATAGCGTACTGACTGAGCACAGGCTAGTATGCTTAATCACATTCGAGCATTGGTCAGGCATAGGTTAAGACTGGCTACCTCAGCTCCGACTGCCTGCCTCAGCTCCGACTGGCTGCCTCAGCTCATACTGGCTGCCTGTTGACGGACATAAGCTAGATCCTAGATCTGCTGATCTAGAAATAAGACATCGTCACGTTCTATAAATATTTACCAATCGATTTAGGGTGGCTGAAAACCCTAAAAAGGGCACCCGTCAGAGGCATTTTTGACGCCCCACCAGGTCATTTTTGAGGGCCAGTGGCCCCTCATCAACCCGTACAGCCCCTGAAATGAAAATTTCTGAAATTTAGTAGAACCAAATATTCGGCTTTAAAGAAAGGCTACTTTTCCATGCTAAACACTAATTCCATTCAGAACATTCAAAACCTTTAACTTTAATTGAAACACTAAAACGCACTTAAAATTGCCTTCAATTAAAGATATTCAGCTAAAGGAAAGAATTGGTGAAATTTAAAAATTTTTCATTCTTCTCTACTCCCTAAAGGCGGCGTCAGCCTTTTTGATTTTTGTCGTTTGTAATTTTAACTTTTTTTTCTAAAGCATATTGACAATTCGGTGAACTAGCACTATTTAAACATTCCGTTGTTGATTTCAATCGTTAAAACTCCCATTTTTGACCTCGATTTGATATGTTGCACGTTTTTATGTGATTCGTTTTGTGGAAAAATTCTGTTTTTAGAGGATTTGTATGAATTGTGCTTAGTGCTAGGTTGTTAACTGCTAGTCTTTGATTTATGACAGCCTTCGTGGAAGTTTAAGCTTTGTGGAGAAAGTTTTGCTTATTATTGACCTTTCCTTTTCCCTACGCAAATCGCTAATTGCTCTGATTTTTATGAAATTAAACAAGTTGTTGGCTTGAAATGGCTATTAAGAACCAAATTTGACCCCAAGAACATTAGAAAACCATTTTGTCACCAAAGATTGAGTGCTTTTTGTGTTTTCTCTTTCATTTTCCGACAAGAACAAATTGTTTTCTTTTACAGGTGAAAGAATGGCACTCAAGATGCCATTTGAAATGGGAAATCTGACTTCGTTTCCGATGGAGAAGCTCTGTTACGAACTGAAGTTGGAAGTGCTGGAGGGAATGGACGCGAAAGATACGATTGAATTGGTCAAAGTGAATGCGGGATTTCAATGGATGCTTTCACGCAATCCGTCGCTGGTTTTCAACCACCACGTGAACGAGATTGAAATGAATGGAATTGAAATGGACGGGAAGATTCATATCGGGAAGTTCTCCGTCTCCGACGATATTGATATTGATGCGAGTCATCTTCCGCTAAGCAAAGTAATCCATTCGTGTGACAGATTGGAGATACGCTTTGGAAGAAGTGGTGGTACATACGAACAACTCAAGAACGAACACGCGACAATTCTGAATCAATTGAACTCTGTGAGAATTTTGGGGCTCTTATTGTGCAGAAAGGAGAGTTTGCTGAAATTTTTTGACAATTTCCGCTCAGTGATTGAAAAATCCGCGTGGATTCACCTGGACATTGATTTGTTGGAGGAAAATCAAGTGATAAGCGAGCTTTTTGAGAATTTTATTTCAAATCAGCTGAAGGACTGCGAACGGGTCTGGTGGTATTATTGTGGTTCTGCCGCTCCGTTTCACTTCTACTACGATGCTTTTGCCAAGACTTCGATCAAAATCTTGAGCATCTCAACCAAAGTGGATAACTTTGAAGAGATCGTGCAATCAATCGTTGAGAAGGGGATCCCAAGCAAGAATTCGAAGGCAGCTTTTTATGTGTGTCGCCAGGATGTTTGGGGAATTGATGTTTCTCAGGAAGTGAAGGCCCGAATCGTCGATTTTCTTTCGCAATTCCGTGGAATGAAGCGATTCGACCTAGAAAATCAGCAAGAAGTCACCAAAATGGCGACCGAATTCGTGAATAAGTTTTGCGGCGGATCCGGCCGGTTGTTGGACGGTCCATTTTTTCGACGAAACATTGACGCGAGCAGAGATTGTATCTACATGCTTCCCTGGCGCGGCAAATTCGATCAATTTCTCGCCTTCTACATTGAACCACAATAGGAAATGATCGTGTTTTGAGGATTTTTATCGATTCTTTTACAGTTTTGGTGCTTTAATTGTGTAATTTTGCCGATTTTTAATTCTCTAAGAAATAAAGTGGTCCAATTTTCCTCTATTTGAACGATGATTTGTTGTGTTAAAGACACATGGCGATATCTTTTTTGATTATTTTATTGTGGAAACTTTAATGTTTCCGCTACACGTATCGAGTCGATTGCATTGCCAAATTCGGTTGTGACGGTGATTCAAGTGGTGAGAATCTCTATTCTTCCACCACTCATTTGTCAAGCTGCATTTGTTTGTACCGAGGCCTCGTTCCACTTTTACGACGACGCTTTGGAGCAGATGCGCGTGAGATTCGTGCAGGTACGGCTTTGGTATCTTAATTTTAAAGTTAATTCCTAACGTTCTGCATCATTATTAGCTGAATATTAGGTGGGTTGGCAAATTTAAGTGTATTAGACAAATTTAAAGAAATTTTCACTTTCAAAACCTAATTTTCGTCTGGATTTTACCAGTTTTCCTAAGCCCTTATTTTGGGAAAGACTTGAGAATATTAAGCATTGAATATTCTTATTTTATATCAATAACGTTTTTCTTTAGATGTCGACGGCGACGAATGTCTTTCCGCTGATCGTTTCATCGATTGTCAAACATGGGATCGCAAGTCATAAACCTCGAGGTGTCTTTTCGTGTTGACGGAAGTCGAGCACCGGCAACGAATGCCCAAGTTGTTCTCACGAAACACCCGGGAATGCGAAGAATTGAAGGGGAAATGCGGGAAAATCTGATGCGCCTCGGAAACGATCGTTTAAGCGATGGATAGTCGCCATTTGATGTGGAAAGTTCCTGTTTCCGACAGGATATCGAATCGGCTAGGGATTGCGTGTACATTTGCCCGTCGAACTCGCCGTATATCCACTTTTTCGCTTTCTATGTGTCATCTGACATTTGTTGAAATCTGTTATTACGTTTTGTTAACTTTTCACTTCAACTGTTAACTTTTTTCTCAATTTAAACTTTTCAATTCAATTGTCAATTGTCATTTGTCAAGCTGCAAAGGTGGGTCTTATCGCACTTTTAAACTTCTCAATCTACATCTTTTATTCTTTTCTTTAACTTCTTGCCATTTATTTCAGTTGTCATTTATTATTTTTTTTTGCTTGCATGAAGATTGTTTGTGGCTTTTGAACCGTCTGCACGTGCCTATAGGTATCGGATTTTTTGGTTTGTTTCCTTTCGCCCTTCGCCCTTCGAGCTTCGCGCTTGCTTGCAGCACACGTGCCTGCCCGCACCGGTCTCAACTGCCTATAGGTATTGCGCCCAAACTAATTTTAACTATTTAACTTTAGATCCCCGTGCCTGAAGGGAGGTCCAATGGAATGGACAGCCTCGACCGGTCGACACTGGCGCCGTTGTTTGCCCGAAGATGCACCCTTTTGGCCGAGATGAAAATAGATATTCAAGGTAAGGGTTAATGTTTTTGGCTCTTATACCCCTGTTGTTCCATTTAGTTGGCAAATGATATGCTCGACGAGTTGCTGTGGAAAGTGTGAGTCGAAAGGATCAAAAGCAAGCCATGAATCGGTTGCGATAATAGAGAGAACGTGAGCGAATCGACGTCCCTCATCGAGGATGTTGATGTGATGGTGGGGCTTTTAACGGTTTTCAGCTAGATTCCACTAGCTAGTGCTTCTAGACGAAGAAGGTGAGAATTTTTGGGGAATTTGCCCAAGCTGGAAAGCATTCGACTTATAGAAACTAAGGTTGAAGCCAAATTCTAGCTTTTAATATACCGACTAATACAGTGCATAGTCGAAAAAGGAATTTTAGATAAATTTAAGTTGGCTAACTGTTAAGGACGTTTTCGGGTGTTGTGCTCTCCAGGAGCATCCTCTAAACGATTCGTTTTCAGAAATGACTGCTACGCGATCGCCTTCTGCTACTTGAAGGATATGGCGAAGCGGCATCAGTGTCGGGTCTTCTCCGACATCGACGAGTCCCTTCACCATTGTGTGAAATTATCACAAACCGGTGGCTGCTAGATTTGGAGTGAAATCGATGGCCCAAAAGGGGTGCTGGAGTGAAATCTCTAAATTCTCAACTTCAAAACAGCTCAGAATCAAGTTCACGACGAAAACTGGCAAATTTTGTTGAAAATTTCGTAGAAAATCCTTAATTTTTCTAGATCCTGGAAGGCACTAAGCCGTTTGATCGAAAAACTTTCTGGCTAGCTTCCTAAAAAATTTTGAGTCCAGAGTTGGGTAATTGAACCGACCCAAACTTTGACCCAAACCGAACTAGTCCCAATATTCCGATTTGTTGCCAGCAGTCCCCGTGACATCCAGATCGCTCATTTCCCCTCCTCAAAATCTCAATTTCAACCAGGAAACCGGTAGTGAGATGGGGGTAGCTGAAGTTGTGTAAACGAGCCGGCTCAAATCTCGCCCTTTGCCTCGAATTTGCTGCCTTGTGCCATCCAGATCGCCGTTTCCGCTTCTCAAAATCCCACCTCACCAATCGATTCCCGCCGCAAATTGCTCAATCGATTTCTCAGTGTATCCAGTGAAAAAGAGTCCGATCCCCTCAAAATTGTGTTTATTTTCCGCGTCTCCCTCGAGCCGATTACGGTTAGCTGGCCTAAATTTCAGATTTTTCTCGAGATTTTTGTGATTTTTATTATTTTTTGTCTCTGTACTTTTTCTCACATGTCTCTGTGAAAAAAGTAACTTTCTTTTTTTGCGATTTTTTTCATTTTTCACAAAATAGGCATCTATTTTGTGTTCCAGATCGTCGTTTTTTGTGAAAAGAATCTTTTTATAACCTCGATTTTTGTGTTTTTCTGGGCAACACTTCTAGCGGGTACTCCTCTCATAAATTAAATGTTTTTTATTTAAAATCTTTTAAAATCTTTTTAAATTCCCATTTGGCAATAAAAAAATGTGAAAATTGAAGAATTGTGAGCAAATTTCCTGGTGTTTTTGAGCTTTTTTTGATTTTTTTTGTTTCTTTGTTTTTATAGAGATTTTAGAAGATTTTCTATAGATTTTCTGATTTTTATTACTTTATTTTATTTTTCGATTTCTTCGGGCTTTTATTGGAGAGTTCGAACTCCCTAAAAGCCAGATTGAAAAGAAAATGAATAAAAATTTGAAAGAAGCACAACTGAAAACGGGAAACAAGCACAACCGAAATCAATTGGTTGCGTAATTGAACCGACGACTTTACAGAGATAAATGGCTCAAAAAAGACGTACAAAGTGCACATTTGATGAGCTTGTGTAGACAAGTGTGTCTGTGCCATGTAGAAACAAGTGATGTCGGTAGTGATGTTAGACCTGAAATGATTAAATAATGAAACTGCCTGATGCTGATGCATGAATGAAATGCCTGATGAAATTTGGTTTGATTCAAAGGTTGCACTATGAAGTTTGCTAATATTTGTCAAAAAACAAACTTCTGCGACCCGCTGATGTCGCTGATGTCGCGAGGAGTGGTGGGCAACAGTGGGGTAGAACCAGTTAATGAAACCTGATCTTCATCTTCATCTCCCTTTCCTTCCTAAAAAAAGAACTAAAGATGTAGATTGAAAAGTTTAAAAGTGCGATCAGACTCACCTTTGCAGCTTGACAAATGGGTGGTGGAAGAATAGAGATTCTCACCACTAGAATCACCGTCACAAGCGAATTTGTCAAGGCAATCGACTCGATTCGTGTAGTGGAGACATTAAAGTTTCCACAATAAAATAATCAAAAAAGATATCACCATGTGTCTTTAACACAACAAATCATCGTTCCAAAAGAGAAATTGTACAACTTTATTTCTTAGAGAACTAAAAAACGGCAAAATTACACAATAAAAGCACCATAACTGTAAAAGACTCAATAAAAACCCTCAAAACCTGATCATTTCCTATTGTGGTTCAATGCAGAAGGCGAGTGATTGAATTGATTGAATTGATTGATTGAATTCGCCGCGCCAGGCAAGCATGTAGACGCAATCTCTGCCCGAGTCAATGTTTCGTCGAAAAAATGGACCGTCCAAAGGAAACCAGTGCGATCCGCCGCCATACTTGTTCACGACTTCGGTCGCCCTTTTCATGACTTCTTGTTGATTTTCTAGGTCGTATCGCTTCATTCCACGGAACTGCGAAAGAAAATCGACGATTCGGGCCTTCATCTCCTGAGAAACATCGGTTCCCACATGATCCCAGTGATACACATGAAAAGCTGCCTTCGCATTCTTGCTTGGGATCCCCTTTTCAATGATTGATCGCACGATCTCTTCAAAGTTATCCACTTTGGTGTTAATTCCCAAGATTTCGATCGAAGTCTTGGCAAAAGCATCGTAGTAGAAGTGAAACGCAGCGGCAGAACGACAATAATACCACCAGACCTGTTCGCAGTCATTCAGCTGATTTGAAATGAAATTCCCAAAAAGTTCGCTGATCACTTGATTTTCTTTCAACCAATCAATGTCCAGGTGAATCCACGCATATTCTTCAATTATCGAGCGGAAATTGTCAAAAAATTTCAGCGAAGACTCCTTTCCGAGCAATGAGATGTCCAAACTTCTCACAGAGTTTAATTGATTCAGAATCGTCGTGTGTTCGTTGTTGAGTTGTTCATCACCAGTTATTCCAAAGCTTATCTCCAAACTGTCACACGAATGGATTCGTTTGCTTAGCGGAAGATGACTCGCATCAATAGAGTCGGAGACGGAGGACTTCCGGATATCAATCTTCCCGTCAGGCCATCGATTCATTAAAATCTTGTTCACGTGGCGGTTGAAAACCAGCGACGGATCGCATGAAAGCATCGATTGGAATCCCGCATTCACTTTGACCAACTCGATCACATCTTTCGCGTCCATTCCCTCCAGCACTTCCAACTTCAGATCGTAACAGAGCTTCTCCATCGGAAACGACGTCAGATTCCTCATTTCAAACGGCATCTCAAGCGCCATTCTTTCACCTGTAAAAGAAAACAATTGGTTCTTGTCGGAAAATGAAAGAGAAAACACAAAAAGCAATCAAATTTTGGTGGCAAAATGGTTTTCTAATGTTCTCGGGGTCAAACGTCAAATTTGGCTTTTCATAGACTTTTCAAGCCAACCACTTTCCTAATTTCATAAAAGTCAGAGCAATTAGCCTAGGGAGAAGGGGAACCATAAGCAAAATTTCCAAAACCAAGCTTAAAATTCCACAAAATCGGTCATAAATCAAAAATAATATGGTCCTTGAACCAAATCACTGCTCGAAAATGCCTCAAGTAGTAACTTTATTATTAGAAAATTAACAAGAAAACATTAAAAACGTTACCAAATATCGTAAAACACTCGTAATCACATTAATGCCCAAGAAAAAACGGAATAGGTAACAACCTAGCAATAAGTTCATACAAATCTTCATTCTTCCCGTTTCTCGCTTTCGCTTTTGTACGCGCGTTTCAACAGGCATTCTCGTATCTGAAAATTTATCATTTCTGCAATTCTTCATTAACCATTCGGGTGGAAAAGTTTTTTCTATTTTAAATGACGTTTTACGGAAAGCAGTCGACTAAAACCACCGACAAAACTTTCTTTTGAGCATCTGTTCAATGCTTAAACTTCTGATTGGACTAGAATGACAGTTTTTTTTAAGTTGGCAACGAAGGAGTATCAATTTTTTACGCTATTGAAAAAACGGTAAGCTCAATGCTAACGCTTCATAAACGAATAGCTAGTGATAATGATAAGGTAATGATAAGGTACCAATGAGGCAAATGTTCGTTAGAATCCAAATCCTTAACCATTACTCGTTAAGCAAACGTAGCTAGAAGCACTAACTAGTGGAATTTTGCTGAAAACCCTTAAAAGCCCCACCATTACATCAACATCCTCCATCAGGGACGTCGATTCGCTCACGTTCTCCCCATCATGGCATCCGGTTTACGACTCGTTTTGATCCGTTCGACGCACACTTTCCACAGCAATATCATCGTCGAGCATATCATTTCTTTTCTAAAGAAAAGAATTACAGATGTAGATTGAAAAGTTTAAAAGTGCGATAAGACTCACCTTTGCAGCTTGACAAGTGGATGGTCGAAGCAATGAGATCTCACAACTTGAATCTGGAGAAATGTCGAGAAAACGGAATAAGATTTCCAATAAACAAATTGGAAATCGTAGATGGGAAAAGCAGGATCGGAAGATCGCCTTGTAGTGTACTAAATAGAATAGTAGGGGTATAAGAACCAAAAACTTTAACCCTTACCTTTAATATTTATTTTTATCGCGGCCAAAAGGGTGCATCTTCGGGCAAACAACGGCGTCAGTGTCGACCAGTCGAGTAGCAAACTGTCCATTCCGTTGGACCTCCCTTCAGGCACGGGGATCTAAGGTTAAATAGTTAAAATTACTTTGGGCGCAATACCTATAGAGAGTTGCGACCGGTGGGGGCAGGCACCAGGCGTAATTTTCCCGAAAATGCCGGAGCGACATTTATTTTTTGTTTTACTAGCATCCTTGGGGTGTTTCTTACCCAAATAAGTCAAAAAATTGCATCTGGAGAAACCACTTATGATCGATATTTTCCCTTCCTTTTGCCAATGGTTATAAAAAAAGAAAAGATTTGCCGATGGGAATAAAAAATGCCGAAAATGCCACGATTTTTTCATTTTCTTTCCTTTTGAATATGTTTTTGCTGGACATACTCAGCTAACCGGTGAAATACTCATTTGCCATTGGCCATAAAACCGAACATGCCGTGATTTTTTCCTTTCTTTTCTTACTTTGAAAAGGAAACTCCAGTGTTTTTTGATGCCTTTTGGTACCTCGGAGTTGAAATTTTTCACAGTCATTCTTAGCATGGTTGATAAGCGCACCAGTAAAATGCCTGTAAATTTTTCGCCTTCTACGTTCAACCGGAAACGGTTCTTAGCATGGTTGATAAGCGGAGTTATTATTTATAATTTTGTCTAGAAGCTTTTAATTCAAATTATCTACTTGTTTTTGCGTTTTTTAAATCTAACTGCTTTTTTTACAGGTAGAACGACGCCAAGCAAGATGCCATTCGAAATGAGAAAGCTGACGTCATTCTCGATGGAGAAGCGATGCTATGACCTAAAACTGAAGTTGTTTGAGCAAATGGGGCCGAATGATGCGATTGAATTGGTCAAGGTGAATGCAGGATTTAGATCGATCCTGCTACGGACACCCTCGATAGTTTTTGAGCATCACGTGCACGAGGTCTGTATTGATAGACGGATTCGAGTCGAGAAGTTCCAGCTTGATGCCGATCTCCACCTTTCATTGATCCAACGAATCCACGCGGATATGCGCATAATGCGCTATTCTCTGCAGATGAATGCCCGAATGGTCGATTTTCTATCGCAATCCCCTGGAGTGAAGCGATTCGACGGAGAAAATAATCAAGAGGTCATCAAAATGGTCATCAAAAAGAACGTACTACCCAAAATGGCGAGTATCCACAAATATAACAATTGATCGCAATGCTGGTGCTTTTGTAAAGCTTTCCTTCGAAATATTTCACGAAAATCGAAGGTGCGCGGGGGCATGTAACAGCGTGCTTCTAAAAACCTAGGTTTCAGAGCTCGTGTTTCCATTGACCAGAACACAAAATTAAAAAACAGTTCCGGACTAACTTTTTGGGTAGAATTCGGAAATTTGTTTTATGAGCCTAGTTTATGAGCTAGATTTTCGTGAAAAAATTTATTTTGACTTTCCGGCGCAGAATATTAAAAAATCTCATGGGAAAATGGAATTCCGCAAAAACTCAATCCAAATGTGTTCTGAAAGAGCGTGGTAAGAGCTATCAAATGACCCATAACTCTTTATGGTTCGATTCTACTGTGTGGAATGTACTTGTTCGGGATACCGAGTAGGGCAGTAGATATCAGTTTTTTTATAAATATTAACAAATTTCAGCCTGCAACCTTACGCTTGCGAATTAAAGCAAAATGTGCGACACGTTAACTTCATTTTGTTTAGCATCAAGCAGTTTCATTGAAGAGATCTGACATCCCGGGAACATCATCTAATGTGGCCGAGTGGCAACACAATTGTAGCATCATGTGATAAAGATGTGAAAAAGATGATCAGCAATGAATGATCTTGATGCTTTTTATTTATGCTTTTTTTCCAGAGATGGTGCTGCTGACACCACCGATTCGAGTACAATGTGCGTTCAGCCACGAGACGCCGGCCAATCCCACTATCCCCCACCACTCCTCGCGATATCAGCCGAATCGCAGAAGTTTGTGAGTTTCTTTTTTGACAAATATTAGCAAATTTCATAGTGCAACCTTTGAATCAAACCAAACTGCGTCAGGTATTTCATTCATGCATCAGGCAGCTCCATTATTTAATCATTTCAGACCTATCATCATTACCGACGGATTCGTTTCTTCATGGCACAGCCACACTTGTCTACACGAGCTCCTCGTTGTTGCTTATGATGTAGACTTGAGAAGCCTGTAATCTCAAGTAAGATGTAACTAAATCAAATTTCACTTTTTAACTTTAGATCCACGTGGCTGAGATGAGGTCCAATGGAATGGACAACTTGACGCTCAACAAGTACATTCCACACAGTAATTTTTTTATCGTGTTTTTTCTACAAAAATGCACCATTTGGCTGGGATGCAGATGAATATCGAAGGGCAGTTAAAGTCTTTGGCTCTTCTACGCCTACTATTCCATTTAGTACACTACGAGGCGATCTTCCGATCCGTTGAACCCGTTCAATATGGAGGAGGATTTTTACCGCGATGTTGGAATGCTGCTTTTCCCATCTACGATTTCTAATTTGTTTAATGTCTCGTTCCGTTTTCTCCACATTTTCGCATTGCCAAAACTCTTAACTTGATACCGTTTCTTTAGATATTTCGAGTTATTGCGAATTATTTTTGCGTTATTCAAACTCGTCCGCTTATCGCTTCTCTTTGTTACTTGTACGACTTCTTCTTTTCCTTTTATTTTCCAGGTGATTGACAATGCCAACATTGAATGAGAAAAGAAATGAAGAAAAAAGAATGATTTGAGATGAAAAATGGCGACGAGAGAAAGGTGGTTCAGGTTGTGAGATCTCATGGCTTCGACCATTCATTTATGAAGCTGCAAAGGTGGGTCTTATTGCACTTTTAAACCTCTCAATCTACATCTTTAATTCTTTTCTTTAGAAAAGAAATGATACGCTCGACGAGTTGCTGTGGAAAGTGCGCGTGGAACGGATCAAAATCGAGCCACGAATCGGTTGCGATGATGGGGAGAACGTGAGCGAATCGACATCCCTGATCGAGGATGTTGATGTGATGGTGGGTCTTTTAACGGTTTTCAGCAAAATTCCACTCGTTAGTGCTTCTAGCTACGTTTGCTAAACGAATAATGGTTAAGAATTTGAATTCTAACAAACATTACCTCATTTTTACCTTATCATTATCATTAGCTATTCGTTTATCAAGCTTTAGCCTTGAGCTTACCGTTTTTTCAGTAGCGTAAAAAATTGATCCTTCGTTGCCAACTTTTACTGTCATTCTAGTCAATCCGAAGTTTGCATTGAACAGTGCCAACAAGAAAGTTTTATCTGTGGTTGTATCGGCTGCTTTCCGTAAAACGTCATTTAAAATATAAAAGACTTTTCCACTCCAAGGGTTAATGAAGAATTGCAGAAATTGTAGAGTTTCAGATACGAGAAGGCCTGTTGAAACACGCGTACAAAAGCAAAAGCGAGAAACCGAAAGAAGGAAGATTTGTATGAACTTATTGCTAGGTTGTTACCTGTTCCGTTTTTTCTTGGGCATTAATGTGATTACGAGTGTTTTACGGTATTTGGTTACGTTTTTAATGTTTACTGGTTAATTTTCTAATAATAAAGTTACTACTTAAGGTGTTTTCGAGCAGTGATTTGGTTCAAGGACCATATTATTTTTGATTTATGACCGATTTTGTGGAATTTTAAGCTTTGTTTTGGAAATTTTGCTTGAACAGGTTATGAAAAGCCAAATTTGACGTTTGACCCCGAGAACATTCGAAAACCATTTTGTCACCAAAAATTGAGTCCTTTTTGTGTTTTCGGTTTCATTTTCCGACAAGAACGAATTGTTTTCTTTTACAGGTGCAAGAATGTCGCTCGAGATGCCGTTTGAAATGAGAAATCTGACGGCGTTTCCGATCGAGGAGCTCTGTTACGATCTGAAGTTGGAAGTGCTGGAGGGAATGGACGCGAAAGCTACGATTGAGTTGGTCAAAGTGAATACGGGATTTCAATGGATGCTTTCACGCAATCCGTCGCTCGTTTTCAATGACCACGTGGACGAGATTCAAATGAATGAATGGCTGGACGGGAAGATTCGAATCCAGAAGTTCAGCGTATCCGACTATATTCATGCGAGTCACCTTCCGTTAAGCAAACGCATCCATTCGTGTGACAGATTGGAGATACGCTTTGGAACAAGGGGGTACCACAGACAACTCAACAACGAACACGCGACGATTCTGAATCAATTGAACTCTGTAAAAAATTTGACGCTCATATTGCGCAGAAAGGAGTGCTTGCTGAAATTTTTTAACAATTTCCGCTCGATGATTGAAGAATTCGCGTCGATTGACCTGGACATTGATTTGTTGAAAGAAAATCGAGTGATCAGCGAGCTTTTTGAGAATTTCATTTCAAATCAGCTGAATGACTGCGAAGAGGTCGAATGGTGGTATTATTGTCGTTTTGCCGCTGCGTTTCACTTCTACTACGATGCTTTTGCCAAGACTTCGATCAAAATCTTGAGAATCTCAACCAGAGTGGATAACTTTGAAGAGATCGTCCGATCAATCATTCAGAAGGGAATCCCAAGCAAGAATTCGAAGGCAGCTTTTTATGTGTTTAGGCGGGATCCTGTGGGAACCGATGTTTCTCAGGCGATGGAGGCCCGAATCGTCCACTTTCTTTCGCAATTCGGTGGAATGAAGCGATTCGACCCAGAAAATCAGCAAGAAGTCACCAAAATGGCGACCGAATTCGTGAACAAGTATTTCGTCGGATCCCGCTGGTTGTTGGACGGTCAATTTTTTCGACGAAACATTGACTCGAGCAGAGATTGTGTCTACATGCTTCCTTGCCACTGCAAATTCGATCGATTTTTCGCTTTCTACATTGAACCACAATAGGAAATGATCGTTTTTTGAGGGTTTTTATCCAGTCTTTTACAGCTTTAGTGCTTTAATTGTGTAATTTTGTCGATTTTCAGTTCTCTAAGAAATAAAGTAGCACAATTTCTCTTTTTGAACGATGATTTGTTGTGTTAAAACACATGGCGATATCTTTCTTGATTTTTTTATTGTGGAAACTTTAATGTTTCCGCTACACGAATCGAATCCGTCAGGGATTTAATCTACAGAATATCCGATTCAGGTTACTTGGATGCTATCTACATCTCGCACGAATGAAATAATCACTCATTGCTGATTCTCGTTGTCATATTTTTCTCATTTCCTATCGTTTTTATTGACTTGAATTTGTGAAACTTTTGCGGAATAGTTCTTTTAAATGCTTCTTTTATGGTTCTTACTGCCCCAGCGACAGCATCGCCGAAGGATCCAAAACTTCAATGAGAACTTTTTATGTGTTTGAGAATTCTTTGATGATTTGTTGTGGAAGCCGATCTTCTGTGCCCTGTACCTCAGTGTATTATGTGTGTTTGTGTAGCTTGTATCGAGTCAAAACCTGTAACGGCGAAAGCGGTTTTTCTTGTTCCATTGTCGGGTTCCACGTCGAGGTTCACAGGATGCCGAGTGAATGGCCGGCACTCATTCCCAATATAACCGTTTGATCAGCTAAGCTTTAACTAAAATAACTTGAACTTTTTTAACTTTAGATTCCCGTGCCTGAAGGGAGGTATAATGGGATGGGCAGCCTCGACCGGTCGACACTGACTCCTTTGTTTGCCCGAACATGCACCCTTTGGTCGAGATGAAGGCAAGGGTTAATGTTTTTGGCCTTTATACCCCTGTTATTCCATTTAGGATTATTTTATCATTCGTTACGTTAATTTGTTGCTAATGAATGTTGAATACTTTGTTACGTTTTGTTACATTTACTTCTTGTTGCTACAAATAAATCTTTAAAATTTTGGAATGACTTCGGCCTGCATCCGTAAAAAATTGAACGGATATGTATACTTTTAATTTCTCTTTCACTTTTAATTTTTCAATGCATTATTTTTGTTTATTTGGACCGATCGAGAACGGAGCTCTGCCGTTTCCTATGAAGAATTTGACGACATTTCCGATGGAGAGTTGCCATGACTTAAAGTTAGAAGTCTTGGGGCAAATGGACGCAAAAGATGTTGTTGAACTGACCAAGGTGAATGAAGGATTTCAAGAGATGCTTGTCAGGAATGCGGCACTTGTTTTTAGACGGAACGTTCACGCGATGAATCGAGATTTTTTCAATTTTCATTGAGATCCACCGCTGGAATTCAAATCAAGAAATTCCCATCTCTCATCTTTCATCCCAAACCCGAAGGATTCTCTCTGGATGTTAACCGTTTTAGCCATCTAGAATCGATCAAACGCATTCGTTCGTCCGAGCAATTAGAGTTACGAGCTAATGAAATACAAGGTGTCTCAAAAGAAGCCTCTTTTCGAACAGAATTTTAGAAAAACGTTAAGTGGCTAGGATGGCTAGGATGGCTATGATGGCTATGATGGCTATGATGGCTATGATGGCACTCCTGGTGCCAAAACTGTTTTTTCTTTATGGCAATTTTTTCACTCTTTAGAATCTTTTGTTTTCTTGACCACTATACGTGAAAGTCTTTCCTCATCACCATGAGATTTTTGCCATAACATTAAGACTTTCTACTGTCATATTGGAGTTAATATATAAACTAAGATTTTTAGCCAAGAACTTTATTCATCTACATTATATGAGAATCTCTCGTACATAAGAGATTCTCAACTGGCCGTTTTTTAAAGAAGACTGCCGTTTTTCCAAAGTAACGCTGATCAATAAAGTGCATGGTTTAAATTTGTAGTTATCCTAATAGTGTTTATTAAATAAATCTGAATGCGTCAGCTTTTTGTTATCTCAATGACTTTTAAACTATTCTGTGACGTGTTTAATCATTATGTTTTCAAAGTACTTTAAGGATAATGATGTTGTCAATTAGTTCAGCTAAACTTGGTCCTTCTCATTGCATTCCAGATAATCCTTTGCGATTCTATTAACATTAAAGTGCCCGTTATTGTTGTTACACACGTAGATTTGATAGTTTTTTTGCTACTTTGAACTTTAACTGTTTCCTTGGTGATTCTTGCATTTTATTACAAATAAAGTTTGGAATTTTATTGAGAAAGATGAAAGTTTTGCTGTGAATTCGCGGGAATTCAATACTTTGAGCTTTGATCTTTGAACTTACTTTGAGCCCTATGGAAATTTCTTCAATTTCTCGGTCACTCTTTTGCGGTTTCGATTGTTTCGTTTCATTTTTAAATAGACTTTTATCTTTTTAACATCTCTGGTATGTAACTAGAACAGATTCTTTAAAAAAAGCACTGAAATGCGGGCAGAAATAAAGAAAACTTTCAAAAAAGGTGCAATTTCTTTGATTTTGACACAATTTTGAGCTTCATTTGCGAATTTTTAAGGTTTTAAGCCGTTAAAAATTAGAGTTGAACACACTTTTTAAAGAAATTACATCAATTTTAAAGAAAAGGCCATGAAAATCACAGTGAGAGGTACCGTTGGAGAACAAGGAAAAATTAATTGGGATGTAAGGGAATTTTTAGAGGTAAAGTTATTGAAGCTTTTAAAATCTAGAAAAACGAGATTTATTGAGGAATAGAAATGAAAATTTACTCCTCGAGAAAAATAAAGTCCGTTTTTCCAAGTTGAGCAATTTTTTTGAGTGGTTTACCGGAAATTTCAAAGATTTTGAATGAAGCTAATGAAATGAAATTTAAATTAAAAAAAGAAAACGAGTTTCTGTGGAGAAAAGGATTTTTTTTATAGACTTCATGATATTCAGGCGAGTTTCAAAGGAAAATTTGTCATGGTTAAAGTAGAAAAATCAATTCATCCCATCCTCTTCCGCGCAAACGGGACAATCCTTTGAGGGAATCGTGCCCAAATGGGAATCCCGACGGGTTTTCTGAAAGAAATATTGTGATCGGTGCGCCAGACTGTGTGTGTTTAGAGCACAAAGTGGAATGCTACCTAGTGGCTAGGTAGAATTCTAGCCTAGTGGCTTGCTAGCGTTCTAGAAACACTACATTGAAGGTGCCGAAATTGAAGCTAAGGCTCATTTCTTTGCCTGAATCGACTCACCTCTTCAAAACGCCGTGAATGCACGGCGTGTCCCGAATAGCTGCAACTCTTCCCTCTGAGTGGTTGAGAAGTCGACGGTCAATATGTGGATTTTCCCTGACAGCACGCCAGATTGTCGTCTTGGAAGCATCGATTTGCTGCTGTGTCTTGACGTCGTTGATCGATAAACCGTGAATGCGGTTCACAATTTGACGTTTGGCACGAGGCGTGAGCTTTGGCTTTGGTCCAGTCTTCTTTTTGGCGATGGCGGAGGTTTTGTTCTTCAAATATAGACGAATTGTGTTGTCAGAGCGGCCCAAATCTTTCGCAATTTTCCTTATTGAATTGTCCGCTCCTCCTAGACGGTGACGGGCATCAATTCGTCCTTTTTCGTAATCCGATAGATGTTTGTAAGAAGCCATCTCGAAAAATAAACAAAATATTGAAAAGAATTTGAAAAGTACAGTAATCCCTGAGTAAAAGATTCAATCCCTGACCGATTCGATTCGTGTAGCGGAAACATGAAAGTTTCCACAACAAAATAATCAAAAAAGATATCGCGATTTGTCTCTAACACAACAAATCATTGTTCAAAAAAAGAAATTGTACAACTTTATTTCTTAGAGAACTAAAAAACGGCAAAATTATACAATAAAAGCACCAAAACTGTAAAAGACTCGACAAAAACCTTCAAAACACGATCATTTCCTATCGTGATTCAATGTAGCAGGCGAGAAATTGATTGTATTCGCCGCGCCAGGGCAGCATGTAGACACAATCTCTGCTCCAGTCAATGTTTCGTCGAAAAAATAGACCGTCCACCACAGGACACCAGCGAAATCCGCCGCTATACTTGTTCACGAGTTTGTCCGCCATTTTGATGACTTCTTCGTGATTTTCTTGCTCGAATCGCTTCATTCCAAGGAATTGCGAAAGAAAATCGACGATTCGGGCCTTCATCTCCTGAGAAGCATCGGTTCCCACATAATCGCTGGTATACACATCAAAAGCCGCCTTCGAATTCTTGCTTGGGATCCCCTTTTCAACGATTGATTGCACGATCTCTTCAAGGTGATCCACTTTGGTTGACATTCTTAGGATTTTGGTCGAAGTCTTGGCAAAAGCATCGTAGTAGAAGTGAAACGCAGCGGCAGAACGACAATAATACCACCAGACGACTTCTTCGCAGTCATTCAGCTGATTTGAAATGAAATTCTCAACAAGCTCGCTGATCACTTGGTTTTCTTTCAACCAATCAATGTCTAGGTGAATCCACGCGGATTTTTCAATCATCGAGCGGAAATTGTCAAAAAATTTCAGCACACACTCCTTTCTGTGCAATACGAGCACCAAACTTCTCAATGAGTTCAATTGATTCAGAATCGTCGCGTGTTCGTTGTTGAGTTGTCCGCCGTACTCACTTGTTCCAAAAAAGCGTATCTCCAATCTGCCACACGAATGGATTCGTTTGCTTAGCGGAAGATGCCTCGCATAAATTTGGTCAAAGACGGAGAACTTCCGGATTCGAATCTTCCCGTCCGGCCATTCATTCATTTGAATCTGGTTCACGTGGTGATTGAAAACGAGAGACGGATTGCGTGAAAGCATCCATTGAAATCCCGCATTCACTTTGACCAACTCAATCGTATCTTTCGCATCCATTGCCTCGAGCACTTCCAACTTCAGATCGTAACAGAGCTTCTCCATCGGAAACGCCGTAAGATTCCTCATTTCAAATGGCATCTTGAGCGTCATTCTTTCACCTGTAAAAGAAAACAATTGGTTCTTGTCGGAAAATGAAAGAGAAAACACAAAAAGCACTCAATTTTTGGTGACAAAAAGGTTTTCTAATGTTCTTGGCGTCAAACGTCAAATTTGGCTTTTCATAACCTTTTCAAGCCAACAACTTTCCTAATTTCATAAATATCAAAGCAATTAGCAATTTGCCTAGGGAGAAGGGGAACCATAAGCAAAATTTCCGAAACCAAGCTTAAAATTCCACAAAATGGGTCATAAATTAAAAATAATATGGTCCTTGAACCAAATCACTGCTCGAAAACACCTTAAGTAGTAACTTTATTAGAAAATTCACAAGCAAACATTAAAAACGTAAATAAATACCGTCAAACACTCGTAATCCCATTAACACCCAAGAAAAAACAGAGCAGGTAACAACCTAGCAATAAGTTCATACAAATCTTCATTCTTTCGGTTTATCGCTTTCGCTTTTGTACGTGCTTTTCAACAGGCATTCTCGTATCTGAAACTTTACAATTTCTGCAATTCTTCATTAACCATTGGAGTGGAAAAGTCTTTTCTATTTTAAATAACGTTTTACGGAAAGCAGCCGACTACAACCACAGATAAAACTTTCTTGTGGGCATCTGTTCAATGCTTAAACTTCGGATTGGACTAGAATTACAGTAAAAGTTGGCAACAAAGGAGTATCAATTTTTCACGCTACTGAAAAAGCGGTAAGCCCAATGCTAACGCTTGATAAACGAATAGCTAATGATAATGATAAGGTAAAAATGAGGTAATGTTTGTTAGAATTCAAATTCTTAACCATTATTCGTTTAGCAAACGTAGCTAGAAGCACTAACGAGTGGAATTTTGCTGAAAACCGTTAAAAGCCCCACCATCACATCAACATCCTCGATCAGTGAGGTCGATTCGCTCACGTTCTCCCCATCATCGCACCCGGTTTACGACTCGATTTTGATCCGTTCGAGGCACACTTTCCACAGCAACTCGTCGAGCATATCATTTCTTTTCTAAAGAAAAGAATTAAAGATGTAGATTGAAAAGTTCAAAAGTGCGATAAGACCTTTGCAGCTTGACAAATGGATGGTCGAAGCAGTGAGATCTCACAACTTGAATCACCTTTCTCTCGTCGCCACTTTTCATCTCAAACCATTCTTGTTTCTTCATTTCTTTTCTCATTTCAATTTTCGCATTGTCAATCACCTGGAAAATAAAAGGAAAAGAAGTCGTACAAGTAACAAAGAAAAGCGATAAGCCGACGCGTTTGAATAACACAAAAATAATTCGCAATAATTCGAAATATCTAAAGAAAAGGTATCAAGTTAAGAGTTTTGGCAATGCGAAAATGTGGAGAAAACGGAATGAGACATTAAACAAATTAGAAATCGTAGATGGGAAAGGCCGCATTCCAACATCACGGTACAATTCCTCCTGCATATTGAACAGGTTGAACGGATCGGAAGATCGCCTTGTAGTGTACTAAATAGAATAGTAGGCGTAGAAGAGCCAAAGACTTTAACTCCTACTTTAACCCCTACCTACCCTACCTCGGCCAAAAGGGTGCATCTTCGGGCAAACAATTGTAAAAAAAACACGAATTGTAGAGCGATAAGTTTTCCATTCCATCGGACTTCACTTCAGCCACCTGAATCTAAAGTTCAAAAGTGAAATTTAATGTAGTTACATCTGACTTGAGATTACAGACTTCTCAAGTTCTACATCATAAACAACAAAGATGAGCTTGTGTAGACAAGTGTGTCTGTGCCATGAAGAAACAAATCCGTCGGTAGTGATGATAGGTCTGAAATGCTTAAATAATGAAACTGCCTGACGCTGATGAATGAATGAAATGCCTGATGCAGTTTGTTTCGATTCAAAGGTTGCACTATGAAATTTGCTAATATTTGTCAAAAAACAAACTCACAAACTTTTGCGATTCGTCTGATATTGCGAGGAGTGGTGGGCGATAGTGGGATAGATTAACCGGCGTCTCGTGGCTGAACGCACATTGTACTCAAATCGGGGGTGTCAGCAGCACCATCTCTGGAAAAAGGCATAAGCAAAAAGCATAATGATCACGCATTGCTGATCATCTTTTTCACATCTTTATCACATGATGCTACAATTGTGTTGCCACACGGCCACATTAGATGATGTTCGCGGGATATCAGATCTCTTCAATAATGAAACTGCTTGATGCTAAACAAAATGAAGTTAACGTGTCGCAGATTTTTTTTTAATTCGCAAGCGTAAGGTTGTAGGCTGGAATTTGTTAGTCTTTATAAAAAAAATTGATGTCTACTGCCTTAATCGGTACTCCGAACAAGTACATTCTACATCGATTACACTCTAATGTTTATTTTTTCCTTTAAATCAAAAATTCGAACACTCCAGCCAAGCCACTTCAGGCAGGGGGATCTAAAGTTAAAAAGTTCAATTTATTTTAGTTAAAGCTTACCTGATCAAACGATTATCTTGGGAATGAGTGCTCGGCATTCACTCGGCATCCTGTGAACCTCGTCGTGGAACCCGAAGAAGGAACAAGCTTTCGCCGTTACAGGTTTTGCTTCGATACAATCTACACAAACACACATAATACACGGAGGCACACGGCACAGAAGATCCGCTTCCACAACAAGTCATCAAAGAATTCTCAAACACATAAAAAGTTCTCATTGAATTTTTGGATCCTTCGGGGATGCTGTCGCTGGGGTAGTAAGAACAGTAAACGAAGCCAAAAGGAACTTAAAACAAGAAGAGTTCAAAGAACTATTTCTCAAAAGTTTAACCAATTCAAGTCTCTTGCCTATAACAACGATAGAACATGATAAAGATATGACGACGAGAATCAGCAATGAGTGATTATTTCATTCGTGTGTGATGTAGATAGCACCAAAGTAATAGGAATTGGCCATTATGTAGATTAAAACCCTGACCGATTCGATTCGTGCAGCGAAAACACTAAAGTTTCCACAATAAAATAATCAAAAAAGATATCGCCATGTGTCTTCAACACAACAAATCATCGTTCAAAAACAGAAATTGTACAGCTTTATTTCTTAGAGAACTCAAAATAGGCAAAATTACACAATAAAAGCACTAAACCTGTAAAAGACTCGATAAAAAGCCTCAAAACACGATCATTTCCTATTGTGGTTCAGTGTAGAAGGCAAAAAATTTACTTGATTCGTGGCGCCAGCGAAGCACGTAGACACAATCTCTGCTCGAGTCAATGTTTCGTCGAAAAAATGGACTCTCCAACAACGAGCCGGATCTGCCGCTAAACTTGTTCACGAGTTCGGTCCCCATTTTGATGACCTCTTGATTATTTTCTCCGTCGAATCGCCTCATTCCACGGAATTGCGAAAGAAAATCGAGGATTCGGCTCTCCATCTCCTCAAAAAAAACATAATCCCGGTGATACACATAAAAAGCTGCCTTCGAATTCTTGCTTGGGATCCCCTTTTCAACGATTGATTGCACGATCTCTTCGAAGTTACGCGCTTTGGTTCTAATTGTCAAGATTTCGATCGAAGTCTTGGCAAAAGCATCGTAGTAGAAGTGAAACGCCGCGGCAGAACGATCATAATCCCACCAGACGACTTGTTCGCAGTCATTCAGCTGATTTAAAATGAAATTCCTAAAAAGCTCGCTGATCACTTGATTCTCTTTCAACCAATCAATGTCCAGCTGAATGCACGAGGATTTTTCAATCATCGAGCGGAAACTGTCAAAAAATTTCAGCAAACACTCCTGTCTGAGCCATATGAGTGTCAAGCTTCTCACAGAGTTCAACTGATTCAGAATCGTCGCGTCTTCGTTGTTGAGTTGTCCGCCGTACTCACTTGCTCCAAAGCTTATCTCCAATCTGTCACACGAATGGATTCGTTTGCTTAGTGGAAGATGATTCGCATCAATTTTCAAGGAAACGAAGAATTTCTGGATTTGAATCCTCCCGCACTGCCTTTTTTGTCTTCGATTCATTACAATCTGGTTCACGTGGTGATTGAAAACGAGAGACGGATTGCGTGAAAGCATCGATTGAAATCCCGCATTCACTTTGACCAACTCAATCGTATCTTTCGCGTCCATTCCCTCCAGCACTTCCAACTTCAGTTCGTAACAGAGCTTCTCCATCGGAAACGAAGTCAGATTCCCCATTTCAAATGGCATCTTGAGAGTCATTCTTTCACCTGTAAAAGAAAACAATTCGTCCTTGTCGGAAAATGAAAGAGAAAACACAAAATGGGTTTCCAATGTTCTTGGGGTCGAAGGTCAAATATGGCTTTTCATAACCTTTCTAAGCCAACAACTTTCCTAATTTCATAAAAATCTGAGCAATTAGCCTAGGGAGAAGGGGAACCATAAGCTAAACTTCCGAAACAAAGCTTAAAATTCCACAAAATGGGTCATAAATTAAAAATAATATGGTCCTTGAACCAAATCACTGCTCGAAAACACCTTAAGTAGTAACTTTATTATTAGAAAATTAACCAGCAAACATTAAAAAAGTTACCAAATACCGTAAAACACTCGTAATCACATTGACACCCAAGTAAAAACGGAACAGGTAACAACCTAGCAATAAGTTCATACAAATCTTCCTTCTTTCGGTTTCTCGCTTTTGTACGCGTGTTTCAACAGGCATTCTCGTATCTGAAAATTTACAATTTCTGCAATTCTTCATTAACCATGGGAGTGGAAAAGTCTTTTCTCTTTTCAATGACGTTTTACGAAAAGCAGCCGACTACAACCACAGATAAAACTTTCTTGTCGGCATCTGTTCCATGCCTAAACTTGGGATTGGACTCTTTAGAATGACAGTAAAAGTTGGCAAAGAACGAGCATCAATTTTTTACGCTACTGAACAAACGGTAAGATTATTGCTAACGCTTGATAAACGATTAGCTAGTGATAATGATAAGGTAAAAACCAGGTAAATGTTCGTTAGAATTCAAATTCCTAACCATTATTCGTTTAGCAAACGTAGCTAGAAACACTAGCTAGTGGAATTTAGCTGAAAACCGTTAGAAGCCCCACCATCACATCAACATCCTCGATCAGTGACGTCGATTCGCTCACGTCCTCCCCATCGTCGCAACCGATTCGTGGCTCGATTTTGATCCGTTCGACGCACACTTTCCACAGCAACTTTATCGAGCATATCATTTCCTTTCTAAAGAAAAGAATTAAAGATTTAGATTCAAAAGTTTAAAAGTGCGATAAGACCCACCTTTGCAGCTTGACAAATGTATGGTCGAAGCAATGAGGTCCTCACAGCCTGAACCATCTTTCTGTCGTCGCCATTTTTCATCTCAAATCATTCTTTATTCTTCATTTCTTTTCTCATTTCAATGTTGGCCTTGTCAATCACCGGGAAAATAAAAGGAAAAGAAGAAGAAAAAAGAATTAATTTCTACTGCCCTAATTGATATTCCGAACAAGTAGATTCCACATCAATTACACTCTAATGTAAATTTTTTTCTTTAAATCAAAAATTCGTACACTACAAATTTTAAGTTGGGCCCAAAAATGAACGGAAAGAATAAGATCATCCAAAAACTATCATCCAAAATTTCAGAATTAAAGGCAGCGACGCTGATGCTATTGAAATTTCATATTTCATCGAACCATAAAGTGTTATATGTCATTCGATAGCTCTTACCACGCTCTTTCAGAATACTGAATTGAGTTTTTGTGGAATTCTATTTTCCCATGAGATTTCTTTAATATTCTGGGCCGGAAAGTCAAAATAATTTTTTTCACGAAAATCTGCTAAAAGCTCATAAAATAAATTTCTGAATTCTACCCAAAAATTAATCGGGAACTGTTTTTTAATTTTGTGTTTTGGTCATTGGAAACGCGAGCTCTGAAACCTAAGTTTCTTAGAAGCGCGCCGTTACATGGCCCGCGCGCACCTTTGATGTTCGTAAAATTTTTCGGAGGAAAACTGCAAAAGCTTTACAAAAGCACCAGCATTGAGATCAAAACTCGGAAACAAACTCACAAACTTCTGCGATTCGGCTGATATAGGCGAGAAGTGGTAGGCCATAATGGAGTGAAGTGGAGTGGCTGGTGTGTCGTGGCTGGGCTCGCATTGCACCTAATCGCGGATTTCGATAGCAACATCTCTGAAAAAAAAACCATGTATGCAGACTAATAAGTGGTTTTCGTTTTAAATAGCAAAGAGAGGAAAAAGTTCAAATAAAATAAAATAGGCACCTACTAGGGAAGGGCTTGTAAAATGAATGACTGTAAAAAATTTCGTGAGTTTTTCTTTGAATCCAAAATGCTTAGCTAAATATCCTTTTTTGCCGAATATTTGCCAATGGTTATAAAAAGAATGAAAAGTTTTGCCAATGGGTATCAACGCCAAACATGCAGCGACTTTTGCATTTCCTTTTCCTACTTTCAAGAGAAAACTCCAATGTTTTTTTCACGCATTTTGAGGGTTTTTATCGAGTCTTTTACAGTTTTAGTGCTTTTATTGTGTAATTTTGCCGATTTTTAGGTCCCTAAGAAATGAAGTTGTACAATTTCTCTTTTTGAACGATGATTTGTTTTGTTAAAGCCACATGGTGATATTTTTTTGATTATTTTGTTGTGGAAACTTTCGTTTTTCCGCTACACGAATCGAATCGTTCAGGGTTTTAATCTATATAATATCCGATTCATGTTACTTGGGTGCTATCTACATCTCGCACGAATGAAATAAGCACTCATTGCTGATTCTCCTTGTCATATCTTTCTCATGTTCTGTGGTTGTTATTGAGACTTGAATTTGTTAAACATTTTTGAGAAATAGTTCTTTTAACTCTTCTTCTTTTAAGTTGCTTCGTTTACTGTTCTTACTACCGCAAAGGAGCATCGCCGAAGGATCCAAAACTTCAATGAGAACTTTTTATGTGTTTGAGAATTCTTTGATTTGAATTCATTTGAATTGTTTCAGCGTGAAGAACATCACAGCCGTATTCATTGGATTATACGATTACGTACTCCAGTACCAACCAAAGATGATCCACACGAAAAGGAATACTACGCAGATGTTGAATTTGGTTCAGGTTTTTTACGGGATAACGTCGGCAAGGAGACCGAGAAAAGACCACCAGAAGGATCGTTGGCAAAACGTTACGTAAGATTTAATCTTATTGTAGAAATATAAATTTGTTTTTTAGATAGAACACGACTTGCAAAATGAACTTTTTAAAAGAGACGCTGTCATGGAGTTCTCTCGTTTTACATTTAAAGGAAGCGGACCATCAACCGCATTAAACACCAACAGTCTTTTTCTCAACCTATTACGACAACACGAAAATGGCTAGAATCAAATCACGTAAATAGCTAATCGAATTATAAAACATATTGTTTATATGCATATCTAAACAGTGTTGCATATCTGAAAACATTTGCTCGAAGAGAATACGACTTGCATGACTTGAGACACTGAAGACTTCAAGAGCATATATTTGGTTAAAGAGGAAATGTATTCAGAAATGCACATTCAATGTTTAGATATTCATCTAAATAAAGCGTTTTTACAGGAGATCCAAGTAAACACACCATAGCCACGTAGAAAGACCCTCGTTTCCAAGGATCGTCAAGAAGGATTTTGAACGTTTCTGAACAAATGTTAATTGTTGGCCCCCTCTTGGGGAACCAACCCCAATACTTTTTTTGGAAACCTATCCACCCCCTGTTCAGGCCACGAGTTTCTAGAGTCTAGACACTTCAATATGGTTTGTGAACAGATGATCTATGATTCTTCGATGATCTTCAAAACCAAGCGATTTTGATGAACAACTCATACACTTAGTGAGTTTTGTGAACAATTGTGGACAACATCTATGATCTATGAATCTATGAAAAATCTATGATTCTTTTAGTGTGTTCATTTTCGAAACGCAGTAGACTTTTCGGGGTTCGATGATGAACCCGATTATGCATGGTCCGTTACAGTATGTGGTCTAGTAGTCTGTCAAAATCCATTTCAATTTTTTAGAATTGGAGATTCGAAATGCTTTATGAAATCCTAGCGTTTCGGACAAATTAAATATCCATGGCAGACAGGAAACATTGGCTCCTTATCTAGAAAAGGCACATTTCGTCTTGGAATTAATACGAAATGATGCTTGTTGTTCTTATAAAGGCAAATTATAAAGGGGTTTTAACCGATTCAAACGTGGCGAAGGACACTCTTCGTCTGCAGATCGGCTGAAAGATCACTTTTTTTTCTTTTCTTCTTTTTGAAATACGTTTTTTATGTTTCAGGTATGGATTCTGATCAAGAGTAAGCTATTTTCAACAAACCTTCATTTGGTATCGTCTAATTGTCCCAATTGTCCCAATTGTCGAATTTTACTTAAGCATTGTCATATTTGTGGAAACTCTCCAGATGGACGTATCTAGTACAAATATCCAGTGGTCAGACCCGGGACTCTGGTCTGACTCTCTCATTTCACAGCCTAGACTAGATTCAATGTCTTACATAATTTAAGAATTCTATTGAAAATCTCGTACGTCTAATAAAACCAAGTAAACTTCCAGTCCGTTTTCCTTTCCAAGAAGACCCAAGGTGACAAGGAGTGAAAAAAACGCGGCAAACAATCCGATCTCCAATCGATGTGGATTCCATTCCCTAACTTATTTTGGCTAATTATTTTTATTTCACATTTTATTGGCTACTTATAAAGCCTTATCTTTTGGCTGAAATAAATGATGATTGAAATTATTTTTGTTGCACAAAAAAGAAGAACAATTGAAAATGTAAATAAATTGTAAACGATCGATTGATTTTTGCTAACTTCTGCCCCGGCTCCACGAGGGATATCGAATATCGATGGATTGGATGAAATAGATGAGAATGAAACAATGACACAATAATAGCACTAAAACCGTGTAAAGTCCAATAAAAACCTTCAAAACTCCATCATTTCCGTTTGCGGTTGAACGTAGAAGGCGAAAAATTTGTAGGCATTTTCCTTGTGCAGTGCAAGCATGTAGACACACTCCCTGCTCGAGTCAATGTTTCGCCGAAAAAACAGAACATCCTTGAAACCAAGCCGGTCTCTCACAAGCTTTTTCAAGAGTACGTTCGCCATTTTGATGACCTCTTGATTATTTTCTCCGTCGAATCGCTTCATTCCAGGGGATTGCGATAGAAAATCGACGATTCGGGCATACATCTCCTGAGAATAGCGCATTGTGCGCGTCTCCGCATAAAAGACAAGAAAACTCGACCTTTTCGCAGTCCTTCGCCTGATTTGCAATGAAATCCTTGAGAAGCTGCTTTGATTGACCAATTGATTTTCTGTGGACAAATCAATGTTCACATCAAAGTACGCGGATTCTTCAATCAGCCAGCGGAAATTCCCACAAAATTTCAGCAAATCCTCGCTAACACTCAACACATTGATTCAGAACCGTTGCCTGTTCGTAGTTGAATTGTTCGTGGACCAAGACTATAAGCAATCCGTCACACGAGTGGATTCGTTGGATTAATGGAAGGTGGAGATCGGCATCAAGTTAGACGAAGGATGAGCCCGGGAATTTCTTGACTAGATTCCTTCCACCAATAGAGATCTCGTGCACGTGATGCCCAAAAACTATCCAAGGCCTCCGCTGCAGGATCGATCTAGATCCTGCATTCACCTTGACTAATTCAATCGCATGATTCGGCCCCATTTACTCAAACAACTTCAGTTTTAGGTCATAGCATAGATTCTCCATTGGGAATGACGTCAGCTTTCGCATTTCAAACATTTCAAAGTCAGAAAAGAAAATGAAAAAAATCATGGCATGTTCGCGTTTATGGCCATTGGTAAATGAGTATTTCGCCGGTTAGCTGAGTATCTCCAGCAAAAACATATCCAAAAGGAAAGAAAATGAAAAACTCGTGGCATGTTTGGCTTGTTTTATTCCCATCGGCAACTCTTTTCTTTTTTTTATGCCCATTGGCAAACCTCCGCAAAAAGGAAGGGAAAATATCGATCATAAGTGGTTTCTCCGGATGGAATTTTTTGGACTTATTTGGCTAGGAAACACCCCAACGATGCTAGTAAAACAAAAAATAAATGTCACTCAGGCATTTTCGGGAAAGTTTCGAACAATGTTAAGTGAACCTTATTTATCATTTGGCCCAGTTTTTGCCTTTAACTTCTTGCCATTTATTTCAGTTGTCATTTTTATTTGTCTTGTTTGCAAGAAGATTGTTTCTGGCCTTTGAACCGTCTGCACCTGCCTATAGATATCGGGTTTTTTGGTTTGTTTCCTTTCGCCTTTCGCCTTTCGAGCTTCGCGCCTGCTTGCAGCACACGTGCCTGGCCGCACCGGTCGCAACTGTATATAGGTATTGCGCCCAAACTAATTTTAACTATTTAACTTTAGATCCCCGTGCCTGAAGGGAGGTCCAATGGAATGGACAGCTTGACACTCGACCGGTCGACACTGACGCCTTTGTTTGCCTTTCGGCCGAGATGAAAATAAATATTCAAGGTAAGGGTTAATGTTTTTGGCTCTTATACCCCTGTTGTTCCATTTAGTACACTTCGAGGCGATCTTCCGGTCCCGTTCACTCGCCCCGTTCAATATGCAAAAGGATTTGTATGGTGATGTTGGAATGTTGGTGTTCAGTTTTCTCGACATTTCCCCAGATTCAAGTTGTCAGGACCTCATTGCTTCGACCATCCATTTGTCAAGCTGCAAAGGTGGGTCTTATCGCACTTTTAAACTTTTGAATCTACATCTTTAATTCTTTTCTTTAGAAAAAAATGATATGCTCGACGAGTTGCTGTGGAAAGTGTGCGTCGAACGGATCACAATCGAGTCGTAAACCGGGTGAGTAACAGGTACGTGAGCGATTCGCTCACGTCCTCCCCATCGTCGCAACCGATTCGTGGCTCGATTTTGATCCGTTCGACGCACACTTTCCACAGCAACTCGTCGAGCATATCATTCTTTTCTAAAGAAAGGAATTAAAGATGTAGATTGAAAAATTTAAAAGTGCGATAAGACCCACCTTTGCAGCTTGACAAATGGATGGTCGAAGCAATGAGGTCCTGACAACTTGAATCTGGGGAAATGTCGAGAAAACTGAACACCAACATTCCAACATCACCATACAAATCCTTTTGCACATTGAACGGGGCGAGTGAACAGGATCGGAAAATCGCCTTGTAGTGTAGTAAATGGAATAACAGGGATACAGGAGCCAAAAACATCCCTTTAATAAGAATAACCCTTACCTTTAATATTTATTTTCATCTCGGCCAAAAGGGTGTATCTTCCGTCAAACAAACGTCAAACGTCAAACGGCGCCAGTGTCGACCGGTCGAGGCTGTCCATTCCATTGGACCTCCCTTCGGGGATCGAAAGTTAAATAGTTAAAATTAGTTTGGGCGCAATACCTATAGGCAGTTGCGACCAGTGTGGGCAGCCACGTGTGCTGCAAGCGAGCACGAAGCGCGAAGGGCGAAGCGCGAAAGGAATCAAACCAAAAAGCCTGATACCTATAGGCAGGTGTAGACGGTTCAAAGGCCACAAACAATCTTCATGCGAGCAAAAGAAATAATAAATGACAACTGAAATAAATGACAAGAAGTTAAAGGCAAAAACTGGGCCAAATGATAAATAAGGTTCACTTGACATTGTCGAAAGTTTCCCGAAAATGCTTGAGCGACATTTATTCTTTGTTTTACTAGCATCCATGGGTTGTTCCTTAGCCAAATAAGTCAAAAAAATTCCATCCGGAGAAACCACTTATGATCGATATTTTCTCTTCCTTTTTGCGGAGGTTTGCCAATGGGCATAAAAAAAAGAAAAGTGTTGCCGATGGGAATAAAACATGCCGAACATGCCACGAGTTTTTCATTTTCTTTCCTTTTGGGTATGTTTTTGCTGGAGATACTCAGCTTACCGGCGAAATACCCATTTGCCAATGGCCATAAAGGCGAACATGCCGACAGAGACCCGCTTGTTTTCACGGATGTTCTGTTTTTTCGACGCAACATTGACTCGAGCAGGGAGTGTGTCTACATGCTTGCATTGCACAGGGAAAATGCCTACAAACTTTTCGCCTTCTAGGTTCAACCGCAAACGGAAATGATGGACTTTTGAAGGTTTTTATTGGACTTTATACGGTTTTAGTGCTATTATTGTGTCATTGTTTCATTCTCATCTATTTCATCCAATCCATCGATATTCGATATCCCTCGTGGAGCCGGGGCAGAAGTTAACAAAAATCAATCGATCGTTTAAAATTTATTTACATTTTCAATTGTTCTTCTTTTTTGTGCAACAAAAATAATTTCAATCATCATTTATTTCAGCCAAAAAATGAAGCTTTATCAATGGCGAATAAAATGTGAAATAAAAATAATTAGCCAAAATAAGTTAGGGAATGGGATCCACATCGATTGGAGATCGGATTGTTTGCCGCGTTTTTTTCACTCCTTGTCACCTTGGGTCTTCTTGGAAAGGAAAACGGACTGGAAGTTTACTTGGTTTTATTAGACGTACGAGATTTTCAATAGAATTCTTAAATTATGTAAGGCATTGAATCGGATCTAGGCTCTCAAATGAGAGGGTCAGATCAGAGCCCCGGGTCTGACCCCTGGATATTTATACTAGATCTGGATATTCGTACTAGAATCTCCAGAAGGCTCGGCTGTGAATGTGGTTCCATTATCACTTCTTTCTCTGCAATTTCCCTCTTGATTTCATTGTTGAGAAGGGTCATTTTGCTAAGCGCGATCATATTTCGTAAGCTATCTTCTTCACTATCAAAGACATATCGAGACAAATTTTCGGCCTTTGTTTCTGGCTAAATCAAAGAGTTGGGATATGATTTTAACATTCTTTCATAAACCATATTGACGTGCCTAGACTCTAGAGTTGAATAGATTTCTCGACAATGAATTGGAGTTGATTTTCCAAGTGAAGGGCCAAGCATTAACATTTGTTCAGAATCGATTTCAAAATCCTTCAAAATCCTTCTTGACGATTCTTGGAAACGAGGGTCTTTCTACGTGGCTATGGTGTGTTTACTTGAATCTCCTGTGAAAGCGCTTTGTTTAGATGCATATCTAAAAATTGAAAGTGCATTTCTGAATACATTTCCTCTTTAACCAAATATATGCTCTTGAAGTCTTCAGTGTCTCAAGTCATGCAAGTCGTATTCTCTTCGAGCAAATGTTTTCAGATATGCAACACTGTTTAGATATGCATATAAACAATATGTTTTATAAGTAGATTAGCTATTTACCTGATTTGATCCTAGCCATTTTCGTGTTGTCGTAATAGGTTGAGTAAAAACTGTTGGTGTTTAATGGAGTTGATGGTACGCTTCCCATAAATGTAAAACGAGAGAACTCGATGACAGCGTCTCTTTTAAAAGTTCATTTTGCAAGTCGTATTCCATCCAAAAAACAAATTTATATTTCTACAATAAGATTAAATCTTACGTAACCTTTTGTCAACGATCCTTCTGGCGGTCTTTTCTCGGTCTCCTTGTCGAGGTCATCTCGTAAAAAACCTGAACCAAATCCAACGTCTGCGTATTATTCCTTTTGGTGTAGATCTTTGGTTGGTACTGGAGTACGTAATCCCAATAGTACGTACAATCCAATGAATACAGCTGAGATGTTCTTCATGCTGAAACAATTCAAATGATCTACTTTAAAGATAAAAAGTACTAATTTTCAAAATTCAAAGTTAAAGTTGCATTTTTTTGCATTAACATTTTCGACTTTGCCCCAATTTACCCCCTTCATCGTTTATTCTATTTGAAAAGAGCTTTTCCAAATTTCAAGTTGGAACGCATTGTTGCCAAAAATCAATTTTTCACCGTTTCTCTTTTCAGAGAAGTCCTTCACACGGCACTCTATCACGATTTGAAGCTTTTCCGGCGGCTAATCTCGAAATGGAGTCCCGATTTGTATCGAGTCGGTGAGTGAAAGGGATACCGGGTTTGTTCTTGTAGAAGCAAATTCAACTTTACTTTACGGTCTGATCGAGAAACCACAAAAACCCTGAATTTTTGCGTTTTCCCCCATGCCAGAATGTACAGAAAACAGAAGTTTTAGTGATCTAAAAATGAAAATTTAACTATGAACTCAGCAAATAATAAAAATGAACGAAAATAACGGAAAAGCCATAACTTAAGCATTAGCATTATCAAAGCAATCATTATCCGTCTCGATTTCTTCAGGGAAAAGTTCCGGCGGCACCTTTGATCTTTCTGTGGGAAAACTATGGACGTTTTACCGGAAAAGATCAAAGACGCTGCCGGAACTTTTCCCAGAGCGTAGCATGCGGGCCCGGTTTACGGTCTGCTCGAGATTTCCAACTTCTGCATTCTGCAGCGCACACGACTTCTTCGTTTTCCCCTTCTTCTGGATCAATTTGCACCACCATCGGCTTGTAAAGGGACGCTTCAATTTTGAAAAACTCGAAAGATCGATCCCTGCCTCAATTCGTTGAGCCACACATTCGGGTTGACTTTAACGTTGACGTTGAAGTCAACGTTAAAGTTAAAGCGTCTGCTTTAACGAGATCGGCCACGCGCATTCCTAAAGAATAAACATTAGTAAATGAAAATGAAATGAAAGTAAATGGAAAGAAAATGAAAGTAAATGAAAAGAAAATGAAAAGAAAATGAAAAGATAATTAAATACAAATTGTGTTTCAAATGCTACTTTTGCCTCTAGACCGTAAAGTGCACTTATTTTGGGTTCACTTTACGGTCTGACAGTTTTTCTTTCTATTTTTCTTTCTCTAAAAAAGTTTCCCCCTCATTTTGTCATCGGGGGAAAACGTAAAAGCCAGGTTTCGTGGGAAATCTCGAGCAGACCATAAAGTTGAATTTTCTCAATTCTAAATTTTTCATTCATTTGATCGCCGCTTACCTATTTTTTTCGGCGACCGATTTTGGAAAATTGAGAAACAGAAACACATGTGCTTCTATTGATAAATGAGTCATGAATAAATAAAGTATTTGATCTTTAAACGTTAGATGATATATTTAGGTGCCCTCACCGCGCTGACGATGCAACGGATACACGAGGGCACGAAAAGCGACGCCGAGGTTTGAATCAATGAGAAGCAATGGGTTTTCCATTTTCACAATACAATGTATCAAAAATAGTCAACGGTCGCGCAAAACGACGATTCAATTCCCCCCTCAAAAACATTTTTCTATGTAAAGCTTTAATTGAAAAGTTAACAATTGAATTCAAAAGTTTAAATTGAGAAAAAAGTTAACCATTGAAGTGAAAAGTTAACAAAACGGAACAACAGAGATTTCAACAATTGTCAGATGACACATAGAAAGCGAAAAAGTGGATATACGGCGAGTTCGACGGGCAAATGTACACGCAATCCCTAGCCGATTCGATATCCCGTCGGAAAGAGGAACTTTCCGCATCAATTGGCGACTATCCATAGCTTAAACGATCGCTTCCGAGGCGCATGAGTTTTTCCAGCATTTCCCCATCAATTCTTCGCATTCCCGGGTATTTCGTGAGAAAATCGACAACTTGGGCATTCCTTGCTGGTCCTAGACCTCCGTCAACACGAAAAGACGCCTCGAGATTTTGACTTGCGATCCCATGTTTGACAATCGATGAAACGAAAAGACATTCGCCGCCGTCGACATCTAAAGAAAAACGTCTTTGATATAAAATTAGAATATTCAAGACTTTCCCAAAAAAGGGCTTAGGAAAACTGGTAAAATCCAGACTCTTGAAAGAGGTTCTTGAAAGCGAAAATTTCTTTAAATTTGTCTAATACACTTAATATTGCCAATCTCCTTAACCCAATCCGTTTAAAATCTATAACAAAATGCCTCAAAAATGCCTCTGGCAAGTGCCCTTTCTAGGATTTTCAGCCACACTGAATCGATTGGTGATATTTATAGAACGTGTTTGTGTCTTATTTCTAGATCAGCAGATCTAGCTTATGTCCGGTAACAGGCAGCCAGTCTGAGCTGAGGCAGCCAGTCTGAGCTGAGGCAGCCAGTCTGAGCTGAGGCAGCCAGTCTGAGCTGAGGCAGCCAGTCTGAGCTGAGGCAGCCAGTCTGAGCTGAGGCAGCCAGTCTGAGCTGAGGCAGCCAGTCTGAGCTGAGGCAGCCAGTCTGAGGCAGCCAGTCTTAACCTATGCCTGGCCAATACTCGAACGTGGTTAGGCATACTAGCCCGTGCTCGGTCAGTACGCTATATGAGCTTGAGCCTAGATAAATAACACGCAAACAACGCGGGAGCAAAGAGAGAGGTTATGCCTGTCATGTCTAGACCTTTAACAACACTCGAGGCAGCACCAAGCCTTTATTTAGCCAGCCATAGCCTAGTAAAAGCTTAGTGTAGGAAGACCCAATCCGTTTAAAAGCTCGGAAAAGATTACCAATCGATTTCGCGTGGCCGAAAACCCTAGAAAAAGTGTTTTTGGCACTTGTCAGAGGGACTTTTCTGAAATCAACATTTCTGAAATTTAGTAGAGCCGACTATTTCCAGAAATCAATTCAACCCGACGAGGAGAAAGATCTCTACCACGCGCTGGCCAATTTGTATATTGCTGATCGAAAATACGAACTTGCGCTGAAGATCTACTTCTCGTCGAAAGAGAAATACATCTGTGTCGTAAATTTGTCGCTTTCTAAAAGACGTCTATTTTCGAAAACTACTGTAATCCACGAGCAGCCAATTTTCATTCAATTAGTCTTTTTTTTGTATTTTATCATATTTCCTTAATTTTAGCGAGTCTTCCTCTTGGTGAAAAGCGGAAATCGACGAGAGGCACTGAACGTGATGGTGCAACAGCAGAATCGTTTGGATAAAGCAATCGACCTCTGTCGGGGTAAAAACCCAAGCAAACTAGACGTCAAAGTCACTTCAAAATCTGCTAATTCTCCGATCTGGAACGCAGCTCAGAGATCTAACCGGTTTCCAGAGCTAAAAAGTACAATCTAGCATTTGGACCTGAAAGCGTTTCAGTCTTGGAGTACTTTACTACAAAAATACTCAAATGTCAGTCCTGAAATCTTGAAAATTCTCTGATCTGGAACGCAGCTCAGAGACAGAGATCAGAGATCAGAGATCAGATCTAATTCGTTTCCAGAGCATGAGGATGACGAATTGTGGTCACTGTTGGTGAATGAAGTGGTTTCAAGTAGATCTCCAGCCAATATCTCTCAACTTTTGACCACTGCTGGTACTTCAATCGACCCATTGGGCATCATTGAAAAGGTGGGAATAATAGAAATAATGAAGTTTCGATTTGAACACCTTAAAGCTTTCAATTTTTCAGATCCCAGAAGACCTGGAAATTTCCGGTTTGCGGGATCTTCTCGTGAAGATTTTAAGAGACTACGAGACTCAGGTAGATCGTTTTTGGGAAATTTGTGATAACAAGAGTTTTCAGGTGATGCTACAATGGTGTTGCCACTCGGCCACATTGGATGATGTTCGCGGGATGTCAGACCTCTTCTACAAGTGAGTTGTAGCTGACTGCTAGAATAGACTGGCTAGTCTGCTAGACTTTTCTCGAGTCATATTCAAATTCAAATTACAGACCAGCCAATCGTGCCACCCATTCTGGACAAAGGAGCGTTTGCGCGATTTGTCGGTAAAGGAATTCGTAGGAAAAATTGTAGAATTGCAAATTTACCTTCAAAAACCTTGACCAAAGAGGTTGAACTCGAAATTTCAGAAGCAAACTGTTTCTGGAAGAGAAGAGGGAACAGTTGCAGCTCTTCGGGTGTGGACACGCCGTGCATTCACGGTGTTTTGAAGAGGTGAATCAATTCAGGCAAAGAAATGAGCTTTAGCTTCAATTTCGGCACCTTCAATGTAGTGTTTCTAGAGTGCTACCAAGCTACTAGGCTAGAAGGCTATCAATCCACTAGGCTAGAATGCTGCCTAGTTACTGGCCTAGAACGCTACCTAGCAACTAGGCTAGAATGCTACCAAGCCAGCATTCTACTTTGTGCTCTAAACACACCCAGTCTGGCTGATCACAATATTTCTTTCAGAAAACCCGTCGGGACTCCCATTTGGGCACGATTCCCTCAAAGGATTGTCCCGTTTGCGCGGAAGAGGATGGGATGAATTGAGATTCTTTACTTTAACCATGACAAATTTTCCTTTGAAACTCGCCTGAATATCATTGTTTATAAAGAATCCTTTTCTCCACAAAAACTCGTTTCCTTTTTCTCATTTAAATTTCATTTCATTAGCTTCATTCAAAATCTTTGAAACTTCCGGTAAACCACTCAAAAAAAAATTGCTCAACTTGGAAAAATTGACTTTATTTTTCTTGAGGAGTAAATTTTTTCCAAATAAATTTGTCATTTTTATAGATTTAAAAAGCTTCAATAACTTTCCCTTTAAAAATTTCCTACTCCCAATTTGTTTTTCCTTGTTCTCCAACGGCTGGTACCTCTCACTGTGATTTTCATGGCCTTTTCTTTCAAATTGGTGTAATTTCTTTAAAAAGTGGGTTCAACTCTAATTTTTAACAGCTTAAAACCTTTAAAATTTCACAAATGAAGCTCAAAATTGTGTCAAAATCAAAGAAATTGCACCTTTTTTGAAAGTTTTCTTTACTTCTCCCCTCATTGCAGTACTTTTTTTCTGTTATATTTCTGTTGAATTTGTTCTAGTTACATGCCATAGATGTTAAAAAGATAAAAGTCTATTCAAAAATGAAACGAAACAATCGAAACCGCAAAAAAGAGTGACCGAGAAAGCGTAGAAATTTCTGCAGGCTCAAAGTAAGCTCAAAGTGCAAAGCTCTAAGTCTTGAATTCCCGCAGTTGGCAACGAAGGAGTATCAATTTTTTACGCTACTGAAAAAAACGGTAAGATTATTCCTAACGCTTGATCAACGAATGGCTAGTGATAATGATAAGGTAAAAGTTCGTTAGAATTCAAATTCCTAACCATTACTCGTTTAGCAACCGTAGCTAGAAGCACTAACTAGTGGAATTTTGCTGAAAACCGTTAAAAGCCCCACCATCACATCAACATCCTCGATCAGGGACGTCGATTCGCTCACGTTCTCCCCATCATCGCAACCGATTCGTGGCTCGATTTTGATCCGTTCGACGCACACTTTACACAGCAACTCGTCGAGAATATAATTTTTTTCTAAAGAAAAGAATTAAAGATGTAGATTGAAAAGCTTAAAAGTGCGATTAAAAGACCCACCTTTGCAGCTTGATAAATGGGTGGTGGAAGAATAGAGATTCTCACCACTAGAATCACCGTGACAACCGACTTTGGCAATGCAAACCATTCGATACGTGTAGTGGTAACATTAAAGTTTCCATAATAAAATTTAAAAAAGATATCGCCATGTGTCTTTAACACAACAAATCATTGTTCAAAAAAAGAGAAATTGTACAACTTTATTTCTTAGAGAACTAAAAATCGGCAAAACTACACAATCAAAGCACTAAAACGGTAAAAGACTCGATAAAAACCCTCAAAACACGATCATTTCCTATTGTGGTTCAATGTAGAAGGCGAAAAATCGATTGAATTGATTGCGCCGGGGAAGCATGTAGATACAATCTCTGCTCGAGTCAATGTTTCGTCGAAAAAATAGACCGTCCACCACAGGAAACCAGCGGAATCCAGCGTCCAGCGGAACCAGCGGAACCAGCGTCCGCCATTTTGATGACCTTCTCGTGATTTTCTGGGTCGAATCGCTTCATTCCACGGAATTGGGAAAGAAAATCGACGATTCGGACCTTCCTCTCCTGAGAAACAACGGTTTCCACATAACGGCTGTAATACACATCAAAAGCTGCCTTCGAATTCTTGCTTGGGATCCCCTTTTCAACGATCGATTGCACGATCTCTTCAAGGTGATCCACGTTGATTGCCATTCTCAAGATTTTGGTTGAAGTCCTGGCAAAAGCATCGTAGTAGAAGTGAAACGCAGCGGCAGAACGACAATAATGCAAACAGACGTCTTCGCAGTCATTCAGCTGATTTGAAATGAAATTCTCAAAAAGCTCGAGGATCACTTCATTTTCTTTCAACAAATCAATGTACAGGTAAATCCGCGCGAATTCTTCAATCCTCGAGCGGAAATTGTCAAAAAATTTCAGCACACACTCCGTTCTGTGCAATACGAGCGTCAGATTTCTCACAGAATTCAATTGATTCAGAATCGTCGCGTGTTCGTTGTTGAGTTGTCTGTGGTACCCACTTGTTCCAAAGCGTATACCCCATCTGTCCGTATCATCACTTATTCCCAGGCGTATCCACAATTTGTCACACGAATGGATTCGTTTGCTTAGCGGAAGATGCCTCGCATAAATTTGGTCAAAGACAAAGTTCTCCAACTTCCGGATGCGTATCTTCCCGTCCTGCCATTCATTCATTTGAATCTCCTTCACGTGGTGGTTGAAAACGAGCGACGGATTGCGTGAAAGCATCCATTGAAATCCCGCATTCACTTTGACCAACTCAATCGTATCTCTCGCCTCGATTCGCTGCAGCAGTTCCAACTTCAGATCGTAACAGAGCTTCTCCATCGGAAAAGACGTCAGATTCCTCATTTCAAATGGCATCTTGAGCGACATTCCTTCACCTGTAAAAGAAAACAATTGGTTCTTGTCGGAAAATGAAAGTGAAAACACAAAAAGCAATCAATTTTTGGTGACAAAATGACAATTTCTAATGTCCTTGGGGTCAAACGTTAAATTTGGCTTTTCATAACCTTTTCAAGCCAACAACTTTCTTAATTTCATATAATTCAGAGTAATTAGTGAGAAGGGGAACCATAAGCAAAACTTCCGAAACCCCGAAACGAATCCATTCGTGTGACAGATTGGGGATGCGCTCCGGCGCACAACTCAACAACGAACACGCGACGATTCTGAATCAATTGAACTCATTGAGAAGTTTGGTGCTCGTATTGCACAGAAAGGAGTGTGTGCTGAAATTTTTTGACAATTTCCGCTCGAGGATTGAAGAATTCGCGCGGATTTACCTGTACATTGATTTGTTGAAAGAAAATGAAGTGATCCTCGAGCTTTTTGAGAATTTCATTTCAAATCAGCTGAATGACTGCGAAGACGTCTGTTTGCATTATTGTCGTTCTGCCGCTGCGTTTCACTTCTACTACGATGCTTTTGCCAGGACTTCAACCAAAATCTTGAGAATGGCAATCAACGTGGATCACCTTGAAGAGATCGTGCAATCGATCGTTGAAAAGGGGATCCCAAGCAAGAATTCGAAGGCAGCTTTTTATGTGTATGACAGCGATTATCTGAGAACCGATGCTTCTCAGGAGATTAAGGCCCGAATCGTCGATTTTCTTTCGCAATCCCCTGGAATGGAGCGATGCGACGGAGAAAATAATCAAGAGGTCATCAAAATGGGGACCGAACTCGTGGACAAGTATTTCGTCGGATCCGGCTGGTTGTTGGACGGTCCATTTTTTCGACGAAACATTGACTCGAGCAGAGATTGTGTCTACATGCTTCCCTTACGCGGCGATTCCTGTAAACTTTTCGCCTTCTACATTGAACCACAATAGAAAATGATCGTGTTTTGAGGGATTTTATCGAGTCTTTTACAGTTTTAGTGCTTTTATTGTGTAATTTTGCCGTTTTTTAGTTCTCTAAGAAATAAAGTTGTACAATTTCTTTTTTTGAACAATGATTTGTTGTGTTAAAGACACATGGCGATATCTTTTTTGATTATTTTATTGTGGAAATTTTAATGTTTCCACTACAGGAATCGAGTCGATTGCATTGACATCGGTTGTGATGGTGATTCGAGTGGTGAGAATCTCTATGCTTCCATCACTCATGGGTCAAGCTGCAAAGCTGGGTCTTATTGCATTTTTAAACTTTTCAATCTACATCTTTAATTTTTTTCTTTAGGAAAGAAATGATATGCTCGACGAGTTGCTGTGGAAAGTGCGCGTCTAACGGATTAAAATCGAGCCACGAATCGGTTGCGATGATGGGGAGAACGTGAGCGAATCGACGTCCCTGATCGAGGAGGTTGATGTGATGGTGGGGTTTTTGTGCCTCGGTGTATTATGTGTGTTTGTGTAGCTTGTATGGAATCAAAACCTGTAACGGCGAAAGCGGTTTTTCTTGTTCCTTTGTCGGGTTCCACGTCGAGGTTCACAGGATGCCGAGTGAATAAAATAACTTGAACTTTTTAAATTTAGATTCCCGTGCCTGAAGGGAGGTCCAATGGAATGGACGGTCTCGACCGGTCGACACTGACGTCTTTGTTTGCCCGAACATGCACCCTTTGGTCGAGATGAAGGCAAGGGTTAATGTTTTTGGCTCTCATACTCCTGTTATTCCATTTAGGATTATTTTATCATTCGTTACGTTAATTTGTGGCTAATGAATGTTGATTACTTTGTTACGTTGCCATGACTTAAAGTTAGAAGTCCTGGAGCAAATGGACGCGAAAGATGTTGTTGAACTGACCAAGGTGAATGAAGGATTCCAAGAGATGCTTGTGAGGAATGCGGCACTTGTTTTTGGACAGAACGTTCACGCGATGAAGCATTTTCATCGAGATCCACTGCTGGAATTCAAGAAAGCTGGAATTCAAATCAAGAAATTCCCATCTTTCATGTTCATCCCAAACCCGAAGGATTCTCTCTGGATGTTAACCGTTTTAACCATCATTAACTAAATCTGAATGCGTCAGCTTTTTTACCTGTCTTAATGAAGTGATCACTTTTAGGCTATTCTGTGACGTGTTTAATCATTATGTTGTCAAGGTACTCTACGGATAATGATGTTGTCAATTAGTTCAGCTAAACTTGGTCATTCTCATTGCATTCCAGATAATCCTTTGCGATTCTATTAACATTAAAGTGCCCGTTATTGTTGTTACACACGTAGATTTGATAGTTTTTTTGCTACTTTGAACTTTAACTGTTTCCTTGGTGATTCTTGCATTTTATTACAAATAAAGTCTGGAATTTTATTGAGAAAGATGAAGGTTTGCTGTGAATTCGCGGGAATTCAATACTTTGAGCTTTGATCTTTGAACTTACTTTGAGCCTATGGAAATTTCTTCAATTTCTCGGTCACTCTTTTGCGGTTTCGATTGTTTCGTTTCATTTTTAAATAGATTTTTATCTTTTTAACATCTATGGTATTTAACCAACACAGATTCTTTAAAAAAGTACAGAAATGAGGGGAGAAATAAAGAAAAATTTCAAAAAAGGTGCAATTTCTTTGATTTTGACACAATTTTGAGCTTCATTTGTGAAATTTTGTTAAGAGCTGTTAAAAATTAGGGTTGAACACACTTTTTAAAGAAATTACATCAATTCTAAAGAAAAGGCCAGGAAAATCACAGTGAGAGGTACCAGCCGTTGGAGAACAAGGAAAAAACAAATTGGGACGAGTAGGAACTTTTAAAATCTATGAAAATGACAAATCTATTGAGGAAAAATTTCCTCCTGGAGAAAAATAAAGTCAATTTTTCCGAGTTGAGCAATTTTTTTGAGTAGTTTACCGGAAAGTTCAAGGATTTTGAATGAAGCTAATGAAATGAAGTTTAAATGAAACAAAGGAAACGAGTTTATGTGGAGAAAAGGATTCTTTTATAAATTTAAGGATATTCAGGCGAGCTTCAAAGGAAAATTTGTCATGGTTAAAGTAAAAAAATCAATTCATCCCATCCTCTTCCGCGCAAACGGGACAATCCTTTGAGGGAGTCGTGCCCAAATGGGAATCCCGACGGGTTTTCTGAAAGAAATATTGTGATCAGTGCGCCAGACTGGGTGTGTTTAGAGCACAAAGTGGAATGCTACCTAGTGGTTAGGTAGCGTTCTAGAAACACTACATTGAAGGTGCCGAAATTGAAGCTAAAGCTCATTTCTTTGCCTGAATTGATTCACCTCTTCAAAACACCGTGAATGCACGGCGTGTCCACACCCGAATAGCTGCAACTCTTCCCTCTTCTCTTCCAGAAATAGTTTGCTTCTGAAATTTCGAGTTCAACCTCTTTGCTCAACGTTTTTAAAGGTAAATTTGCAATTCTACAATTTTTCCTACGAATTCCTTTACCGACAAATCGCGCACACGCTCCTTTGTCCGTAATGGGTGGCACGGTTGGCTTGTCTGTAATTTGAGTTTGAATATGACTTGAGAAAAGTCTAGCAATCAACTACAACTCACTTGTAGAAGAGATCTGACATCCCGCGAACATCATCCAATGTGGCCGAGTGGCAACACCATTGTAACATCACCTGAGAACTCTTGTTATCACACATTTCCCAAAAACGATCTCACCTGAGTCTCGTAGTCTCTTAAAATCTTCACGAGAAGATCCCGCAAACCGGGGATTTCCAGGTCTTCTGGGATCTGAAAAATTGAAAGCTTTAAGGTGTTCAAATCGAAACTTCATTCTTTCTATTATTCCCACCTTTTCAATTATGCCCAATGGGTCGATTGAAGTACCAGCAGTGGCCAAAAGTTGAGAGATATTGGCTGGAGATCGACTTGAAACCACCTCGTTCACCAACAGTGACCACAATTCATCATCCTCATGCTCTGGAAATAAATTAGATCTCTGAGCTGCGTTCCAGACCAGAGCATTTTCAAGTTTTCAGGGCTGATATTAGAGTATTTTTGTTGTATAGTACTCCAAGACCGAAACGCTTTCAGGTCCAAATGCTAGATTGTACTCTTTAGCTCTGGAAACCGGTTAGATCTTTGATCTGCGTTCCAGATCGGAGAATTAGCAGATTTTGAAGTGACTTTGACGTCTAGTTTGCTTGGGTTTTTACCCCGACAGAGGTCGATTGCTTTATCCAAACGATTCTGCTGTTGCACCATCACGTTCAGCGCCTCTCGTCGATTTCCGCTTTTCACCAAGAGGAAGACTCGCTAAAATTAAGAAAATACGGTAAGACACAAAAAATTCGACGAATTGAATGAAAACTCTGGCTGCTAATGGATTACAGTAATTTTCGAAAATAGCCGCCGTTTAGAAAGCGACAAATTTCTGACACAAAAACGTATTTTGTTTTGAGCCATGGAAATGATGTCAAAAGTTGTTGTGTGTTCCAGATAGGAGATTTCTAAATTTTCCTTTCAATTGGTTCACCTCATCGTCATATTTCCGGTGGCTACAGATCTCGAGCGCTCGATTCGTGTGATAGTGCTTAGATTTGCGTAAAAAAGGCAACAATTGAGGGCTGGAAAGGGATGGGATTGTGGTTTCTTGGAAAATTTCCATTTACCGATCATATTCAGCGAGTAACGAAACCATTTGATCGGCGTACTCATCACCTTCATTCCGTTCGAATAGCTTCTTCAGGTAGGCGAGCTGAAAAGAGACGTGAGCTGCGTGAGCTTAAAGGATGAGCTTAAAGTGTGACCCGACTACCGTAATCCGCAGCCGTCCGGCGCACGGCGTACGGTGTAGACGTACGGTACTTGGTACACATAATAATCTACAGTAAACGCGTACTCACCTGTAACCTTGGCTCCCTCGCAATCTTCGTCATCACATCCGCCGGATTCACCACCATTTCGTTGTTCAACAGCAATGAAAGCGCTTGATCTTTGTCGATTGTCATCAATTCGGTCAATTGGTCTTTCACCTGCAATTATTTGATTTCTCTCTTCTCTGACAGGCTCACTGTAATCATTCCGGATCCCGGATTCGACTGAAAACCCACCAAATCAAACAATCGATACTTCCTGACCACATTGAAGATGTATTTCTCTTTCGACGAGAAGTAGATCTTCAGCGCAAGGTCGTATTTTCGATCAGCAATATACAAATTGGCCAGCGCGTGGTAGAGATCTTTCTCCTCATCGGGTTGAATTGACTTCTGGAAATTGAATTGAATTGATAATTGGCTCTGCTAAACTTCAGAAATGTTCATTTCAGAAAAGTGCCTCTGACAAGTGCCAAAAACACTTTTTCTAGGGTTTTCGGCCACGCGAAATCGTTTGGTAATATTTTCAGAGCTGGTTCTTGCTACACTAAGCTTTTACTAGGCTACGGCTGGCTAAACAAAGGCTTGGTGCTGGCTCGAGTGTTGTTAAAGGTCTAGACATGTTACGTACCACGCTCTTTGCTCCCGCGGTGTTTGCGTGTTATTTATCTAGGCTAAGGCTCATATAGCGTACTGACCGAGCACAGGCTAGAATGCTTAACCACGTTCGAGTATTGGCCAGGCATAGGTTAAGACTGGCTGCCTCAGACTGGCTACCTCAGCTTCGACTGGTTGCCTGTTAACGGACATAAGCTAGATCCTAGATCTGCTTATCAGAAATAAGACACAAACATGTTCTATAAATTACCAATCGATTCAGCGTGGCTGAAAACCCTAAAAAGGGCACTTGCCAGAGGCATTTTTGAGGGCCACTGGCGCCTCGTCAACCCGTAAACCCCCCGAAACTGGCCCCCTGAAATGAAAACTTCTGAAATTTAGTAGAACCAAAGATTCGGCTTTAAAGAAAGGCTACTTTTCCATTCAAAACACTAAAATTGCCTTTAACGTTAAGTAAAACACTCAAAACGCACTCAAAATTGCCTTCAGTTAAAGATATTCAGCTAAAGGAAAGAATTGGCAAAATTTTTCAAATTTTTCATTCTTCTCTACTCCCTAAAAATGGCGTCAGCGTTTTGATTTTTGTCTTTTTTGTAGTTTTAACTTTTTTCTAAAGCATTCTATTGACAATTCGGTGAACTAGCACTATTTAAACGTTTCGCTGTAGATTTCAATCGCTAAAACCCCCATTTTTGATCTAGATTTGGTATGTTGCACGTTTTTATGTGATTCGTTTGTGGAAAAATTCTGTTTTTAGAGAATTTGTATGAATTGTGCTTAGTGCTAGGTTGTTAACTGCTAGTCTTTGATTTATGACAGGTTTCGTGGATGTTTAAGCTTTGTTGAGAAAGTTTTGCGTATTATTGACCTTTCCTTTTCCCTTTTCCTTTTCCCGCTAATTGCTCTGATTTTTATGAAATTAAACAAGTTCTTGGCTTGAGATGGCTATTAAGAACCAAGTTTGACCCCAAGAACATTAGAAAACCATTTTGTGACCCAAAATTGATTGCTTTTTGTGTTTTCTCTTTCATTTTCTGACAAGAACCAATTGTTTTCTTTTACAGGTGCAAGAATGTCGCTCGAGATGCCGTTTGAAATGAGGAATCTGACGTCGTTTCCGATGGAGAAGCTCTGTTACGATCTGAAGTTGGAAGTGCTGGAGGGAATGGACGCGAAAGATACGATTGAGTTGGTCAAAGTGAATGCGGGATTTCAAGGGATGCTTTCACGCAATCCGTCGCTCGTTTTCAACCACCACGTGGACGGGATTGTAATGAATCTATGGCTGGACAGGAAGTTTCAAATCCAGAAGTTCTCCGTCTCCGGCTATATTGATGGGTCTCACCTTCCACTGGGCAAACGAATTCATTCGTGTGACAGATTGGAGATATGCTTTGGAACAAGTGAGTACGGCGGACAACTCAACAACGAACACGCGGCGATTCTGAATCAATTGAACTCTGTGAGAAGTTTGGGGCTCGTATTGGACACAAAGGAGTGTTTACTTAAATTTTTTGACAATTTCCGCTCGATGATTGAAAAATACGCGTGGCTTCAGCTGGACATTGATTTGTTGGAAGAAAGTCAAGTGATCAGCGAGCTTTTTGGGAATTTCATTTCAAATCAGCTGAATGACTGCGAAGAGGTCTGGTTGTATTATTGTCGTTCCTCCGCTGCGTTTCAATTCTACTACGATGCTTTTGCCAAGACTTCGATCGAAATCTTGACAATTCGAACCAAAGTGGATAACTTTGAAGAGATCGTGCAATCAATCGTTGAAAAGGGGATCCCAAGCAAGAATTCGAAGGCATCTTTTCATGTGTATTACAGCGATTATGTCGGAACCGATGTTTTTCAGGCGATGAAGGCCCGAATCGTCGATTTTCTTTCGCAATTCCGTGGAATGAAGCGATTCGACCTAGAAAATCAGCAAGAAGTCACCGAAATGGCGACCGAACTTGTGAGGAAGCTTAGGGTCAGATCCAACTGGTTTCCGTCCATCGGTACATTTTTCGACGGTCCATTTTTTCGACGGAACATTGACTCGAGCAGAGATTGTATCTACATGCTTCCCTGGCGCGGCGAATTCGATCAATTTCTCGCCTTCTACATTGAACCACAATAGGTTCATCAAAGAACAGCCGTGTTTTGAGGGTTTTGATCGAGCCTTTTACAGTTTTAGTGCTTTTATTGTGTAATTTTGCCGATTTTTAGTTCTCTAAGAAATAAAGTTGTACAATTTCTCTTTTTGAACGATGATTTGTTGTGTTAAAGACACATGGCGATATCTTTTCGCTTTCGTTTTCATTTGCTGACAAAAATGACCGTTTTCTTGTACAGGTGCAAGAATGTCGCTCGAGATGCCGTTTGAAATGAGGAATCTGACGTCGTTTCCGAAGGAGATGGTCTGTGACGATCTGAAGTTGGAAGTGCTGGAGGAAATGGACGCGGAAGATATGATTGAGTTGGTCAAAGTGAATGCGGGATTTCAATGGATGCTTTCACGCAATCCGTCTCTCATTTTCAACCAACTCATTGAAACGAAGCTCAAGGATTGCCATCGAATCGACTTGGATTTTTGTACCGATGCCCTCGTTCCACTTTTACGACGACGCTTTGGAGACGGCGCGGGTGAGATTCGTGTAGCTACGGCTTTGGTATCTTAATTTTAAAGTTAATTCCTAACGTTCTGCATCATTATTAACTGAATATCGTTGAAAATCCGGTAAAATTGTACTAAAAGACTGGAAAGTCGTGATTTTTTTTAGTTAATATCAGCCATTTGAGTGTAAATTTGTTCATTTACGCTAATCCTTAGCGCTTGGACTTCTAGATGATGTAGCTCTGCTGCCCTTTTGACAGGAAATCGTTTTGTTGGGCATATTTATTCCTTGATTTGGAGATATTCAGCTAATAGCGATGAGTAGGTTAGAGCGCACTGGGAAATTCGAGTGAATTCGATCATTTTGTTATTAATTTTAGACGGATTGGGTTAAGGAAATTGGCAATATTAAGTGTATTAGACAAATTTAAAGAAATTTTTGCTTTCAACAACCTGATTTTCGTCTGGATTTTGCCAGTTTTCCTAAGCCCTTTTTTGGGAAAGTCTTGAGAATATTAAGCATTGAATATTCTGATTTTATATAAATAACGTTTTTCTTTAGATGTCGACGGCGACGAATGTCTTTCCGCTGATCGTTTCATCGATTGTCAAACATGGAATCGCAAGTCATAAACCTCGAGGCGTCTTTTCGTGTTGACGGAGGTCGAGCACCGGCAAGGAATGCCCAAGTTCTCGATTTTCTCACGAAATACCCGGGAATGCGAAGAATTCATGGGGAAATGCGGGAAAAACTGATGCGCCTCGGAAACGATCGTTTAAGCGATGGATAGTCGCCATTTGATGTGGAAAGTTCCTGTTTCCGACAGGATATCGACTCGGTCAGGAATTGCGGGTACATTTGCCCGTCGAACTCGTCGTATACTCACTTTTTCGCTTTCTATGTGTCATCTGACATTTGTTGAAATCTCTGTTGTTCCGTTTTGTTCACTTTTCACTTCAATTGTGAACTTTTCAATTATTGATCTTGCTGTTGTAAATAAAGCTTTACATAGACAAATGTTGTTTTTGAGGGGGAAATTGAATTGTCGTTTTGCGCGAACGTTGACTATTTTTGACACATTGTATTGTGAAAATGGAAAACCCATTGCTTCCCATTGATTCAAACCTCGGCATCGCTTTTCGTGCCCTCGTGTATCCGTTGCATCGTCAGCGCCGTGAGGGCACCTGAACATATCATCTAACGTTTAAAGATCAAATCCTTTATTTATTCATGACTCATTTATCAATAGAAGCACATGTGTTTCTATTTCTCAGTCTTCCAAAATCGGCTGCCTAAAAAAATAGGTAAGCGGCGATCAAATGGATGAAAAATTTCGAATTGGGGAAATTCAACTTTACGATCTGCTCGAGATTTCCAACGAAACCTGGTTTTTACGTTTTCCCCCATGACAAAATGAGGGGGAAACGTTTTTAGAGAAAGAAAAATAGAAAAAAAAAAACTGTCAGACCGTAAAGTGCAGCACTATACGGTCTAGAGTCAAAATTCGCATTTGAAACACAATTTGTATTTAATAAACTTTTCATTTTCTTTTCATTCACTGATGTTTTTCTTTAGGAATGCGCGTGGCCGATCTCGTTAAAGCAGGCGCTTTAACGTCAACGTTAAAGTCAACCCGAATGTGTGGCTCAACGAATTGAGGCAGGGATCGATCTTTCGAGTTTTTCAAAATGGCAGCGTCGCTTTACAAGCCGATGGTGGTGCAAATTGATCCAGAAGGAGAGGAAAACGAAGAAGCCGTGGGTGCTGCAGAATGCAGAAGTTGGAAATGTCGAGCAGACCGTAAACCGGGCCCGTATGCTACGCGCCGGGAAAAGTTCCGGCGGCGTCTTTTCCGGTAAAACGTCCATAGTTTTCCCACGGAGCGTACTTTTTCTCGCAAAGTTTTACCGGAAAATCATGGACAGAAAACCACGGAATAGCACGTTCCGCGGGAAAACTATGGACGTTTTACCGGAAAGATCAAAGGTGCCGCCGTAAGGATCAGAGACGCCGCCGGAACTTTTCCCTGAAGAAATCGAAACGGATAATGATTGCTTTGATAATGCTAATGCTTAAGTTATGGCTTTCCCGTTATTTTCGTTCATTTTTATTATTTTCTCTGAGTTTATAGTTAAATGTTAATTTTTAGATCACTAAAACTGTTTTTTGTGCATTCTGGCATGGGGGAAAACGTAAAAACCAGGGTTTTTGTGGTTTCTCGATCAAACCGTAAAGTAAAGTTGAATTTCGCCTGTGCTTCTACAAGAATAAACCCGGTATCCCTTTCACTCACCGACTCGATACAAATCGGGACTCCATTTCGAGACTAGCCGCCGGAAAAGCTTCAAATCGTGATAGAGTGCCGTGTGAAGGACTTCTCTGAAAAGAGAAACGGTGAAAAATTGATTTTAGAATCGACTTTTTTGCAACAATGCGTTCCAACTTGAAATTTGGAAAAGCTCTTTTCAAATAGAATAAACGATGAGGGGGTAAATTGGGGCAAAGTCGAAAATGTTAGGTTTTTCGAAGGTACTTTTTAAATTTCGGGATTTTTTGACCAATTCAAACTTTAAGGGTTAACTGAATAAATCCTCACTCGTAGATCTCGGGTTCCAATTGCGGCGATTGGGTGGGCAACGCCTCGGCCAAGTGCAGCAATCTGCCGGCTTCCTCGAAAATCGACACGAAATTCTCCCATTCCGATTTTTGCTCTTTACACATCTGGAAAGTGATGTTGAAATCTCGAATTTTTTTCGAATTTCACCTCCGGCAGTAGACTCGCCGCGTACTTTGCTCGGCCCTCTTCGAGGAGTGACTCGATTAGTAGTCTGAAAATTTTAATGAAAAGAGGGAGCCTTAAAAACGTCCGAGTAACAGGCTTTGACGAAAAATCCGAAATCTCAAATCTCAAACTACTCACTTTGCAATCACTGATGGATGAAAATCCGGGTTCGTCAACTCGTCGATGTGCTGCAGTGCGAAAGTCCACGCCTCCTCGAGGCGACCGTGATCGCGACGCCATTGAACCTAGAATAACTCGACGTTGCTAGCTCGATTTTCTAAATTTTACCGTCACCGAAAAGCCCAATGGGAAAGCAATTTTCCCCTAATTACCAGAGATGCAACACCGAGACTCATACAGCATCCCTGCGCTTCCGATGCCATTGGGAAAGCAATTGTCAGCCAGAAAAACGGTAACTAGGGAGTTACCGTTTTTCTGGCTGATTTGGAACGCACACTAACCATCGCAGCTCTCAGTGCTGCAAAGTTGACGAATTTTCCCCCCACTCACCACATCATCGGCGCAATTCGGCGTGGCCGTCACGATCTCTTTTGGTCCCATCAGAAAATAAGTGTCGAATTCGGGTAAAGCGCACATCGCGAAATGGGCGGGCATCGAATGCGAGTGGGTGGTGAAACCGATTTTATCCTCGGCCTGTAGCTCGTAGGCGTTTGTCGACTCGGGCTCGAGAATCGCCACGAATACCGTCGGGGGAACGCTCGGCGAAGACGAGGTTGACATTGAGGCGACTGACTAGAAAAAAAAAGGATTTATTTTTGAATGAAATATCATTCTGAAACGTGTTCAACATATTCAAGATGTTTTCTTGTGTAAAACGATCTTTTTACATTTTCAGGTGCTGGCTTCACACGTTAGCGAGGCTGTCGCAAGCCAAAGAAAGCCAAAGTGAATACCTTTGACCAAAGTAAAGATTTTATTTTTTGATTCTGGATGTCAGGACACATATTGGCATAGTTAGAATAAATTTTTGAAAACTTACAGCCAAATCACAGAACGCATCGACCCCACTCTCGTCCGCCTCCTCGCCGGGTTTCAACCCGAAAACGATCAACTCGCCCCACGGTTCGCCGATCTGAAAACTGAGTCTTCTCAGTGATGAGTGCACGTACAGTAATTCATTTTCTATAAAGGCGCGTTTCAGGGGAACAACTATCGTAGTCTGGCTCTCATTTCAACTATAAATTTCCTCACCGTCTCGTCATCGATATCAATTGTCCGATTCGAGGATTTCGGTATATGGGAGATGCCGGAAAGGCCCATCGACAGCTGCCAAGTGTAGCGGATCTCGCCGTAGCGTTGTCTCTAGAATTAGATTGAACAGATTGGCCGTATCCTTGCTTAAGTGACACTCTCGGTGAAACGCATAGGATACTGTAAACCTACAGGCTCAGGCTCAGGCTCAAGCTCAAGGCTTAGGCTCAAGGCTCAGGCTCAAGGCTTAGGCTCAGGCTCAAGGCTTAGGCTTAGGCTTATGCTTAGGCTCATTCAAGCCCGTCGCCTTTTGGTAATCAAAGGTTTGATTTGCTTTGATTCTGCGTGTACTTTGTGCTCGGATATCACGCAAGCAAGCTTTTCTGGTGCACTCAAATTCTTCCTTTTCAAAATGAAGAGTCCAGTGCGCCAGAAAGAGCACATTTACGCAATGTGTATCACAAAGTCTAGTAATGCGCTATTGTTTGAATGTTTGCTTACCGTTTGCTCATTTCTCGTCATCGTCAACACGATCACCGTGTCCGCCCAGCCGATCGCCAGATTCTCATCGTCCAGCCAGCAATGGTAGGGCAGAAAACGAGTACTGTAACAGGTCTAGTACTGTAGAATTTCTAGTTTTTACCTCCTCATTCGGTCAACGTCATGCGTGGGGAGGACATGGGTTATCAACGTGTCGTTGACCCTGAAAAAAAAAGTGGCATCTGGAAAAGTTCATCTTTGCTCCCCCAAGTCAGCGATCTGGATTTGCTCCAAAGTTCCGGTCAGACCAAAATGCCAGACTAGGCGAGATTCAGGGCAGCATCAATCCAAGACTCACAGCGGCAATTTTCCAGCCCCGCCTGGCCTAGCTTTTAACCAAGTACTGTAACAAAAAAAAAAGTTATACTTTCCTGTTATAGCCACTGCATCTATGCTATTTACAGCAAAGTTTGCGTAACACTCCGCATCGTCATCATGGGGATGGGGTACTATTACAGTATTTACGATAAGTAAACTAGTCGAAACTAGTCGAAAACTCAAACCTGACCGGACTTTTTGTCTTCTTTGTCTCTGACATTTTTTCACTCACTTCTCCAACACTCTAGTCCCTTGTTCATTCGTGAAAGCGATCAGTGATCTTCTCCACGAAAGCGCCGTGATGAATCTAAAGGAAAAATTCGTGAAAAAAAAATTGTTTAGACGTTAGGAAACTTAAAAAATTCTAGTAGTCTGAAAATATTCAGCTTTTAACCTCAAAAAGTACTGTAGCTCTAAAGGTACTGTAGCTCTAAAGGTACTGTAGCTCTAAAGGTACTGTACATCTAAAGGTACTGTAGTCCTAAAAGTATTAAAAAATACTCAAATTTCACTCACCCATCCTTCTCCGAGCCTCTAAACAGTATCGTTTCTTTTGTCGTCAAGTATCCCTTCTCGAACATGAGTAAATTTCGCTCGCCAATGAGCACTCGTTGCCCGGAATCCCTTCGTGCGTAATCGGGCGATAAAGCGATCGATCGAGCCACCGTTTTCAGGTTGATTTGCTGAAAATTCGTTTATGATCGAAAAAATTGAGGTTCTGAGTGCATTTCCGAGCTTTCTTCTAGCAAAATTTTGCATTCTGGAACGCACACAAGCTTTTTCAAAACTTTATAGGCAAATTTCTCGTTACAGTACCCCCAGGCAGTCACTAATCAGTCACTAATTAGGCCGATTAACGGGGAATAAGCGAATTTAAGAAATTCTTTTCTTAAAGTATCTTGCATTCTGGAGCGCACATAAACTTTCGAGAAGTTTTCAAAATAAAAAAAAATTCCTACTGTAACTATACACAGGTCCAGGACGATTTATCGAAAAACTAATGAATTTCAGAGATTTCCTCTCGCAAATTCTTACAATCTGGAGCGCACACTGTCACCAGATTGCGTTGAGTTTGTGCCAATTCCATGAACTCACCTATTACTCGTTAAGAATCACCTGATTAAATTCACTGGTCCCAATTCCGTGCACGACCACTCGAGCATCACCGGCGCAACTCGCCACATACGACCCACTCTCATCGATGCATAGCCGGGTGATATGACCACGGTGGAGATGGTAGGGCTAAAAAATGAGAGTTGTTTTGGTGGTTCTTGGCTCAATGCTAGAAAACTCGTTTTGATCAAAAAGCCAACTCTAGCTATGCCAAAAATGTCGGCTTTGTACTGTTGACGAGGCCAAGAGCCAAAATGTTCGCTGATTTTTGCGGCAGACATGAAATTTTTCCTAGCCTTTGCCCAACTCACCGGTAAATTCACGTAATCGACATTGCCGAGGTGATCCATCACAAAGATTTGCCCATGATGCGTGCCAATTGCCAGGAATTTCGCGTGACACGCGATCGACGAGGCGAGACTCTTTTGGAAGAGCTGAAAAAAAAACGAGATATTCGACGCATGTTTCCTTCCTGCCTGCTTAGAGATTTGAAATGGGGTTTAAGGGGAAAAAAGACAAGGTCCAAGGCCTTGAAGGCAAGGATTTAACTGACCTCCAAGGCCTGTAAGCCAAACCTGGGCCAACTTCATGTAGGCAAATTTCCTAGTCCACAAAATTGCCAAGACCAAGACCAAGGCGAGACCAAGAGTCATGAAAAGGCAGCCATGCGAAACTTTGAAATTTTGACATTGATTTGGCAGGGCTAGAGCCCGGCCAGGTTTGGTCTTGGTTAAAATTTGGTTTTAGGGAACAATCCTGGAGCCAGAGCCAGATAAAGGCACAATTGGCTGAAAGAAAAATCGAACTTAATAGTGCCCTTGTGCAAATTTTGTTCAATTCTTTTTTTTTTGAAAAAATTTAAGACACTTTTTGAGGCTATGGGCCGCTTTAAACCTTTAACCTTTAGCCGTTTAAGCTTGAAAGGTTAAAGGTTTAAGTTAAGTAAGTTAAGGTAAGTTTAAACCCCTTGCTTTCCCCCTCACCTGTTTTACATCGTTTGCCCCAAGCAGCTCGTAATGCAATCTCGGCTCCAAATCCTCCTCGTCGTCGTCCTCGATTTCCTCTCCGTTTTCCTCATTTCCATCGATCGACATCGCCGCTTCGACGCCACCCAAAAATAAATAATTAGACATTCGATTTCGAAGCTTAGCAATTGGAATAGACAGTAAATTGTCCGAAATCTAATCAATCCTTCAATCATTTCCCGACTTATCATTGCCTAATGGCCAATGGCAAGCCGTAATTGCCATGTGATTTGTTTACAGAGCCTTTCAAACTGAATATCTTTTAATTTTCCAAATATTTCACAAGGATATGCGGCTAAAACCAATGGGACACTTTAATTTTTGAAAAAAAGGCTCAGCAAGCTTGCAATGCATTCTGGAAAGCCAAAGATGAGGTGTTTGGCCACCTTTAGCTGGATATCCCATTATCTAGCAATTTTGTCTTCTTTTCAATGCAATACTTACCAAAACTCGACATTTCGTTTCGGCTCAACTACATCAGTTGCGAGAAAAAAATGACTACAAAATTTTCAATGGCAAGTGATTCAATTCGAAATTTTCTCAAAAGAATCAGGCTTTTCCTCTGCGAAGATTCTATTTAAATCGTAAATCTTTATTTGCTATCGGAATATGTGGAAATAATCGGACAACGTATCACAGAACTCTCGACAAAATCAAATAAACTTGGAGCAAAATGAGAAAAAGCACCGGAAGCAATAAGTGTGGGACAAAGTGAGTGCAAAGAAACTATCGTTAAAAAATCTGGAATCTTTAAAAAGGTATCACAGCTTCAGAATCACAAAAATCTTAAAAAAACCGTTTAAAATCTGTTTGTTCACAGCCCGATGGCGGTGTCGATGAAAGAATTGGTCGATTTCGTCGCGGGCGACTCTTCATCCAAATCCACTGCCTCCTCGCCGATAGTCACTGTTCTGGAAATGTTTAACTAGTTCTAACTCAAACAACTCAATTAAGGTTATTTTTTAAACAAAGTAACTTATATCTTACCTCTAACAAGAGCTTTTAGATTAAAACTTGCAAATCACCTCTCCCGATAAGCATTTGTCGGCGGTAAATCGTCGATGCACAGTTGAGAGACATCCAAAGTGTGCAAGAGGCGAGTCGACTCGTTTCTGACCTAAACAAGAGATTCATCCTGACTGAATGCGTGCTAATGTTTTTAAGGTAGAAGCTAACTCACATTATCCGCAATCGTTTCCTCGCTGTTTCTCCGTTCGATCAACGCAGCCGGAGAGAATACAGATGTAAAAGGACGATCGAGTGATGGACGCAAACTAAAAATTTTATTAAATAAAACTTTTAGATTGTTTGTTGGACTTTGAAACCCTACAAGAACTTGTACGCTTTAACGCTCCACTTTTCTAGAGAATTTAAAGATTACAAAACTTACTTATTCCCGACAATCCATTGGTGGATCTCAAAAGCAACTTGAGCGTCCCAGTCGGACTTTGCGTATCGAAGCCGAAATGCAGGCGTAATTGACGAATGTTCGCGTTGAGAAGTTGCATGGCGAATTCAAGCTGCGCTCTTTCCAGTTTGCTCTTCATTCCGAACAATGAATATCTAAAGGAAAACAATATTAGTTAGTAAGATTTAAAATGGCATTTAATGGGCACTAACTTCTTATCCTTCCTCGCATCATACACTTGACTTCTCGATCCGACAAAAGTCAGCGGAAACGGCAAAGGAGTATCGAGCACCCACATCACACACCGCATCAGATTCACCACGTGGCCGAGTGCTGCTGCGACTTCCGGCTCCGGATGAGCTAAAAAGTACAAATTGGTCTTACTCAAGCGAATTTTCAATTGTTTTTTGCTTACCCAATATAGTATAACAACGCGGTTATCTTTCTGAAATTTGGCTCACTTGTCTTATTCCTTTATCACGTTTCTGTTAAAGTCAAAATAGGCCGTTAAAGAACCACAAATCCTTACTGAGTATCGATTCCGTTCGAGGCAAGTGCACTCCCGCAATTGAATCCACTTGAATACACGAGCAGGGCTTCTTCCCGTTGATCGTCGGCGATTGGAGCATGTCAACCTGGAAATGGAAAACGATAAGTGATATCGTGAGAAGGATCTGTAAATCTATGAAATTTACATTTTTAGACTGCAAAAAGAAAACTACCTGAATCTTGTAGGCTCGAAAGAGCTCATCGATCATTTCCCGTCTCCTCTTCTTGATCAACGTCCGCATGATGTCACAGTGTCGGCCAACTCGCAAGATCTCGTCGTCATCAAGACTTGCCTAAACAAACGATAAAAGTTGGATAGAACAGCTACACATAAAAAACCTAAAATTTTGCTGTTCCTATTTAAAAAGCTTCAGCACATTTTCCACATTAACACGAAGCTTTTTTACTTGTGATATTAAGGTTTAAATCGATATTTTCTTAGCTCAAATAAGTACGCTGATGTTGGTAAAACTAATTTTACACCAAAAAAACTTTGTCCGCATAATATTTCGCCAAAACAAACTGGTACTACAACAGTTGAGAGGAGGCACTTTTTCTGGGGTAGTTTTATGCATAGACTCCGAAAAACACAACGAGCACAACGGAAAAAGGCGTTTTAAGCCGAGTTTCGTGGCTTCAAAGCGCGGGCTTCTATGGTGTACTTCACTGTATGGACCCCAAGCTATCGACTATTTTCAAGGCACTTTTCAAGGTCAAAACTAGAGCCCAAAACCGTTTTTAACCACTTTCATTAATTTTCTTGCCTTAAATTGACTGGTAGAGACAAAATAAATTTTTTTTTTTAATTTTTTATTCAATTTGATTAGAAACGTAATCATATTATGCCAGAAGAAGTGTTTTTGGCTTCAAAAAAATGTTTTGAGAGACCATTTTTAGACCTCTTCCCTATGTGTATCCCACTCATCACGCTGTATGAGCGAGCACTTTGAGGCCCCGAAACTCGGCTTAAAACGCCTTTTCCCAAGCTCTCGTTGTGTTTTTCGGAATCTACGCATAAAATTACCCCCAGCAAAAGTGGTTCTGAAGAAAAAAGTGCCCCCTCCCCCCAATTGTCGTAGTACCAACAAACTTTATCCTTTGCTCTTTCCACATCGTTCGCCAATTGTTTCATCTTTATTTCTCGTGCTATCTTCTCCTCAACAATGTCAGCGATGAGAATTCGCCGTCGAGCGATCCTTTTGCGCAACTCGCTGATTTGCCTCCTTAACAGTTCGACCAACAGCTCCTGGTTTTGAAGAATCGAGGCCTAAATTTGAATATTAATTAAAGTTGAATTTTCCAAACGGTAAAGCAAAAATTTCTTACATCTTGATAGCGATCGTAGTCGTTTTTCAGCGGTCCCTCCGGGTCGATTCGTGCTCGGAAGCGTTCCACTTGATCCGATGATTCCTGGACAGCAATGCACAGCTCGCGTAATCTGAAATAAAAAGATTTACCTTGTAAATATCATTCCCTTTAAACGACAGTAGTTCAAGTGCTGGTCAGATAGCCAGAGGTAGCAAAGAACTTCAAGCTACCTCTGAAATTGAGCCACCGACGCCATCTGGTGCAGTGGCGGGTCCATTTCGTGTAAATTTGCACTTGATGAGGCCGGAGAAGAGAAAGCACCAACACTGAAAATTAAAAGAAATGAATCTTGATATGATTGTGTAATGATATTGTTTGAACTTTAAGGACATCTTGGGGAATTTAAATAAGCTTAAGCAATAATACCCAAAGACTTTACCCAGAGAATATCCCAATAATACCCAGAGAATATCCCAATTATTACCATAAATACTGTAATTGAAGGGCATGCCCTTCTATTTTTTCCCTATCCTTTTTCGGACACCCCGAAAAATCGGGGGACCATACAAAATCTTTTTAAGAAGCTTTTAGAATTACTCTAGCTCGATTGGAAATGCTCTAAAACGAACAAAAAACCTATCTAAAACACGAAAATTTTTTCGGCCTTGACCCTGAAGGCTCTCGAAAATGATAAGGGCCTCCTTACAATCTTTTTGCCCAAAGTATTTTTGATCATTTTAAATTTTACTGCCCACCCTTCTAGGTTATACATACAGCCCATATACACCATTCTAAGCATTCTTCAGCCAAACTCTTTTTCAAAGGTAGTGACTCTTTGGGTGACCAATTTTGTGTGGCGAGGGTGCTCTTCAATTACAGTATTTACAGTAGATGAAATGACATTGAATGATCGTTAACTTCAACCTTTAACAAATAAATATTTATTATAATCCTCAAAAGGATAGTATATTGATACCCGTAACAAAACAATAAATCTTTGGCTTAACCTGATTTCCCGACGAAATTCCTCTCAATCTTGTATGGAGATTTTCGAATCTTTTGATTGGTTGCACGTTGAGGTCGTGCCAAATTCTGCACTTGACTGTTACGATTTGACGTCCTCTTGCGCAAGTTGAGGCAACTTGATAAATGTGCCGCATAATACCTTGCTCCAAGCAATCGCCCGCAATTCAAACACTCCGTCGCCATTTTGCTCAAATTGTAGAGTTTCTTCGGGTGCTCGATCGGCTGTTGGATTCCTTCAAATTTCCCATTTGCTTTTGCCAATTCACGATGCGCACGAAAGCAAGCCCCCAAAGTGCAACTGTCGATCAAATCATTGGCGAGAAACTCGGTGATGCGTTTGATTTGAACGGTTTGACTTCTGGTGATCCGACGGCCTGGCGATAAATTCTCTTTGTCGCTCACATCGGCTTTCTTCTCCATCACACCGTCAAGCGAGAAGCTGTCGATCCACTTGTCCACCCATGACTTTTGGTTTGGATCCTCTCCTTCTTTATCCACCGCTTTGTCGTTTTCTTGAAGAACATCGGATGCGCTTGAAAAGAAAGCATGAAAAATGGAACAATATCACTCGCTCTACCCAACAACTTCAATTCCAACGTAATAACGAGTAGTTAACCTTCAAAACAAAATTTTCATCAAGATTTAAAGGATTAAACAAAGTTGCCAATGTCTTAAATCATCTTTTATACCAAATTTTCGAAACTTTACGAGTTTAGCACGCTTAATAATTGTTTTCATCGTGCTATATTACATTGGAAGACAGCTTTACACTAGTGTACTTGCACTCAATTTGTTTTAAACATTCTGCAAAGATTTTGCCGTCAAGTGGTCACTCCAAAAGATTCAAAGACATAAACTTGCAAGCACAATTAGTGCAAAGGTGACCTCACTGGCTTTGTTGAACAAGGAACCCAGCTAAACTTACGTATTGGATGATCCTTTTCGTTGCAATCGTCGAATGTCCTCGTCAATCTCATTGAAAACCGCGTCGAAGCCCGAGCAAGAGGCCGGCGCCGACCTCCACAACTCCATCGCTTCGTTTCTAAAGAAGAAATGGTTATCATGACATTAAGAACGTGAAAGGAAGCGAAGAAAGGTAAAAGTTTAACGAAATTTAAGAAAAGCAAAGAAATCTAGTGATTTTGAATAGTTTCGAAAGCAATGGCTGGCTTAATTGGTTTACAAAGATCTCATTTATACGTCCTTAGAGATAAATGAAAAACCCGCATTCTTAGCGGAAAAAAATCGCATTTAGGGCAGCAAAAAAGCTAGCTTTAAAGCAAAACATAGATTTTGAGCACAGCTTTGAAAAAATTTAAGCAAACCAAGGAAATTTAGGGTAGCAACATCAACGACTTTTCAAAAAAAGCGCATTCATAGCGTTCTTAAAAGCTTGCTCTAAAGCAAAATGTCAACTTTGATCACAGCTTTGAATAAATTTAAGCAAAACCAAGAAAATCTAGGTAAAAAACAGGGTTTCGCCAACAATTTCACGAAAAAAGCGCTTCATTTCTTTGTGAATGAAACCGAAAAAAGAATGAAACCTTTAATTTAAACGCAAACAAGAGTTGATTCGAACAATTTTCTTCATTTTGGCATTTTCTTCATTTTCTTCAAGATTTCGTTGCAACAAAAGTTCTTATGAGAAAATCAAAGGTCTTTGGCGAAATGGTTGCATAAACGAAACGTGTTTTGTATTGTTGTAGGGGAGAAACAGCGGTTTACGTGATGGAAATGTATAAACGATATCAATTCTCGAAAAGAGCTTTTAAAAACGCGTGAAATCACAGAACATGGTTAAAAATGGGCGGAAGCGCACGAAGAGGCGGAGTGAAAGAAAATGAAAATGAAGACTCTCACAAAACTTTCTTTTATAAGTCCATTGCGCAGAGAAAAGATATTCAGCTTATCAGCATTAAAAGTTCATTAATTGAAGTTTTTGTCTGAAATTTAGCGCATTTTAGTTTGACAAATTTTCAGAGTACGGCATTTTTTTCATTTATTTAATTGGCTGAAAAGATTTGTTTTCTCTGGCAATTTTGTAAAATGTACGCAGCACAACTGTTTACGGGATCGATGCCGACGCTATGTCGGCCAAAAGACTCAATAAATGATTGTAAGAAACTTTTTTTACCTTAAATTTTTGCAAACTTGCTTACAATCATTAGACTGGCTTATCCGCGAGGTCGGTTTTTTAGCTTTTTAGCTATTAGCTCATTCTATCGTCTCATTTCCTCTTTTGCACTAATTTTCAAGCTTTCTTGAATAACTTAATAGCATTGCTATCGGTCAAAATAGAAAATACGACGGGTTTTTAGCTTTGCTTTTAGCTTTTAGCTTTGCTTTTAGCCTTTAGCTTTGCTTTTAGCCTTTAGCTTTGCCTTCAGCCTTTAGCTTTGCTTTTAGCTTTAGCTTTTAGCCTTTAGCTTTGCCTTTAGCTTTTAGCTTTGCCTTCAGCCTTTAGCTTTGCCTTCAGCCTTTAGCTTTGCCTTCAGCCTTTAGCTTTGCGATAACTTCTAGCTTTCTTGGAGAACTTTGAAGAGTTATCAGAGCAAGGAATTCCCTACCAATTAGTATTAGAAATTGATCATCTCTCCCCATTTTTAAACGAGCCAATTGGATCTTTACGGTTATCGGGGGGAGGGGCGAGTTTTTAACCATTTTGCAGCCCGATTTTAAATGTTTTTGGTTGATAACTTTTGATGAAACAAATAGTTTCTGAAAGTTGATGTTCTAAGCTATCTAAATCTTATTAAAACTTTCTGATCTGACAAGTTTAAGGTGCTGGTAAGACTGCAGTTTCTCTCCCACCCCCCGCAAACCATGTTAAAATGGGTTTTTTGCGTCCATTTTTTATGTTAAGTACGAATTTCGACATCTGACTACCGGGTTTTGCGATTTTTTGAAATTTTTGGTGTTTTTCCTTGGTCCCCCAAGGCAAAAGTTGTTCAAAAAAAATTAAAATTTTCTTAAAACGTTCGGAAACACCTCTAACCATTAAAACATCTTAAAATACCTTAAACTTCAGCAAACTCAGCAGTCAGGTCAGTAAGTTTTTATAAGCTTTAGATAGCTTAGAACGTTAGCTTTCAGAAAATATTTATTTCATCAAAAGTTATCAACAAAAAACGTTTAAAATCGGGCTGCAAAATGTTCAAAATTTTTTATCCCTTCCGTTAACCGGAAAGCACCTAAATTTGTACTCAACCTAAAAAAGGTGGGACCAAAAAAACATCATTTTAACATAGTTTGCGGGGGAGAAACTGTAGTTGAGTGCTTAAAAATTAAAAAGTTGCAAGTTTGCCAAAACCCCCCTCCCCAATAATTGCTATTCTTTGTATTGAAAGGTATTTCAAGGCAAGGCTTGCATTCCTATCGTGAAGCTAGTTTATAATAACTCGAAGAGCTTCGGCTTCGAGCTGTCATTCCACCCACTTATTCGTTTTCGTTTTCGCTTTATTTTTACTCTAAATTTCTTATTCTCAGTACTCTTTTCAATTATGTTTTTTTGCTTTTGCTTTACTGGTTCACTTTCTTTTTCATTTGCCGAATAAATTATAAATAATGATTCAGTTAATCCGTGATTTCTCTACCCTGCTCAAATCTTGTAATGGATTCGCGCCCCGGCTGCAGCAAGGACACAAAAGAAAGCGTTTTCAAGGTAAGATTTGAATTGTATAGTTGAGATGGGATGAAATCAAATTGAATTATTCTATTTGATTTGGGTGATTAAATTTTTGTTACGCTTAATTAAAATTGAATTAGGAGTACTTAGATTTTGCAAATTTTGCGTTTTACTTTGAAATTTAATTGGGCCTGTTAAATATATTAGGTTGTTCGGATATAAACAACTGCGTTTCGCAATGTTCGGATATAAACAACTGCGTTTCGCAATGTTCGGATATCAACGACTGCGTTTGCACGGCTTAACTCTTGAGGAAGCCATTTCCCGCATCAGATCGTCTTTCCAATGGCGTCGAGATGCTCATCAATAGTAGAATTTGAACATAGAAACTGTTGAGCAAGTAGTAAGCAAGCAAGCAAGTTCACGCGTCATTTGACATGGATCCGATTCGATTGCAGTCCTCAAAGTATCGTTGTCTACCGCTTGAGCTCGACGAGAGTGTTCATGATCCTCGAGACTTTCATCACCATTCCGAAAGCGTTAGAACCAGGCTCGGCATCGGTTTTCGGACAATACATCATTCCCAAATATTCCCAAACCAAATCTCGATAGGATTCCGCTACTGTTTTGCCCAGTTTGAAGTCGTAAAGTAGGCGAACGCGAACTCGATTTTTTTGAAGTCGGTCATCTAAAGTAAGATTATTTGTTTAAAAAGATTCCAAATATGCACGAGATAACATACTTTTAAATACAGAAAGACATTGTTGTGAGAGAAGCTTTTAAAACATAAGTTTAGCAACGCTTGTTTATTTCTGAACAACCTAATAAGTAGAACGAAATAAATTTTAGGTATTAAGTATTAAAGTATGAATAATTTAAAGTATTAAGTATTAAAGTATGAATAATTTTATGTATTAAAATTTAATTGTACAATTCAAAATTTCATTTGAATTTTTAAAATTTAAGGGGACAATTAATTGGATTTCATTCCACCTCTGATTGTGAAAAAGAAAAAAGAATTTTGTTTAAACATTACAGTACTTTGAAGCTTTAAACAAACAAAATTAGACTTAAAAAATGAAAATTTTTTGTTTTTTTACTGCTGTAAAAGGATTTTTAAATAATTTTTCGCTTTTCACATTTTTTTGATTCAAAATTTCTAGATCGAAGCCAACGATGGCAAAATTGATCTGATGATGGCGCTGTTCAAAGAGGAAGAGAAGCAAAAAGTTGTGATCAGGCCAAGGATTTCGAAGGTTTGTTAGAAAGATTTGCGCTATAAAGCTTTCAAAGCTTGTGTTGTGTGTGTTGTCACTACCTGGAGTCGAACCAGCGACACTTGAGCTCGAGCGCCCAAAAGCAATCACAGACAATCACTCAGCCAGGAGTGCTATGATGCTTTATAGTTATAGTTTATATTGAGCAAAAGCCACCTTGAGAACCATACCCAAACAAAATTTTTAGATGCGCCAAAGCGCGCCGATGATGAAAAAAGAGCCACCACCGCCTCGTCCGATCATTGTCAAAAAGAGGCAACTCGAATTGTACCGGAAAGCGAACGGGAGTCAAGGTATTATCTAGATTTCTAGAGCTCATGGGGTTTTTACTAACAAGGCACAACGAGTAAAAGTTTCAATGCGGGTTAGGAAAAAACTTCTTGCAACAAGTTTCAACGTGCGCTCCAACTAAGCAAAATCCAAAGCATTAGCAAAATCGCTCTTTTGGATAACAAGTTACCACGTTGGCTGATCAACGTAGTAACTTGTTATCCAAAAAGAGCTCGCCTACAAAATCCGTCGATCTTCAGCTACAATACAAGTCGATCTTCAGCCAGCCTTTATAACTTCTAATGGGTTTCATAATTCTTTATTCGTCTAGATCTGGAAGTTTATTAATTTTCCAATTCTAGACTCGAAACTCGTCTCGTTGGTCACCCCGTATGTGGCACCACCAAAAATTCAAGTCACTGAGGAGCCGACAATATCGTGGTGAGTTTTTGGGGAACGAAATGTCAATGTGTTTTGCTAAAAGGCACTGGAAAACTACAGTAATCCAGCCTCCAGTTTTTCCAATTGATTACCCCAAATTTTTGCATCATTTAATTGAGCATTGGGCTCGAATATATCCAAATTGAGCTGATTGAATGAAAGCCGGTCGGTGAATTATGGTAGTTTTTAGTGCCTTTTGGAAAACCACTGTGCTTCTGTAAACTACTCTACTTACCGTAGATAATGAGTGAATCTTTTTCTAAAAAGTGCGTCCCAGAAAAGGCTACCTTTGGCTGTTTTTGAGTTTTGACAATCTTGATCAATAGCGAGTCACCCATAAACCATCCGTCTCTCTTTTAGCAGCCAGGCTACTCTAGCTCGGATGATTTTCTTACTAGTTAGCGCCAAAACTGGGCGACGGTACCGGAGAATTTTAAGGCTATGGATTGAAGCAAAGGATTACGATAGTTTTCCCTTAAGACAACGCCTTTTTAGAAAACGGGTTTGCCGAGACTGAAAAGTTTTGAAAAGTCCTGATCTGAAAATTTTGAGATAGGATATGTAAAGTGCCATCCAGATTTATTATTGAAATGTTTTATTTAAAAAAATTATTGACCTAAACGAGAATAAACCCGATCGGAGCTGATCGGCAATGAGGGTGATATGCTAAAAGTTTTCCAGGTTCGGGCAAATGATTAAAATAGCTTTTGTTCATTCCAGATCTCCAGGAAAAACATTCAAATGAGATGATCGAACTCTAGTTATCGAACTGTAGACATTTAAAAATTTAGTCATCAAACCCCGGTCATCGAGAACCATTATTTTCTTTCCAGGAAAGTCGGACGCGCGATTTGCCCGGGTCGATGCGGACGCGAGCTGTCGATCAGTGAGTGGTTACCGGGATTTTTTTTTGCCATTTACTCCGTTACAGGTTGCGTGAAGGAGCACGTCAGTTTCGGTTGTCCCCCCTACATCCAACGCCCACGCGGCACGGCGCTCAAGAAGAAATTGAAAGGCGTTTGGTCGGTTATTCGGAGTGGCTTGAATGTGTTCCAGCTTGGAACTTTTGTTTTGAACATTTTACAAATCTTTAACAAGTAGTGAGGGAAGTCGATTTGATCTTAAAAGTGTCGTTAGCAAAAGGCGATTCAAATCTTTAACTTTTTCCAGGAGAAGCCAGCGCCAAATTTGCCCGGGTCCATGCGGGAAAGAGCTGTCTGGAGGTGAGATTTTTCAAGTTTTCATGTAAAATCTTCTTTTTAGGCGTCATTGATGAGCACTTATTGCACGGATGTCCCGGATTTTCTCAGTGTTGCCTCCAGTGTCCATTTTGCGCCGAACTTTTCACGGTAATTCAATTGTTGATCGTTTTTAGTGCATAAGCTCACTCTGAATCTGTTTTTCAAGCCAAAAATGGGATTTTTTAGATTAAAGCTGGATTCCCGTGCAATAGATGACCGTCCACCCCTTTTTGTCATTGCCAATCTAACTTTGACCTCAAATTTCTTGACGCACAATTACCCGATTGAAACAATTTTGGTATCAATCAACAGAGGAAGACGTGGCGAATTTAATGATACCAAAATTGTTTCAATCGGACAATTATGTGTCAAGAAATTTGAGGTCAAGGTTAGATTGGCAATGGCAAAAGAAGAAACGGACGGTCACGAGAACTAAAAACTGTGCTAGATCTAATTTTTTGCTAAAATTTTTCCTTTTTCAGACCCATCTAAAATTGATCCATCACTGTACCGAGTATCACGCGGCCACAAATGTACGCATTCAGCAGGAACGAATAAAATTCTGGGAACAAGTGCAGGTAGGCTTGGATGGCTCGTTTGTTATAGTAATCACGAGACTTGGGAAAGCAATTGGTCCCTAGTTGCCATATTTCTGGCTGATCTGGAAAGCACACTAGCTTTCCGAGCTGAGTAAATGATCACTAGGGCAAAAATCGGGAGTAACATTTATGGCTCATCCAGGTCACAGTATCCCTGAGCTCCCGAGGCCCTGGGAAAACAATTGTCTCCCAGTTACCGTATTTCTGGCTGATCTGGAACGCACACTAGCCATTGCACCGTAACGTAAAAAGATTTAGGCTAAAATCGACGCGGCCGTGACGAGCGACGCGCATTTGGTGAAGTCGAAGAAAAATCTGTCCAAATTCAAGAATTACAGGTGCGAACGTAGACTTTGTTTAGTTTATTTCATTTCATTTTCAGATGCTCCAAAGAGCTCGCACAAGGGAGGAGAGAGTCTGGAGAGGTGCACAAAGTGTGCCCAGCTTATTACAACGTCGAGTTGCTGGAGGATGGAGAGTGAGTGTTCCGGTTGAATGTCCGGTCTTAAATTCTCCCTTTCAGTTACATTCTCCGCTACTGCAACGTTCATGTGCATGGGCATCTCGACGGGAACGATTTGGCGTCTCTCGGTTAGTTAGTCAGCCCGACTGATTTTTTTCGTTACAAGTCTACAATCTACAACCGTAGCACGGATGTTTTCCCATTTCATAGAATGAGCAGCACATAAGAAATACGGTAGAATTGTGGCGTAAAGTATCGTAGAATCTTTTGCCTAGGTGAGAAACCCTTCAAGAAATTGACCACGGTTCAATTACGCAATCAATTCCCCCGTTCGCTGAGATAGTCTTTTACACAGAATTTGTAATCGCTAAACGAAAGCTTGCCACCCAGCCTGAAACACTGCCTACCGTAATACCTCTAAGTGGCGCCTTCCTATCTCTAAGTAGCCCCCTCCTATAATGACGGTCGAAGCGTCGCGTAGTCTAACTTTAAACGCATTTTTCTCGTCACTTGTTTGTGCTAAAGTGTGCGTTTAAGTATCAAATGAAAGCTGAAATTTAGGGCTATTTTTTTAATAGCAAACATATATTTTTAGAAATTATGGACGCTTAGAAAAATTTAGGAATTTACTAAAGAAATTTAGTAAAACTACGCGACTACGCGACTGTACGGGCGCGGGGCGCTACTATTAGAGGTATAACGGTGTTACGGTATTACGGTGTTACAGTATTACGGTGTTACAGTATTACGGTATTACGGTATTCATTTTCAATTTTAGTCCCAAAAGAGGAAACGATTGATCCGGATGATGGCCCGGTTTTCTCAAAGATCCCGCTCGATCAGATCCTCCAGGCCACTCAAGTGGCAGCCAAGCGATTGTATGGAAAAAATTTTCAGCTCTAATTGTGTAATTTTTTATTTTTATTTTTTGAATTTGAAGCTATCTATGTCAAATTTTACTTTTAATTACCATTTCTATAAAATTTTGTCAATTTTTAACTATTTCCAACAATTTTTAACTGTTTCTGACTATTTCTGACTGACTTCTAACCACTTTTTTTCATTTATTTTTGTGATTTTCTCGTTTATTGATGAATTTTTGTTCCAAAACTGAACAAATGACATCTTGACTAAATGGGATTTGAAAAAATGAGAATTTTCGTGAATCCCAATGCGATTGGAGTACGGTAATTGGAGCAGATGTTGATTGGAGCGCAAAATAATTTCCACAGCAGATAGGCGCATGTTTTTCCCGGAAAATTCGTGAAAATTCATTTTTTTATGTCGAGTTCTCGATTTTAACGCTTTTCTTTAAAGTTTAGTTGCTTTTTGATAAGTTTTTCATGATTTTAGATGAATTTACCGAAAAATGAGCAACGCGAGCCGCCAAATGACCTCTTTGCCAATGGGAAAAATGTGGTTCGTTTGAAAAAAAATGAAAAGAAACATTGAAAAAGGGAATTTTAAAGGGTTTATGTGAAGAAAATGATGGAAATTTTACGGAAAAACGATTTTGGATTAGAGAATTTTGGTCTTTTTTTGCGCACCAGATCGACTTAAATTCTCTGAGTTTTTAGCTTTTCCCTCCAGCTTTGCCCCAATTTTTAATCGATTTTTGGTGATCCTGGAAGGCACATCGGGTTAGGGAAAAGAATTTTTGAGCAGAAAGCATTTTCAAAATTTTTACTAATAAATCAACTCCAATATTTTTCCCTTTCCCTCAAAAGTACCAAATTGATTTTCCCATCACTTTAAGCTCTGCCGTGACCTCCAGGATTTACATTAATGGCTTTAGAAAAATTGCGAAAGTCTTTAAAGAGGGGTAAAGCCATCCGAGCTTGGCGTTGACTAATGACTCCATTAAGAAAGCAACAGCCGATACTGGAAAATGCTTAGAAAGCTGTTGTGACTGCCAGATCGCAGAAAAATACGGGTTTAAAAAGAGGTTTTGTAGAATTGAACGGTTAACACCGGTGGACGGGTTTCGAGCCGGTAATTTTCGATTTTGCAGAAAATCGAAGAGCCCGACGACTACGAGATTGAATCCAATGAAGAGGATGACGAGGAAGAAGAGGAAAATGGAGAAGACGACAATGAAATCGACGATGACTACGAGGAATTCGATGTCTCCGAATTCTTGGCAACGGTCAGTTTTTCGGATACCGTATTCATGCTGTTGGTGAGTTGCCTTGGTTTCCAAAAGGCTGCATCGTTCAATCTGGAAGGCACGAGGAATTTCTAAGGGGTTACGGTTGCATTTTGTCTTTTTAAGGCTAAGGTGATTTCCCCCCGTGCCTCTTCGATGCTGTTTTGGCTCTAATCCGCTTCCGGAGGATTCCATAAAGTTTTCATTGGCCGATCTGGAACGCACTAGGAATTTTTACGGGGTTATGGTTGCATTGTGTCTTTCTAAGGTTAAGGTGGTTTCCCCAGGTGGCTCTTCGATGCTTTTTGTCTCTAATCCGCTTCCGGAAAATCCCCTAAAGTTTTCATTAGCCAATCTGGAAGGCACTACACGATCTTAATCATTTAAAAACGTTCCCCAGTGACTTTTGGGATTTCGGTTTCGGAACGATTTCGGAACCTTGTCAAAAATCCGATTTTAGGCCTCAAAATCGCCGACAGATGAGGGAAAAGCGTCGATTTTTCGCCTTTTCCCCGAATCCATTCCGAAAACGATCATCCTTATTGTCTCCGAGAAGCGGGAAACGGAAAAAGTTTGTCTCAAATTTGAGATTTTGAAATTTTGAAATTTTTCAGCAAAATTTCGCAAATTTCGCAAATTTTGAGGATTTTGAAAAATCGGTTCCACTCATGGGAAATGAGGTGAAAATTTGGAAAATAACTGCTTTTAAACGTGAAAAAACTCTTTTTCAGATAAAAGTCGAGGAAAAGCGCGCCCAAATGGCCGAGTGCGTGAAGTGCGGACGAGTGATTGACTTGCTGGGCGATGACGGAAACGCGATGGTCAGTGTTTGTAAGGGAAAGTTAAAGAAAACGACTTTTGTAAACGAGTTGAATGTGCATTCTGAAGTCACACTAGGCCTTTAGAAAAGAAAATCTCGACTTTAGCAAGATTTTGAATTCACTAGTTAGGCGACGGATTTGACGGTCGGTATTTTTGAGGAAAAATAAAGAAAACGATTTTTTCAATGAATGGAATGTGCATTCTTGGAAGTCACACTAGGCTTTGATAAAGAGAAATCTCGACTTTAGCAAAATTTTGAACCGATTTTGAACCTAGGTAACCGATGGATTTGACGGTCGCTGTTTTTAAGGGAAAGTTAAAGAAAACGACTTTTCCAATGAGTTGACTGTACATTCCTGGAAGTCACACTAGACTTTGATAAAGAGAAATCTTGACTTTAACAAAGTTTTGAACCTATTTTGAACCGACTTTGAACCTAGGTAACCGATGGATTTGACGATCGTTGTTTTTAAGGGAAAGTTGGAAGAAAACGACTTTGTAAACGACTTGAATGTGCATTCTGGAAGTCACACTAGGCATTTAGAAAGAAAATCTCGACTTTAGCTAGATTTGAACCTAGGTAACCAATGGATTTGACGGTCGGTGTTTGTAAGGGAAATTTTGGGAAAACGATTTTTCCAATGAGTTGACTGTAGCCTTCTGGAAGTCACACTGGACTTTAATAAAGAGAAATCTTGACATTTCTTTTTTAGAAACGAATCGAGTGGACGGAGGCATCGCGAATCGAAAAATCATCGAGCGCGGGATTCGCGGAGTGCACATCGAGCGAATCCGAGAGAAAATGAGAGTGCGTTTCGGGAAGGGTAATGGGAAGAATAAAGAGCTGTTGAAAGAGTGCGACATTAGTCTTTGAACGTTCGTAAGTGTACAGCGTACTGTACAAAATCTCCAGTACAAAGTGTCGAATCAAAAACGAAAGAAATTAAAAATCTGACTTCAGCAAAATGTTCTGTGAGCTCCAGCTTGGCCGAAAATGAAAATGGAAAGATTTGTTCATTTTAAATTTTCGTAATTCCAGGCTCGTCAGCATTTTTCGTCTGCAAACGGCACATTGTCGACGGAGCAAAAGAGATGCAAGAGAAGAAAGTCAAGGTGAATTGCTGAGAAAGTCGAATACTTTAAGTATAGTGTAAAATAGAGCCCTAATAACGGAGAATAGAGCCCTAAGCCTGTCGCTTTCAAGCCCGGTGACTTCTCCGATGAGTTTTTAGCTTTTCCCTTCAGCTTTGCCTCAATTTTTAATCGATTTTTGGCAATCCTGGAAGTCACATCAGGTCAGGGAAAAAGAATTTTTTGAAAAGCATTATCGTGGTTTTCACTAACACCGATTCTGGACCGAATCAACTCCGAATATTTTTCCCCTTTCCCTCAAAGAGTACCAAATTGATTTTCCCATTACTTTAAACTCTGGTGCACTGACCTCAGAGATGTTGGCTATTAAAAGAAGTTGTAGAGCATTGTGAGGGGTAAGCCGTCTGGTTTCGAGCGAGAACTGACTTCTCTGATGAGTTATTAGTCTTTTCCCTCAGCGCCTGCCCCAATTTTTAATCGATTTATGGCGATCCTGGCAGTCACATCAGGTCAGGGTAAAGAATTTTTGAGCAGAGCATTTAAAAAATTTTCACTAGCACCGAATCATCAACTGGAATATTTTTCCTGAAAAAGTACCAAATTGATTTTCCCATCACTTTAAGCTCTGCCGTGACTTCCAGGATTTACATTAATGGCTTTACGAAAAATTGCGAAAGTCTTTCCGAGGGGTAAGCCATCCGAGCTCGGCGCTGACTTAACGACTTCATTAAGAAAACAGCAGCCGATACTGGAGGTGCCGTTATATAGGAGTGTTGTTGTGACTGCCAGATCGCAGAAATATACGGGGTTCATACAAAGCTTTGTAGAATTGAACTGTTAAACACCAGTGGGCAAGGTTTCAACGGGTTTCAACGGATTTCTCAGCAGAAAGCTGGAAATTGAGTGCTTTCTATTTGCATGTTTTTCATATTTTGAGCTTAAAAAAGCTATTTTTAAAAGCTTAATCAATAAAAAAGGTTTCCTTTTAGGAAATTTGAGTGTTGTATTTGTGGCGACGCCTTAAACAGCACCCAGAAGAGAGGTTTTATCGAAAAAATGGGGAAACGATTGGATGAATTGACTCGGATCGAATTCTGGGCATCGTTAAAAGCAATAAAGGTCAGTGAAATTGAAGAGAAATCAGGTCTGGAACGCATTTTGTAGCTAGTTTTGTATCTAGCTTTGTATCTAGCTTTGTATCTAGCTTTGTATCTAGCTTTGTAGCTAGCTTTGTATCTAGCTTTGTCTCTAGCTTTGTCTCTAGCTTTGTCTCTAGCTTTGTCTCTATCTTTGTCTCTAGCTTTGTCTCTATCTTTGTCTCTAGCTTTGTCTCTAGCTTTGTCTCTAGCTTTGTATCTAGCTTTGTCTCTAGCTTTGTCTCTAGCTTTGTCTCTAGCTTTGTATCTAGCTTTGTCTCTAGCTTTGTCTCTAGCTTTGTCTCTAGCTTTGTAGCTAGCTTTATTCCAGAGGCAATTTGCTCCGTTTTGCCAAATCCAGAAACAGGCCAGAAGCTAAGATCCTGGCTTCTGTGCAATAGAAATAATTTTTGCCGATATTTGCAACTTTTTCAGTGCCAAACGCCTAAATGCTATCTGAGAGATTCGCAGAAAAACAACAGTTTGATCCCCACCGCAAGGCAGACTTGATTTGCCTGCTCTGATCCCACTTGACTTCTGTGAAACCCTAGGCTGGCCTGTCCCTGTAGTTCAGAACCTGGACCGGAATCCGCCTGGTTGCCTGGCCTGGTTGCTGACCTGGTTGCCTGGCCTATTTGCCTGGCCTAGTTGCTTGGCCTGGTTGCCTGGCCCTGGTGCTCGGCCTAGTTGCTGGCCTGGTTGCCCTGGCCTGGTTGCCTGGTCCTGGCTACCTGGCGGGAGCCTGGGAGCTACTGGTCTAGCTGCCTGGCCTGGTTGCTTCGGCCTGGTTGCCTGGGACCTGCTTGCCCGGCCTAGCTACCCTTGGACTGGTTGCCTGGCCTGTTGCCTGGACTGGTTGCCTTACCTGTTTGCCTGGCTTCAGCTACCTGGCTCCCGACTACATTCCCGCCTGGTCATTCCAGCTATAAAGCCAGATTTTCCCTGGATTTGGCCTTGCCTAGTCTGTACCTGGAGTCCGGTCGGACTCCAGGCAGTCCGGGTCGCCATGGCTTCCGAATTCACCCCTAATAACTAATACTTTTGTAGGCATTTCGTGATCGAGATATTACACAGCGGCCGCCTTGTGAAAGTGCAAATTTGCAAGCATCACGTCACCCGGAGATGCGTGAGATTTTGCGTGCAGAGCGCTGTCTTGAGGTGACCCCGTTAGCCCGGCGACTCGGCTTCCGACAGAAGACTTTTCACGATTTGGAGGTGAGTGCAAAAGATGGGTGACATCCAGGATTATGATTGGAGCCTAAAAATGGGGGTACTTCGCGCTGTTGAGCGCTGAGCGGTATTCAGAGCGAGATTACTGTCAGTACTCAGAATCTACCCAAACACTGTCAAAATTCTCAAAAAAGGTTCTAGAACTACGCTGTGACCTCCAGATAGAGAAATTGCAAAGCGCTAATTGGGATTTGTCCGATTGCTTTAGATTTTAACCTATGTCCTTCA